>JAZEWU010000007.1:10253944-10292291 GCA_036362915.1 Geotria australis | reverse complement strand
CGTTGTTGACATGCCGTCCTCTTCGCGGCCCTTGTGCAGCGCTTTGTGACCCTCGGGTGAAAGGCGCTATATAAATTGAAATTATTATTATTATTGCTATCGCTTGACTCTCAGTTTTCTGTCTCCCCGTTGTTGATATGCCGTTCTCTCGACAGCTCGAATTATAAACCCCCCCCCAACAAAAATTGTTGCTGATTTTCCGTGCTCTGTTGTTGACATGTCGTTCTCTCCGCAGCTTTGTGCAGCGTTTTGTGACCCTCTGGTGAAAGGCACTGTATAAATGCTATTATTATTATTATACTACTGTATATAGAACGCAGTGTCTGGCAAATGTTGGCGCCGGCTAGCTGCGTGGCTGCCTTCCCCCCGCCTGTCTGCGGTTTCCGCGCTGTGCCTCCATGTCCCTGTCTCGTCCATGGCCAGGCGTGGAATTTGCGCGGCGCGTTATAAACCGTATCTTTATCATTTGGTTTAGTTGAAGTATCGTGTTGAAGTGAAGCTGCTGTCCCGTTGCTGTGTCTGCCAGTGTTGAGTCCTAACCTTGTGGCCGAGCGTTCAGTCTCTCTTCACATCTGAGCGAGGCGGGTTTCGACGTAACGACACCTTTCCATAGAGCAGAGGTTGAAAAGTCCAACGGGGAGAAGCATCCAGTTGCCTGCGTTTGCACATAAGGCGTTCTTCGCGGTCCTGGCGCGGCCGTGACTCATCAGGTCTCACGTGTTTGCTCTGCCGCGCCTCGACCCCGACCCCTTGGTGCTAGGCTCAAGGAAGCGAAGCCGCCGCACTTACTGCCACGGGCGCCAGCGAGCTTCTGTTATTGTAACATTTGAGGGGACTTCAGCTGGTTGACAGGGAAACAGCAGCCCATTCGACAATGAGATGTGTTTCCATTAGCGAGCGAGAAGAGAAAGCCGTTCTCATTCCAGTCCCGTACGTTCATCCGCCATCAGGATGAAGGGGAACGCGGACGATCGCTGGGCCGACCGGGTGATCACCGTGGTATTTGTGGCCCTCGTTATCGACCTGCTGGGCTTCACGCTCATCCTGCCCCTGCTGCCCTCCCTGCTCGACCACTACGGGAGCTTGGAGCAGGTACCAACATTCATGCCTCTCTCTTACCTGTCTCGCAGGTGTGCACGCTCTACACATTCTGCACATTTTTGCACTTGCGATACCGTACCCTCGCCTGACCTATGCCCGCCCCCTACCCGATGCTGGTGCCGTGCCAGGGAGGGTTGCACCAGACGCTGCTGGACGGAGTTGAGCGATTTGCCGACGCTGTTGGGATTCCTGAGCAGGAACGCCACAACAGTGTGCTGTTTGGCGGTGAGTGCCCAGACACCCACGTTCACGGTGTAAACCACCCCTACAACACCACATCTGTCCTGTTTATTCGGCATGACCACACTCGCGGAAACTGATTGCTCGTTTGTGTCGCCAGGGCTGATTGGGTCCATCTTCTCGCTGCTGCAGTTCCTGTCCAGCCCCGTGTTCGGAGCAGCCTCCGACCGCTACGGGCGCCGTGCCATGATGCTGCTCTCCATGGTGCTCAAACGCGATTCATATTGCTCAGGCCAATGATATATCTTGGTATAAACTTAGCTCTTAGCTGGCAGTCTGCCTTGTTGCATAAACACTTTGGCCTTTGCCATGTACTAGTAAACCCTGCCCTGCAGTACTCCTCTTTCACCAACGGGTAGTGTAATTGCATTCGCCAAACATACCAATTTAACATTATCCTTCTGAAAAGGAGTCTTGAGATTAATTGAGCATTTTACGATTATAACGCCCATTATCATTAAATGTAACTTGTGCTACTATGCACGGAGTTAATATTGAGAACGCAAGCTTCCTGCCATGCTAATAGATTTGTTAATTTCCAACTGCAAGCATAGCTACTGGAGTGTTCAAGCAAGTTCCTGTGTGTATGCACTTCTGTGACGTCAACACTTTACACGGTTTCAAAGTGCACCTAGCCCGACACAAGCTCTGTAGTGGCGTCACGGTTATTTCGTGGCAAATGGCGGCTGTTGTGTGCGTGTTTGTACTTGTAGGTGGGAATCTTTGCTTCGTACGGCGTCTGGGCCGTGTCTCACAGCTTCGGCCTCTTCCTGGTGTCACGTGCCCTGGGCGGTGCCAGCAAGGCCAACATCAGCTTGAGCACAGCTATCATCGCCGACCTGCCCCTGCACAAACGCAGCAAGGGCATGGTAACAAAACGTGGCCGGGCAGAGCAGGTTGCTGGGGTAGGTCGGCGCAGGAGCCCCTCTCACTACCCGTGTGCGTGTGCAGGCTTTCGTGGGCGCGGCCTTCTCCGTTGGCTTCATGTTCGGGCCGCCCCTGGGGGCTGCGCTGGCGGGCATAGACAGCCACGGCCCCCCTTTCTTGCTGCCCGCACTGCTCGCTGCCGCCTTCGCTGCCAGTGACATTGTCTTCCTGGCACTGCTCCTGCCCGAAACCCTGCCACCCGCACAAAGGGTGAGTAGCAGGGAGCACGGAGGATGGGAGCTTGGGAGGAAGGGCCAATGGGCTAAGGGGTTCCTTTCCAGTCAGGCTGTGGTGGTACACCAGTGCTTCAGGAGGGCAGTATTGTCCCAAGCATAAGCACCAGGCAATCAAACGACCAGCGTGGCCACGTCTGGCTCCCAAGTTGTATAAAAATACCTTTGCCAACTATAATAATATAATAGGGTTACTGGGATGGCCGTCATAAGTCCGGGTGGTCGTAAGTCGCATGCCGTAAGTCTAGAAGAGACTGTACTTGATTGGAAAAACACAGCAATCATTGCCCCCGACTGTGAAAACAGGACCATCCAGAAAATGAGTAGATACTGAGGCTTTTCTGGGTATCCAAATGCTAATAATAATATTTATGCAAGGTAGACCTGCGTTATATGCAGACATTTTGAGTCCACCATCTTAATAACAAAGTGTGCATATGCCGATATGTTGCACTGCTTACCTGCATTTTTTTGGCCCACTCCTGTCCCAGGTGCCTTCTGTGCTGTCGGGGATCAGAGGCAGCTCTCACCTCGTCAACCCTGTCGCTCTCTTCCGCTTCTCGGCCATGCAGGAGCCCGGCAGGGAAACCCCCCACAAAGGTAAACGCAGCCGCAGTGTTACAATGTTCAACCCCCCTCAACCTTCACAGATCATGTGGCCGTTTCGCCTAACGTTACAAATGGTTGTCTGCCAGCATTCGCCATTTAAAGTGCTCCGCATGAACTAACCTGCCACTGATTTTTGCCAGATGTGGTGTCGCTGCGGAGGCTTGGGGTCATCTACTTCCTGTATCTCTTCCTGTACTCGGGGCTCGAGTATAATCTCGGCTTCCTGACGCACACACGCTTCAACTTCACACGGTACCGACACGCACACACCCACACGTCCGTACCACTCACGCCTGTTTACAGCTTAGTAACCTTTCTGTTTTTTTGCTTTGTAAAAGGCTTAATTTTCCTTATAATGCGATTATAATTTCATACTTTATCTTCAGTGTTGTTCAGCTGCCTTTTACTTTTGTATTGCAATGGCAATGGCTTCTCACCTGCCGACCTTAAAGGATTGACCAATATATGCACACCCGCCAGCGCCACTCACGCAAACACCTCGCACACCGTTCACTGCCCTGCCCAGCATGAAGCGTCAGCAGCCGGTGGGATGTTTTATCTCCCAGCATGCAGCAGGGAAAGATGCTGTTTGCTGTTGGGGTTGCCATGGTGATCATCCAGGGAGGATACGTGCGGAAAGTTCTCCCAGGGAAAGAGATGGCAGTGGTGCAGAGGGTGAGTGTTTATGCAACTGCTTGCATGTGCGTGCACGCGTTCGCAAGTCGTGCCACTCGCAAACCGCTTATCTCAACGCTCCCCTCACACTGCGCACGTCCCCCGCTACAGGCACTGCTGCTGCTCATCCCGGCATTCATCCTGATCGGCTGGGCCCCCACGCTGCCCGTGCTCTACGCTGGGCTACTGCTGTACGCATTTGGTGAGACCGCACAGCTGTGTACACGAGTGTCCCAGCCTTACAACCGTGTACTCGGCATTAACGTCGCACCATCATCGGACAGGACTGATAATGTACATTGCATAAACTCATGACACACTGATGAATCATTAAGAAATCATATGTATAGTCAAGTCAAAACACCCTTGCAGTCACTACCATCAACGTGATGTGTTAAAAAAAAGAAAACAATTCTAGAATCAAATAACAACCCTCAATTACAACAGTTCACTGAACGGCCATTTCAGGAACCACCCCCAAGCGCACCTGCACACAACTGTTCTACCCTGGGTTGCAGCTCCGATACATGTCTCATTGTGTATGGTGTGTATCCTCGTCTCCCCGTATGTGCCATCTTGCAGCCTCCGCCACAGTTGTGCCCTGCCTCACAACTGCCGTGGCCTCATATGGTGAGCTGACCACACGCACGGACGGGACGCACCACACTGCGCCTGTTCTGCCACGCGACGCACGGGGATGATCCGTTTTGCGTTTGGCCGCCTCGCGTGTGCAGGCTCTCCCAGCCAGAAGGGGGTGCTCATGGGCATTCTGCGCAGCCTGGGCTCCCTCGCCCGAGCCCTGGGCCCCGTGCTTGCTGCCTCGGGTGAGCCTCGCACACATTCGCACCTCGCTGTCCAACGTGCCCAGCGTGCCAGTTGGCTCCCGACGCGGTAGTTTGTATCGTGCGGCAGTGTGCGGTGCCCACGATGCCGTGTTCAAGCTCCTTGTTTGTGTGACCGTGCCTGTGTGCAGCTTTCTGGAGCACGGGCGCACGTGTGTGCTTCACGACCGGAGCATTCCTCTTTCTCCTCCCTGTGCTGCTGTTACGGGGCACGTCCTCCTCTTCTGCCAAGAAATGCAATTGAAAGCACTACGACCAACGTCTGGTACAGACCGATCCGCACCACATGCACACACTCCTGTGGTGACAGCTGTCCCGCAACATGGGCTGAAGCCTTTAAAAAAACCACACAGCATCCGAGCAGTACATGGAGGACGGATGGGCTGCAGCTGCCAGTCCTGGCCCACGGCAGTGTTGCGTCGTGCGTTTGCTAATGTTGAATAATAAATGCAGTAACTTTTTTTATGTAATAACACCGTGGCCTAAATTGACCCTGGCACCCTGTGGACTGGCGTCCCATCTTGGATATAGCCCTGCCTTGCCCTGTCTTCTGGGATGATCTCCTGCTCACAGTAGCCCTGTACAGGCTTAAGCGGTTTCTGATAACGGATGGATGGAATACCATCAATGTGAGCATATTCAGTAAATACCCTTCCATAAGTGAGCTCAATAGTAATGAACATACATGCAAGTACATTTTATTTTGTTTATTTCATACAAGTATAAGCTGTTACAAGTTAATACTTGCCTTTTTCTATGTGCCATCAATGAGCTACATAATTAAAAAATGAAGTTAGTGCTATGGAGATGAATGTACTGTACTGGTCAGTCCTCGACTGAGCAATGAGACAGCCTGTGCTGACAACTTGGGTATTCTAAAACACGCTTGTTATTCCACTCCTAATTAAAACCATGTTTAAAAGCCATTCCAGTCAACGAAATGCATATTTGAGGTTACAGAGAGCTGTGCACCGCCTAAGGCAGGAGGACCCCGGGTACTTCGGCCTCCTGTTGGGCATAGCAGCGGTCCAAGGGCCGCATTACCATTGTGAGAATGTAACCCTAAGAATCCCTGACACTCTGGGATCCAGTCCAATGGGATTGCTGTTCCCGTGGACGGAGATGATCACCCCTTCATGAGCGACTCCTCGGCAGTGCGACTTCGCGTCACCGCGCGTGCCAGGGTTTCTCTGCCGCAGGCTGCACAGGGTCGGGCGCAGCCGCACGGTGCAAGCTTTACACACACGATATCGTCATGACAAACAATTGCCCTTCTGAACGTATTGCTTCAGCCAGTCACAACTGGGTTTGCAACTCGGGTATGCGCATAGCTCTGTAGATGACTGGTGTAACCATACACAGAAAAAGGATAAGGTTGGTATGAGAGATGAGGTTAGGACTGCTGCATTATTTTTCAGAGCAGCTGCATTTTGCACTGCAGCTTCAGGCTAAGCAGCAACGGTTTAACCTGCGCACATGACACCAGCGCAGAGAGCTGTGCAGACAGATGACAGAACACAAGCCTGTCTATCACCAACGCTGTAACGACAAGTGCAAGCACAGCTGTGCTGTGAGTGGCAAATCCAACAATGAGAGGAATAATGCTTTTGGCTCAGAACGCAACCAACTCCTCCCGGAACTTTGCTGCCTCGGCAGCCATGCTGCCCCCCTCACCGCTTTACGCTACATCCTAGTGGTCAACGTGAAAACGCGCGGCCATTAAATCAACACCCCCTGGGGCAACCTGTGGATGGCCACAGTTAGGCTCGATGTTCAACGTCGTAAAACGGACTTTGCAGTAATGTTACGCATCGCTTAACAAGCAGCACTGGTTTAATATCATTAAAAATTCAGCTACCCTGAATAGAAATACAAATTTCTAACTAAGAGACTAAAAAGCAAATAACTAAAAATGAGATGGCTTGTTTCAGGCTACTATAGTGGCTGCAGAATTCAGTTGTTTAATTCGCTCTGCTTTGGGCCCCTTCATGCCGGCCCAACACTCGTCACCACGTGGGCCGAGGAGACTGGCACAGGGACAGCACCAGGTTACCTCACCGTCGCCATGCCACGTGGACGACGGGCCTTGTGGCTCTGGAGCTGCCCGACCAGACCCGAGCGCTGCAATGCAGCAGAGTTAAAACCACGAAAGCGCAATCACACTACACATATGCACAAGCTACACGTCACTACACACTACTAAAGGCTCTACATTGCCTTTGCTATAAATACCTAATATTTTCGTCACAGCTTAAAAATTGCCAGTTGTCAGGTTTAAGTAAAACGTAAGCAAAACAATGAGTTTCTCTAGGTACAGTACAAAACATGAGTTAACATGAGCATTGCCGCAGACTGCAGTTTTAAAAGAAGCGCAGTGCGGTGGCGATGATGTGACCCCCCCCACCCCCACCCCCCCGGGAGGTGGGGCCCAGCCGTGGCGCGACTCACATTGAGGCACCTATGCCAACACGCATCCACCTCAAGCCTCGGCCTTCTCCTTCTTCTTGTTCATCTTGGCGAGGAAGGAGGGCGTGCGGAACTTCTTCTTCTTCTTGGAGGGTGACTTGGCTGGGGAGGCCTCAGGGGAGGCCTCCTCTCCAGGGCTGGAGGCGCCGCCCCCCTCCACCGAAACGCTGCTCAGGCGTTTCGACAGCGCTTCCTCGTCGGTGCCCTCGTCATGCTGGGCGGCGGACAGCGTGGCCGGCGAGGGCAGGGTGAGGGAGTGCGCCTGGGTGTCGCTGTGAGCCGGCTGTGGCTTCGGCAGGGTGTGAGGCTTGGGATGAAGCTGGGGCTGGGAGTCTGCAGGGGCAGCGCTGGGCTCCCACTCCTCGGGAGCTTTGTCCGGACCTGCACGGGCAGCGCGCGCAGTTACGACCTCCGGCCTGCATGGGCGGCGCGCGCAGTTACGACCTCTACGAATGCCTCGAGCCTCTGGCACGATGGGGCAATCGGGAGAGTTTTGAGAACGTGACATCAACATTTAATAACGGTCTTGTTTTCACAATATGTTTACACCAGATATCAGGTGAATGCACCCTTGCATTTTGTTCTCAAAACAGCTTGATCGCGCCTCTTGCCGGATATTGTTGGGAAATGTGAAATGATTTCACAAAAACCTGGGCTGGATATCTCAACATCATGCACAGGAATGTAAATTTCAAGTCAAATTTATGCTCGGCATTCGTTTCAGTGCCATCATCTCCCAAGATTTGTATAAATTTTACAGCTCGGTGAGATGGGCAAAAACCCCCTGAGCATGTGCCGTGACCGCTGGCAAATCACGTGCTAGGGCACCACTTTCCGGGTGGGTCCCGTGGCAAATAAACGCATCGGGCACAGGGGGGACACGATGACGAGTGTCGAGAGGCGGCTACAACAGGAACCCGTGGAATTTATTTTGGCAACGGTCCCATTGTCACTTCTCGCTTTACCGTGGTGGGCCAAGGTAAATTGAGAGGTGGGCTCCGTCCTCGGCCCCGCGGATTAGCCACTAAACGAAACACACCTTTTTAGAGTAACAAGTGGCACACGCCATACTTACTACTCCAACAAGAACTCCCTACTGGGATGTGCTCCTGAGCGCGAGTAGCAACGCAAGCAAAGGATGGCAGTTGGAGGGAGACAAGACAAGCATGGGGGCACAACAGGTCAGTTTGAGTACACTCACATCACCACCATCACAAGCATGCCACCACCATCATGAGTATACACACATGCTTAGTAAGGTGCACACCAATCCTGCCGTGTTGAAAAACATACATCTTACCCCTATGAACCGACAATAATGACGGCTCAGGAGTATGTGGGGCCCCATATTTTTGGGAAATTTGCAATCACTAGTTTTCCATCAGTGGCAATGACAGTGCACACACATAATGTGGGGTCATGGTGATGCAGAGTAACCAAAGCACTTCACATCACTAGCACTGCACAACACATCACACCGCTACTTTAAAATGCGTAGTCTGCAGCGAAACTGGGAACAATGTGAACGGTCAGTGACGAGTGGGGTTTGTGCGCGTCACAAGCAGGCCTGCACACACGTGTCGGACACGCATCGGGATATGCGTCGAGTGTCGGGTTATGGGTGTGCGGCACTTCGAGGAGTGTGGTTCATGTCGCAAGGTGCGAGGCTGATTGCGCGCAGTACCGTCGGCCTGCTTTGGAGGTGTGGCCTGCGGAGCCTGCGCCTGGTCCTCGGCTGGCTCCTCGTGCCTCTCGTTCAAGTCTGCTAGGAGAAGCGTCACATGGGCCCGACAAGTGTCGCATCAGTTCTACCATCATCATAAGCTACACATACACTGCTGGATAAGGCCTCTCCAAGCCGGTGCCATCCCTCACGCTCCCATGATCCAACAATCTATCCAGCTTCTACACACGAACTGATTTGAACTCTCCCATCTCTGTGGTGGACGTCCTTTGAAGGGGGTGCTTGCCCCACTTTGGCTGTCACTCTGTCATTGATCTTGGCCACCGACCATCATTCCCGCTCGCAGTGTATCCTGCCCAAGCACACTTTCCTTCCCAGACAATAAAGGTTCTCCAACGTGCTTCTGATCAAGGCATTGCAATGCACCTCGGTGTCATTTTCAGCATGCACCTCTCCACAGTCTTGTCATCTATGTGCCTAAATAACCGAGTAGCCGTAGCCAATGAGCTGATGGATGACCCACCTGCGCCGCCAGGATGCTGCTTGCTCTCCACCTCCCGCCGGTACTCCTCAATATCGCGCTCGCTTGACTTGCGGAAGGGGTTTGGCGGTGCCGTCAGCTTCACATCCGTTTGGAATTCTTTGACAATAATGGCCTTTGACGCTGCCAGCACCTCCTGCACGCACAATCATCATCAGTCACAACCCCCATCACGACTGCGTGCACACGGTGATAACGTCAATCACGTATTCGAGAATCCGCAAGCCAGCGCCTGACCTGGCCCTGGGGTCGCTCGATGACGGCGCCGCACAGAAGCTGGGACTGTGGCCCCGCGGTCTTCACATCATGCCGGTAGTGCTCACGAATCTGTAAACGTGCACCAGCAGGGGAGGAGGAGGGATGCCCAGTGTGGGAGGTGGCAGATGATCAAAGAAAAACGGAGGGAAAATGCTTAAAGCAAACTGCCTTTGCAAGCAAGATGTAAGGACAAGACTGCTGGAATATTCACTCACACACACATTCATAAGCATACAACAACAATCGCTATTCACAGGTAATTAGTGGCGATGTCACCAGCCTAGGTGCACCTTTATGCCAAGTGCAGTGTCAAACGTAGGCCACGGGATAAATCCAGGTGTTGTGAGTGACACAAAGGTGACTAGCAAATGCATCACGTGAATACGTGCGCACAGGTACACTGGCACACGTACCCACGCACTCATGCTGGAGATGGCATACCTTGTTCCGTGTCTCCAGCACCTCCCGTGGGTCAGTGCCAAGAGGCACAAACATGTTGCTGTCTTCAACCTTGAGGGGGGCAGCGCCCCCCCCGGCGCCCTTGGGTGGATCTTCCGCCTTGAGCCACTGTGCGGCAGCCAGGGGGGCGGCTGGGATGAGCGTTACTGCGCACACAGAACAGCGCGCCGTGCGTGCCGAGGGGCGCGTACGCCCCAGCGCCGTGCGTCCTGCGTGCCTCGCGCTGCCCGGCCGACCCTGCGTGGGACGAACCTAAACCTCTCTCGACCAGCAGCCACTAGGGCGACACCTCGACTTCCGACAGGCACGAAAGAGTGCGATCGCCGACTCAGTCTCGTAACGACTTGCCAATTCTTAGGGATAACTTAGAAAAAATCAAGCAACGGGCGAGACGGAAACTATTAAAACGTACAATTGTTGCGTTAGCAAGCATGCAAATAAACGAAAGACGATAAATAACTGAGGTGGTACTAATTTCTTTACTTCATGCTGCATTTTATGTGAATACTGAATAAAGCTTGTGCTCGCAGTCCGGCCAGGCAGAGGCACAATGCCGATCGCGCCTCTGAGCGTGTATTACAGCGCCCTGAGATGACGTCCCCCACTACTTAACGGCTTCAACCTGCAAAACACGGCGCGCGTTAGAACACGAGGCACTACCACGTGGCACAGCAGCACAACAACAACACATCGTCGTCGGCAAACCACAGCAACGGAAACAACGAGCACGGCGACACGCATGCTGGCGGGGGCAACACGGCCGCCATGCTGCCCCGTGCCGCCCCGCCCCCCCGGCCCACGCGTGCAGGCCCTGTCCTCGCCCCGCAAGTCCCGGCCACGTGCTCAGGCCTGTGTGGTGGTTATCTGCTCCTGACTTTTCCGACTAGTGGTAAGCTAGGACATGTGAATAGGCAATGCGGGAAGAGCCTATGCCCATTCAAGTACTGCAAGCCTACCGGGCCCCAGCCCCAAGTGAGGGTATTGAGGGGGAGAGGCAGGGGAACAGAGAGAGGGAGGGAGGGGTGTTGCCTGCACGCGTGGGAACACGGACCCCACCACAGCTGCTCCCCACATGCCGGACACTGCCACATTATCAAACACTTGGGCACGAGCAAAGGCAAACAAAACATACAACAAAACATAAAAATACAAGTGAAACACAAAGGTAACCAAGAGGCAGATTCTGCCTTCCACCATCTCACAAGGGCTTGGTGTACATGCCCAAAGACACCGCATTCAAAAAACAATAGAAACATGACAACGTAGCAGAATCTTAAATTACGACACGCAAGTTGACAATACTAATTAAAAGAAAACTGAAACACTGAAGAAAAATCCCCAGAGTGCACGAAGGGGAAGATGAGCGTGCAGACATTCAGCTGGCACAACAACCCTCACTTGCAGTCACTCGGGGTCACGAGACGGCAAAGCCATGCGGCGTACTCACGGCGCAGCCGGCGGAGAGGAGGCAAGCCGAGCGCTACCCTGGCCCCATGGCACTGTACCGTGGGGTAGGTCACCCCAATGGGTTGGTGAATGTTAAAACAAAAGAGTTACATTAAGCAGTGGCGAGAGCACCAACCATCGTAAACATTAAAATATTTCCTTCTTACAAAGGCAACGAGACACAAGAGCAAAATTCGTCTCACTCGAGGCTGTGCGGGACCAAGAGTGGATTAGTGCGTGACATGGGGCTACAGCTCGGGTTGGAGTTATGGAATAACGTTAGTGTTATGGATAGGGTTAAGGCTTAAAGTTAGGGGCAGTGTATGGGTCAGCTCCAGAGGTAAGGACAGGAGACGATGCGAGAGCGCTAATCTTCCAAAAGCACCGGCTGCCAACGCGGCGCTTGTATTACGGCTGAGCGCACAAATAATTCAGCAGATCAACTGTGGCAGCGTTACTACCTCAGACACGGAGTCCGGCCTCCACCCCTGCCTCCACTCTCCCGGCGGCCAAGCTCACAGTGACACCACCAAGACAGAGCAGCGTTAGCAAAAGCACTAGTAGCACAAGCAAAGTGTAACAAGTTGTAGAGAGGAACAGACCAAGCAGTTTGTGATACAGCTGGGCACGCAGACACCGGAGGAGAGGGAGGACGCCAGCGCGGGGGTTCGGTGTGTGTTGGGCGCCCACACCTTAGTCTTGGGGGCGCCCGCTCCGTTGCGCTGGTCCTGCGTGACCTCCACGCGCATGTAGGCATTGGGCGAGTTCAGCCAGCGAGTCTTGTCGCGCTGCTGCCGCGCGGCCAGCAGCTTGAGCGGCGAGTGCACCATAGAGTCATCATCGAAGCCAAACGAGGTGGCTGGGATTTCCACCTCGCCACGCTGGCGCGGGCGCTCCCTCATTACGGGATTTCTGTACGCGTAACCTGTGCGGTAGCCCTGCGCACACGCGAAAACACACGGCAGAAATCAGCCCGGACGGCCGGACCCTCTATAAACCAATCCACATGATCGACTGCACGTTTTGACTACACTGATAACTTTATCTCACACGGAAAATTATTGTGCTTATGAAGAAGACATACATTGGCACAAATGGATGTTTCATTTTCAAGTGCAATATAATCTA
The DNA here is from genome assembly GCA_036362915.1 of Geotria australis. Lineage (NCBI taxonomy): Eukaryota > Metazoa > Chordata > Hyperoartia > Petromyzontiformes > Geotriidae > Geotria > Geotria australis. The sequence goes on along the minus strand of JAZEWU010000007.1, from coordinate 10,279,682 downwards.
AAGTACGAATGTAAACTATTTATACGCTCGTCCTTACGTGTTTGTTATGCGTCGATCGACACCCTTGCAAATGAAATGTTCCACCTCAAAGAATCATCCCATGTGAAATATTTGAATGAATAACACATAAAATAAACTACCAGTAAACTAATCCACCGCTATACCGGCATTCAGAATGATAATCTAATAAATTAGTTATTTGCTGCTGCTACTGCAGTGTTGACAGTGGTGCGCAAGCATAATTAACAAATAATAACTCGCATTAGTTAATAACACTGCAGCCTGTAAACAAAACAAAAAATATCTAAAAGGCAACATTTGAGGCTATCCACGTATAGAGAAGACACAGAAATATAGTTAATGGGGATTGGAGACAACATTTACTGCCAAGGGGCCGAATGAGAAATAAATGTTTCCTCATAACCAATTTTATTTAGGCATACTCATAGTTATTGAATAGTAGCTAATGAGTACCGATATAACTTTCAATAATAAAACTCTTCAACTATCACTCAATAAACTCAACTATATTAAACGTAATATTATAAAATGTTGCTGGCCCATTGCATTGTGGGATAATGTGTTCTTGTGAGAACAAGGCGTAGTCTACTTTAGATCGTCTACTGCATCGTTCTTCGCTCCGGTCATTCCTGCCCTTGGCCGAGGGACTCACCATACTGTCCATCATGCGCATCAGCGCCTCCAGCTCCTGCTCCCCGACGCCCCACACGTGCGAGCCAGACATGTTGACGCCGCCGTGCGTGACAACCCCGTGCGTCCGCGCCTGCAGCTTCTCCTCGTCGAGCAGGATCACATTGTCGATGCTCCCAGCGCTGGCCAGCGTGCGCACCTGCCGGAGGAAGGGTGGCACGCGGGAGAGGGCCCCGCCAAGTCAGAAGCCGCGCGTTAGCCACGCGCGGGGCCGTGAGGGGCCGGCGTATCGAGGGGCAACGCTGGTCGCTCACTCGGTGGGATCTAACAAACGCGGCCTTGCGTGCGACACTCACCTGAACCTCGCAGGCCATCACCAGATTGTACAGGTAGTGAAAAGCCTCCTCCACCGTTTCACCCAGTGCCACCAACCCATGGTTCCTCAGGATCAGCACCTGCAGGCAAGATGCAGGGGTTCACACCGTGGTTACAGTCATGTTCGTGACCCTGAGAGATGATGGGCTGAGTCAATCCCAAAGCAGGATTTGAACTCTCAAGCCGATTGCAAGCGGCTCACTGTACTGCCAAGACACCTGGTCAGTTATAGCAAGTTATGATAAAGTGATACAGCAATTGCCGTCACTTGGTGAAAAACGCTATGGCAAGCCCACACATCACACCACTGGCTACCTTGCTGGTTGGGCCCAGGTTCTTCTGCAGGTTGGCCCTCTCCTCGTCATCGACTAGGATCCCCTCGTAGTCGTGGTACGTCACTTCGCCCAGTATCATGGACTCCTGCGAGATCGGCAGCAGCCCACACTTCATGGCCGACACCTGTGAGTGGGAAGCATCAACCACATGGATTGGGTGAGCGGGCGAGTAGTTGGGTGGGCGAGACAGTAGGTGTGTCAGTAGGTGTGGGTCAATAGGTTTGTGAGATTTGGGAGCAAGTGGGCGAGTAGATGGTGGGGGGGGGGGGGTGATGAGTAGGAGAGTCTGTAGCAGTATCGGACGTGACCACCACATAATGTGTGCATTTCATATCAGTTAAAACACGACTTCATGTGTAGCATCTAACACCGTAGCACAGAATTGAAATATAGAACTCTTCTGCGTTTCTCCTCTGAACTTGAACAGCACATGTCAAAAATTATAAATATCTACTCTGTGGCTATAATAACAAGCATTAATATATTTTTTTCATAATGTAATTATAAGTACGTGAGTTGCCAATACACTAGCATGGGGCTGGATATGTAGCTGGCAACGGTTGCAGTGACCAATAGGAGGAGCTAAAGCATCAGTGTATGAATACTTGCAAGTCGCTGGCCTACCCATGCAACCGAATACTGTCCACCAGTGGTTCCCAAACTTTCTCGGTTCACGGCGCCCTTAGTATCAGGATTTTTTTCACGGCGCCCGAAATTCAGAAAATATATGGTATACATCGAAAATATGGAATATCCCGCGGAGCCCCTGTGAGTTAGCTGCGGCACCCCGAGCGCCACGGCCCGCATTTTGGGAACCACTGCTGTACACGATATTTTTAAAGAACAAGTGCAGTCCACAACATTGTCCAGCAGGGAAAGTGACGCATAACGTTAAGTAATGTGTAACATTCCCAATAACACTATAATTCCAGTCATGAATAATTTTATCAATAAAACAATCAATCATGGCTGGTACATGTGTGTACATGGATAGTGATGGGTGAACACATGGGGTGGTGAAGTAAGCCAAGCGGATAGATGGGTGAATTAATTTATGACTGGGTGGGTGAGTGGGTGAAAGGGAGAATGAGTAGGTAAGTGCTGCGCACGCGGATGAGGGTGTGTTGAGGTTACTCACAGCCGTGCCGGCCGCTGTGTGCACGTGGATCACGCATTTGATATCCGGCCGCGCGGCGTATATGGCGGAGTGCAGCATGAAGCCCGCCTGGTTGATGCCCAGGTTGGTGCTTCCGCGATCGACCACGTCACCCTGCAGGTTCACCTTGACCTGCACGCTCGGTAACGGCACAGTCAACGATCCGCACACGCGAACCGCATCTAACGTGCGACGGCTTCAACCGAGACGTGGCCGCTTACCAGGCTGGAGGCTGTAACCTCGCTGAACAGCAGCCCGAACGGAATGAGCAGGAAGTGCTCCTGCTCCTTGTTCACTCTCGCCTGCGCACGGCACGCGGCAGCAGCAACGCAACGTTAGCCACGATCTCGGTCACGCTACAAGGCAGACGCGTGCCGCGCCGCACGCCGTCGGGGTGGCGCGAGGTCATGCGGTGCCCGTGTCGAGGCTCACGCTGATGTGGTTGTAGATGAGCTGCGACCAGCCATACAGGTCCACCAGGCGGTAGACGGCCGCCAGTTTGCAGCGCAGCAGCTTCTCCCCTTTCACGTAGGTGCTCGACTCGGAGCCACGCAGGTCGTTGATGGGGATGACCATCCCGACGCCTGCTCCGCACCGCGGCCGGGGCGTGACCACAGTGAGGGCATCGAGATTGGCACAGGAGAGTGGCGCGCACACACACAAATATCCACCCGTTAGTCGACACCGCGAGAGGGCGGTGGCTGCGGCGGCACGGCGTCACCAGCGCCGGCGGTCGTGCTGCCACGCGTGCGTTACCCATGTTGAGTCCCGTGATGCCGCTGGCTGCCGGTGTGGGGCACGGCCCGGGGGCTGTCAGCATGTAGTCTGCGATCTGCTGCAACGCCTTCAGCCCAGAGATGTCCTTTCCCTTCTTCATCGTCTCCTGGATCAGCGATTCCAGCTCATCCCGGAAAGCCTGCGAGTGACAAAAGCAACAGAAACAAAACGGTCTTTCAACAGCTTTCAGCCAAGTGTAGGCCACACATTTGGCCTTTGTGATCTTGGTTTCCTCAATAAGACGAGGTCTCCCTGCTTCCGACAACAGCAAGGGTCATGGAGGACCTGGCAAGAATCCAAAAGTATGGTTGAACGTAGCTCTTCTATTCCTGGATAAATAATAGGTTTCTTTTTTTCAAACAACAAGCAGCACAATGGTACGGCCCCAATTGTCGGGCCCACATCGTCCTTAAATCTAACCGTGACTTGGCGCACAATGCAGGCATCTCAGGCATAGGGTGAAGAGCCTGAAACCACTCACAACAAATGTGGCTCACACCACAGATGTCGCATTTCTCTCACAGATGGGAACAGCCCGGGAATCAAACATTCCATTACAAAACCTAAAACCGCACAATGTGTGTCCACGTAAAAGAATACACAAACAAAGCAAACCACTCACCAAGCCCAAGACAAACACCCGAGCCCTGGCCATTGCACCACACGGCCAAAAGCAAATGAGCTGCCATGGATATATCTAAACAACCCCCCCCTCCTCGAGACCATGGAGCGAGTGCGAGACGTGAAATGCAGTATAAAGTTATAACAACGCTGTAAAGAGCAACTTCTGAGAGTGCTTGGAACAGGAACAGAGCCCTGGACTGAGTCACCCAGCCAGAGCTAAAGAGTAAACAGTACCCGGCTAATGGTTAACCTTGTGGGTGCAGCTCTCACATCTTCACGGCCATCAACACTCAGCAACACCAACTCTTGGCAAAGATCAGCACCGCAGCCACGGGTCACACGGGTGCGCCGTGGTACGCACAGCGCCAATCGTGGCCTCGTGGACTTTACACTGGATCCGGAACCCCCGACGTCAGCCTACATCAAGACGCACGAGAACCCAACCGATGACACAACGGGCTCCCTCGAAAGGGCGAGTGACCTTGCCTGAGCATTCGAATCCCACATGGGGGCTTCGGGCCAATTCCTCGGAACGACAGCCAGCCGGGGCCCCTTAACCCCTACCTGCTGGAGTCTCAGCGCCATGTGGCAGCGACGTGGGACGGGCGACCGTGCGCGAGCACCGCTCCGTACACTGCCGAGTGCTCACAACCCGAGCGGAGCCTCTGTGCTCGCAGGAATAACGGCAGGCGCGCTGCCCTCCGGCCCTGCACGGGGACACCGCGGTCACCGCCGGACAACCGCTCGCCGCGAACGCGGCGCGGGGGGCCACAACGCGCAGTGGCGCAGCACACGCACTCAAGCTCCCGCGCGCAGGCGGGCGCCACACCGAGCCACGGAGTGGGAGCGGAGCGGGGAGGGCGGGACACGTTTCAGCCCATTAATGTTTGATGGAGAATGGTTAGTAGCCATTAGTGACAGGCTCCAGGTTTTATTGCGCCAGTACAGACTCCGCGATTGGCTGAGCGGGATTGGGCGTTGGTGAAGCCGGTCCCGTGAGGTCTTTGAGCGAGTCACAGGCTAGGGAGCGTGCTGTTTACGCAATGACATCACTGACTATTGCAACACCCGCACCAACGCATTCAGCGATAGTCATCTCCTGGACACACAAGTCAAATCAACGTTTTGCATCCAATGGTGTTCGTGTGCAATGTGGTGCAACTCGGCAGTGTGGTGTGCGTGTGACAAGGCACTGTTACAGTACGTGCGGTGCTGGCGGTGTGCGCTCTAGCACCGTGCTGAGCGCCGCGGCTCGTGATGTGGCACCGTACGTGGAGGATGTGATCTGACGCCGTGCGGTTATTTATGCCGTGTGATTTGGTGCTGTGGCGTACAATGTGGTGCTGCTTGCTGTGATATTGTTTGGCACAGTTTGTGCGTTGTGTGTAATGTGTTAAGTAGTCAGGTGTAGTATGTATGTGGCGTTTGATGCGGTGCCGTGTGGTGTGTGCTGTGTGCAGTGGTGTAGTACGCATGGTGTGCAACGTGGTGCTGTATCGTGCTGTGTGGGGTGTGCAGTGGGAGTAGTATGCGTGTGGTGTGCAACACGACGGTTGCGTGGAGCTGTGTGCAATGCCGTGGCTCGGCGGCACGCTACCGGGCTCTGTAGGATGACGGACACGCGCTTGCGCTGCTCCATCATGTTGAAATCCTGCCGCAGGTCGGCAGCCATGTTTCGCTCGCGGAGGAACTCGGGGTCATCCATCCGGTCCAAGTAGCTCTCCCTGGGGGGCTCTGCGGCCGCCGGCGCCACCGCCACCACCCCCCCTCCCTCCTGGCCCGAGTCCCCGTTCATCGTTCTTCACTGCACGCACGCACACAAAAATCAGCCTATCCCGCGCATATCTACACAACGTTGGGCTAAGGCAGAGAACCACTCCCAGTCACGGCTGCATCCCTGCTCAAGAGGGCAGCTGCGTTATGCAGCAATGAGTGTGCGCAGCCGTGGGCGGTGACTGAACATGAACTGGTCACCAATTACGATGACAAACCGTGCGTTTGATAAAGCAGCTTTACAGATTTGGAGGTTAAAAATAAAACCTGCCGGCAATACTTAACCGAAAGAGAACACGTTTGCGTTTAACGATTAAAATGGCTCCCTGTAAATTATCGTCCATCTCTAAGCCAATTGGATCAGCTCAGGACACGGCAGTCACAGTCAGTCTACACTACCAGAAAGGCTGGTTCTGCAAGCAAAACAAAAATGTTGGGTAAAGCGTGTTTTATTAACGTTCACCAGATCAATACAACGTACGCTCCGTTTAATTTCACTACCGCCAAAACACCAACCGCTCCGTCTCCAGGTCAACCGTGAGCGGTGCCGAGAGCTTTCAGGGCCGAGCAAGCCAAGTCTCGGTCGTGATAATCATCAACGCCCTCCTCTGGATAGACATGTGGAAACCCGCCATGCAAAATGGAACATTACACAACACCACATGAGACTCCATCACAGTTTCTGTTTCCCCACGTTTGGGCTGCGATGCTGCTAAATAAACTCTCCAACAACAAGAACATCTGAGAAACTGGGCAGAAAAATCTCCCTCACATGTGTTCACACAAGCCTTTCCTGCCTCGCACCACATCGAGTGGAATTTTATTCTGTCTGTTTTCTGTTATCAAGAGTAGGCTGCGTTTCCGGCACACTATTTATTACCACCAGCCCACACAGCAATCTCTCATCTAGCAGCGATTTTCTTCCGCTTTCCGACTTATGTTACAAACCCAGACAGCATGGACTGTTTGGGTCAGACTACTTTAAACCCACATATCTAAACCACACAGCAAACCAAACAGCAGTTTAATTTAATTAATTAGTGAAAAATAACTGATTAATGGCTTAATAATATATTAACACAGAACCCTCCTAAAATAGTCTGGAGACGTTATGAGGGCTTACTGGATAAATAGACGGGCACGATAATGATTACATGACACACGACCAAGCCACCGTACAGCACATAGTCCCAACCCCACATGACACTACAGCCTCTCCGAGGCAGAGCCTGGTTCGCTTTTGCTGACGCTTTGAAGGGAACTTACATTGCCAATATCATGCCACCTAAGCACCAAGTTGATACAAGTTTTATTGGAAACTCGTTTGGGCCAAACGCGTCCGCACGCTAGTGACTGTGCTCCTGCTGGGAAACGTGCGACGGCTCAACCCCAGTCACAGGCAGCGGGGTGGCAGAGAAGCTCATGTGCGGCAGCATTTAGGATGTCGAGCTAACCGCCACGGTGAGGATGCTAACGCATTAAAGTGTAAAGCAGCCAGGTGCATTCGGCAACATTAGGGAGTGAACGCTCACACGCAGGGGCACGGCGCGTCCGCAGCCAGGGCCCTGTGGCACAAACCCCTCCAGCGGAGAATCCCAACCCACGGCGCTGACATCCCAACATCACGCGTTACATGTCATAAGGACCTGCGAGTGTTGGCCAAGAGCGCAGCTGTAAAAGACCAACAGTGCCAACGAGAAGCACCACAAGGTCAGCCAATCTAGCAACAGGCACCAAACTCCGCGCACCGTGGGGACGATAACAGGAGCGTGCATCTCTGCCCTTGTTTCAGGCACCGGCTCCAACGCCACAGGAAAGAATCCGAAGCTCGGGGAGCCTACAGCCCAGAGCTGTCACCGATCGAATGTCCCCATGAAAGGCGCTCTATAAATGCTATTATTATTATCACGTGTGGCCACAACTACCGCAGGGCTGCGTACACCAGTCTTACATGCAGCACACGTCATGGCCATTGACAATCCATTATCGTTACATAACCTCCAAATGGTAATCAAGTAAAATAATTACTCTACGAGACATAAGGAAACACCACTTGCCAGCATCTCTTGCTGTGACCACGAGGATGCGGTTAGCTCTGATCTTATTGAAACTTGTATTTTGCTTTCTGAATTGGTTTATATCAACTGCAATGTATATTAATATTAATAGTCGGCATAGTGAGAATTGATTTCCAAATTGCTTTGGAAACTATTCTCTTACATAGAGCCATGAAAACCTACATCGGTATAGTGGGCATAATTTTAATTTCTATTATCGACTCAACTGCGTTAGTGCAATGTAGCCATATACTGTACCATGGGATGCGCCCTGACTGTGCAAGTATATTGGAGTGCAGGTAGTTAGAATGTGTTGCAAGTAAGCTTGTTTGAGCGTTTGTTTGGGATTGTTGGATTGAGCTTATGTTGGAATGAGAAAGTGTTGCAGTCAGAGTGTTACGGGGGTCAAGGTAGAAGCGTTCACGTCGCGATCCCTGTCAGGTAGTACTTGGTATTGCCTGCGAATTCTACCAAACACTTCGAAGCCAAGCTGAAAGACGACGATGTCCAGAAGCTAGCCATCGTGCTTCGAAGAATCGCAAAGAAGAAGAAGGGAGCGTTGAGGGTGGTTTGGAGTGTGTTTCATGGAGTGGGGGCTGTTATTGCGTTGAAATGGTCGTTGTTGTACTGTGTGTGTTGGATTCGGTCCGTGCTGTATTTGTGATGGAATGTGCGTTGTATTTAGTGTGGAGAGCGACAGTGTGGCAATTAGCGCGCTACGCACCCGGTGACCCAAGTTCGAGTCCAGCTCACTGCCAACACCACTGACGATTTTCTGAACTGGTTCTGGGCCTCCCCTTGGTGTACTCAGCCTCAAATGCATACCTGGTGCGATATGTAAACATCGCCACGAGGGAGACAAAGGCGGTCGAGCGTGGTGCTGGCCACCCACTCCCTCGTGTGCGGTATTGGCCTTTATTGGTGCTCGCTAACATCTTTTGACCCTGTTTAGTCCGCAGCGGTGGTGTAATGGTTAGCACATTGTGCTACAAACAAGGAAACTTGAAACCCGATTCCCAGCTATGCTAACATCAGTGGCGAGTAATAGGAGAACCGGTTGTACCTCACTTCACGTGACTTAAGCGTCTACATATTCTGCCACACCAGTGCCTATGGTGATGTGAGCACCACGGGGGTGAATGGTGGCTGCCCTCGGAGTGTGGGAGTGCACGTGTCTCCGAGTGAATGAGCGGGAACGGGAGCACGTGCGCACGCGTGATTAATAATAATAGCATTTTATAGAGCGCCTTTCACCCGAGCACGACATTGAAGTGCACACAACACTCCCAATCCTTCTGGCGACAGTAGACTGACGAAGGCTGCGAGCTTGAAGCCCTCTTTCCTGTCTCCAGCAGGTTATATGGCCCGGGGGTCGACACCCATTTGCGTTATCTTTCTTAGGAGACAGTGCCATTCTCGTGAAATCCTGCCACGCGCAAACCCTCTACGCGGAGGCGCACTATCGTGTACCGCCACCGAGATCATTCTGTATGGCTTACGCTGTATCCCTGGAGTTCAATGGAAGGGTCCACGTTGAGGCTAATGAGCTTACGACACTGCGCAGCTCTCACAGCCTCGCGTGAAGTCAGCCGAGGCACAAACCCACCGCCGGTATCTTGTTGAGATGAAGCGGGACAAGGGAGCCCAGCAGCCTGTGCTCCGTTCAATATGAACAGGAGGGCGACGCAGCTCTCGACCACAGTAAGCTATGGACCTAAGTCATTGCATAGAAAATGCGCTTCACTCGAGAAGACATTCTTCTTCTTAGCGATTTTTCGAAGCACGATGTTTAGCTTCTGGACATCGTTTAAAAGGGACCGCATTGGTTTGAGCAGGCCTCTGCTTCGGCGTGATTTCCGGTATGTAACAAATCAAGCAATCGCGATCCGCTCCAGGAGCTGCGGCAAGTACACAGCACGCACGCGTAATCCTAAGCAGCTCCCGCACACCGTAATATAAATGGGCAGTGCTGTAAATCCACTACGAGCGCCATAAAACTCTCGCTGCCTTACCCGCTGCACCGGCGGCCAGTGTCTGGAGCCCCGGACACGGGATGATGAACCCGGGCAGCAGCTGCTGCTGCCGCCCCGGCCACCGTGTTCACGTTTGGCCCACGCGGCGATACGGGGAGCGTATCCCGCCCCTCGCCGATGGACCCATGCTCTTGCACGACCTTCCCCGGGGTGCATTTAGAAACCAAACAAAACTGGACCCAACCGGCGAGCCATTCCGATGACTCCACATTACAACTTAGAGGCATTAGGCATAATCACCCGCACGTGTGAAAACACTCCGCTCACAGTGTGTGCAATTCCGATTGAGCAGCCACCAGTCTGTACCCAACTCTCAGTTCACTCGGATAAAAATAAAAGGAAATGCCACGCGAAGAGCGACGATAACACGAGCCTCTGCGAGGTGACTTTGAGCAGGACATTCCGGTGAATGGTTTCACAACAGTGAATCAGGAAATTGAGCGACCTCACAGGGTTCTGGGAAACCGAGCCCAATGGCATCCGATAAACCGGCTATTGTGTGTCTCCTGCTACAAGACTGAGGCCGAGCCCGCATCTGCGCGCAGTGCCTGGGGGCTGCACGCTCCCCCGGGACAAGGCTCGCACGCAACGGCCAAGTACAGTGCGCAAAGGATGAGCGACCAACCCAAGGAAACAACGATTGGCCTGGCTAACACGGTCGTCATTTCAGATAACCGTAGAGGGCTTTTACCAATTTTTAACACCGCAACGCAGTGTAGCTTCACATTCGGATACAATCTTAAATCAAGCCACGTGCTGTTTCACTGCGTATGCTTCACCCTACAACTCAGACACCAGACTGCTGCGATAGCACGACTCGCAGACACCACTGATCAGAGGACCCTCCACTCTCACGGAGCCCTCTGCCTGGCCGTGGCCCTCAGCGTCTCCAGCACACACTGCTCGGCTCGTGTGCACGCCGCCGCCTTGATGGAGCAGAGAATTCGCTCTCCGCTGTCTGCACAGCAGGGCCGCCACCCTCCCCGCTTCGCGGATCTTCAGTGAAACCCCCGGGGGCGGGGAAGCCGTTCCCACGGGATTGTTTCGGCGTCGCTCGCCGCTCCTGGGAACTGCCATCGGCGCCACTTGGCTCGCCTCACGCCTTTTTGTACCCTGCCCAAAAGGGCCAGGGGGTGCGGGGAGGAGGGAGGCACAGGGGACCGGGTCGCCTTTTTCCCAGCGCGTCCTCCTCTCGGGTGCCCGTGATGGAGGCAAGAGCCATCGAAAAGCCACTTGAGTGGCGGCAAACAATGGAAGCCACTCTGCATGAATGCCAACGACACGGCGCCTCCTTCCTCCTCCTCCTCGGGCTGCCCCACGCCTCCCCGCCCCAAGATCCTGGAGCGAGGGACCGCGGAGACCCCAGGATCCGCCACCAGACACCCACACCCTGACCCCCGCCCTATTTTACGGGTCCGTTCCCTTTATTTATGGCTTAACACGCCACACCGATTTACGGACATCCCGAGCAATGAATATTTAACTTGACAAACAATTATCCACGATGCTGTGATTTAAGGAAATTCGTGCGGCGTCTTGTTCACCTCGGCCACGGGAGGTCTGGGCCCCGCCCCTGGGGCGCTAATCCCCTCCGTGTCGCCTCCGTGGGCCCCGTGCAGCCCCTCTCGAGGCCAGGAGTGGGCCAGCGCCTATAACCCCTCGCGCAATGGACGGCCCTGCCCTGGCGGCATCTCGCTCAAGTAAACGAGCTCAGTGAAGGCACGACGAGGGTCCGTCTCTCCATGGCCTCCCACTGAGGGCTTGCCCATGAACATGCCTCTCTTATGCCTCCTTTACCCAGAGATCCACCTTGACCGGGTTGCCCCTGCCACTGGCAACACATCCCCGCGGTGACCATGCCCCGCGGTGCCCCTCGCCTTGCCCCAAGCCGTTCCCTGCCCCCATGTGGACGCGGCTCAACGCGACGCGAACCCACACCGCGGCCACACGCGAGGTCAACAGCCGCTCGTCGTCCTCTCGGCCTCACGGCGCGGTAACCCCGGCGTCAAACCCCGCGTCGGGCCGCCTGGTCCCGCGGGGCGGAGCCTCATGGGGAGTCGCGTCTCGACACACGGCCCGTTATCCGCGACGCTCGCTCACGCTCGCTCGCTCGCACGGACGAACGCAGCGAGGGCCGTGATCCCCGTTCGCGGAATGGCCACGACAGCGCTGCTGAAGCGCCCGAAGCACCGGGACCCGAGGCGCCGGCAGCGCCGCTCACCTGGGTGCGGTCGCAGATCCCTGGCGGGAAGAACGCACTGCGGGCCGCGCACGAACACCGCCTCCTCGAGTCGCGCACAGGCTCGGCGGCCGCGTCACCGCGCGGAGCGCTACGGGGATCGTGACGGGCTCGCCCGCCAATCGCCTCGCGCCGTCCTCGGCGACGCGCCCCCGCCACGTGCGCGAGCTGACGAATCACGGCGCGGGAGTCGGGCGTGTCCTCGCGCAATAACAACGCGCGCCAGGGGGCGGTACCGAGGGGCGGGGCGCGGTGTTGATTGACAGGTTGTGCTGCGAGGGGGAGGTCGTGCGCGAGTAGGTTGATTGACAGGCGTCACTAAGTAGGGGGGCCGGGGGGGTGGGGGCTCTGACCCCGAGGCTGGAGCAGGGGACACTTCATGGCAGGCAGCCTGACAGAACCACTGGCAGGGATTGGCCAAACAACCCAGGGCAGGACCCTCCTGAAACAGGCTCAAGATTCAGTGAGACCACTCCTTTATAATTAAAGGGAATTATTATTTCCAGGCTAAGATAAAAACACGTGACTTTATCATCAAGGTCCTCTTAAATAAATCAACCAATTACCTAAAATACCACTTAGTCCCTCTAACTCCCTCCCGTAGCCTCAGAATTGCCTCCTCAATCCCTCTTGCCGCTCACCTACAGCATGGTTCCATCCCTTCACTCCTCCCTCTTCCCTGTTAAACCAAAACACAGACCTTCCTTGCACCTGTACCTAACAAGTATAGAACTTATGTTCTCTGTCGTTGTTGACATGTCGTTCTCTCCGCAGCCTTGTGCAGCGCTTTGTGACCCTCGGGTGAAAGGCGCTATATAAATGCTATTATTATTATTATAACTTTGCATATTGCACTTACACCGTTCTTGACTTGTGTTGCGTGTGTGCCCATAAATACCTCGTGTGATAGATATGCAATAATCCTTAAGAACCATGTACTCGTTCTCTGCAATATTAACGTGGTTGTCTTTATTTTGTTGTTGCTGTACTCATGCACCACAGATCTCCCTTGTAAAATAGCCAAACAGCTGACTAAACTGGGATAATATGTGTAACCACATAATTAATAGTAAAACTGCTAGTTGATTGACATTGAAATAATTTTATTGCCACAGGAGCACACAGCACAACATCAATACAGTGAGCATGTCAGGAGTGGAATCAAACACAAACACTCTCTCGTGGGCAGGGTTCAATTCCAGCCACTTCTGTCCCGGCCAGTGTTCCACAATACAATTACACACACCAAATCTAGTATGTCTCTCGCTTTGGGCATGCTAATAGTTACATTCAACTTACTGCAATCTACTCGTGAGAAATTAAGCCCTGCTAACATGGACCAGTAATGTACCTGTACTCTATCGGTTCAGTGTCTACCAAACTTGTCTCAGCGGCGTGGCACCAGCACACGGGACAGGACACGGGTACTGCAGAGTGACGTGCAAAGGACAGTTATCCACACAGTGCCACACCGCCATCAGTAGTGTTAAACATTGGCAGTGACACACAACATAGAGCACGAGGGGTGACAGGCAGCACCTGGCATGAGGTCACGAACGTGGGGATGCCTACCATAATCTTCACACCAAACAGTTTTAAAGAAGTGGGATGAGGACAGGTGAATGGAAAATAAGACAGACATCATCCATTCAAGCAACAACAGTTGTCACCAAACGATGTGGTTCATATATTGTGAGCACATGTGCTTATTAACAACCAAGAACACATCTCCAACATTTATCTAACTGTGCTCTTAGTGCGGGGTGAGACTAAACAGCTGACATCAAAGGTCACTACAACCGCTTAGGCCGGGGCCTGGCTTCAAGTGCGGGTGGCCCCAGGCCTACTCGCACACCTTGCCGCCGTGGTTCGGCCCAGACGCTGCTATGAGCGCTGCCCCTTTTCCACTACCGTCTTCCGAGATGCGGAAAGTGAGCACACAGCGATGCGCCAGCTCCCGCACTGTCTCCTGCATCACACGCGAGAAGCTGCACACACGCACATGCCCTCATCTCACAACCGTCACAGCCACCTCCTACAGTGGAGGTCTCGTACAGTCAGGCTCTGAGTTTACCTGCTGAACAGAGTGAATGTTTAAAGGCACTGCATCCTCCCTGGGTGACATTCCCTGTAGGGCTGCCACGTTAACGACACACCAAACCTAAATATATGTCTCGGTCAACCTCTGCCCTTAAAAGCCTCTGCAGTGTAGTGTAAGACAATTTAACACGATACCACCAGATATGACGCAAATCAATTCCTGGCATCTGACGGCAGATTACAATTTCAACACTGTTTGGGTCGATTCTGGACAGGTGGCAACCTTAGGTGAAAGTTGTTGCCCCGTCAACGGAGACTCACCTGGGGTGCAGCTTGTACATGGTGCCGTCCACGCCCACGGTCAGCTTGAGCTGCTGCACGCCACGGCCCTCTCTCATTTTGTCCACCACAGCTGCCATGGCGGCACCACAGAGCCGAGCGGCACGGTGTGACACCACCTGGCAAACCTCCTTCACCACCAGACTATCGTCGCACGTCGAGTCTAACCCCAGCTGCCGGAGAATGGAGCGCACCTCCAGCAGAGCCAGCCGGTCACTGGATTACGGTCGGAAAACACGACGTCATGCACCGTGTCAACCGTTCCGGCCACACCGCCCACTGCAGAAACCGCATCAACTGCAACAACTTGCTGATCAATCATCCGCAAAACCCGACGCAACATCCACCTCATTCACCACAGCGTCTTTGCTGTTGCGTGTGTCTATGTGCGTGTTCTTGTGCTTCAATGTTGGTTGTTTGATTTGGATTGGCGGTTTCCCCCCTCATGTCGGTCTCTCTGTCTTCCTGTCTCTGTTTCCTTATTTCTCCCCCTGTCGCTCACCCTCCCTCCCTGTCTCCCTCCGTGTTTGTCTTTAAGGAAGTGACGGCCATCTTAGGGGACGCTGGCAGATTTTTGCCGCTCTTAAGATTGCCAGTTTCACGACCTTTCAGTGTATTCGAAGCAGCCTTAATCATTTTTTTTTGCTTTGGTTTTTATCAGTTGTTTTCTTTCTGTCGTTGTTGACATGCCGTTCTCTCCGCGGCCCATGTGCAGCGCTTTGTGACTCTCGGGTGAAAGGCGCTCTATAAAATGCTATTATTATTACCATCCAGTGCACCGACTACGTCGACCACACCAATCCACTGTTAACCATATCAGACGCCGTGACAGTGGCACGTTGCTATGTCTACCGAATCATCGTTGATGTAACACGTCAACGCACAGCCCAATGCATCATGAATCAACTTAAAGCCGGTCACTTGTGAAATAATAATAATAGTCATTACTCGAGACTGTGTCCGCATTGAGAGATGACGCTACCTTTCAATGTAGGACAGGAAGCGCGTCTCGAAGATGCCAGGTGTGCGGAGCCTCTCGGACACAACCCCGCGGAACAGGAGGCCCAGCTCGGTCAGGTCGATGAGGATGTTCCGTACAATCTCACCCAGGTACATTCCACCGATCATCTTCTCGAACCTGAGGTGAAACAGGAAACGTGACTATTCCAAACCCTGTTCATTTTTTTGTTATTACACTAAACAGTGACGCTGATTAGGTGTGTGCAAGCTTGGTACCTCTGCTTGCCGGGATTGAGGGAAGACTTGTCCATGTTTCTGTCAAAGTCCGTCCTCAGGTGCTCGAGTGAATCGTCATCCCCAAAAGCTCCCAGCTCCACATTCACACACATGTGGGGGGGTCCTTCCTCCCCCTCCCTGGGGCTGCCTGCATTCCCCTCCCCCTTCACCAACTCCACTTTGTCCAGCTCCTCCATGTAACACACGTTGCAACCCGTACCTGTGGAGAAGAGACCGTGGGATACAGTGACACGGAATCGATCGGTGAAAGGCGGCCTGAGCCGGAAACTCATGCCGTTCACGGCCAGAAAACGGTGAAGGAGGCACACAAGAACACCCGTGCATTTGGTGTCGTGGGACAAACGCCGAGAGCCATATCCCCGGGCGGCTGGCGAGCGGGCACGAGTGAAGCACGCGAGGCACCACGCACCCACTATGAGCGCCGCCTGGCAGTGCGGGCTCGTGTAGGCCACCGACATCATGGTCGCCACCGTGTCGTTTGTGAGCGTCACCGACTTCACCTCGAATTCCTGCAACAGCCCACAGCAATCGCATTACATGGAGGGCATGCAGGGTGTGCGCAGGGCGTGTGAAGGGCGTCTGAAGGGCGTGTGAAGGGGGTGTGCACGGCGTGTGAAGGAAGTGTGCCGGATAGGTGCAGGTCATGTGCAGATCATGTGCAGGGTGCTCACATTGCGCCGAGCAATGGCCTCCTTCAGCAATGTAACCACATCCTCTCCCTCGCAGCCCGATGCGCCAAACATCTTGGTCCATTCTATCAGCTGTCCCTGTTCACACAGAATCGACAGCATCAGCAGCATCATAGCCCAGCATGGCCCAGCACGGTGGGATGGAGCTGCATTGTTGCGTGGTATCGTAGCGTGTAGGGTACCGCGCTATACTTGGCGGTGTATTCTGGTGACAGTGTTAATGATGGCTTAACAAAGTCTACCAGGCACAGCCCACTGGGCGGAGACCTAGAGGCCGACGCGGGAGGGATAATATCTCTCGGCTGGCCAGGGAACGCCTGGGAATTCCTCAGGAAGAGTTGGACTCTGTTGCCGAGGAAAGGGATGTCTGGTCCACCCTCTTTGGACTGCTGCCGCCGCGACCCTCACCAGAACAAGCGGTTTAGAAAATGGATGGATGGATGACTTCAAGGAATCGTAATGGCTGCTGTGAAGCAGACGGCATGTATTTCATGGTTAATATACACCGTATCATTTTTGAGGCCAGTCCATCTGGTTCAAACCTGGAACCTCGGGCAACAAGCAGCAAAAAGAGCTACCGCTGGTGAGTGTTACCTCCTCGAGCGAGCCCTGCCGGCAGGGGAACGAAAAGATGAGCCCCACGTGGACGGACCGGCCGCTTCGGCCGCTCTCCTTCAGCAGCTCTCCCGCGCACAACGCCAAGTGGTCGAACAGCTGGAGAGTGGGTGACGCATGAGTACCAGCATCAGAGCCAACGGAGACTCGCACCGGTTCGCACGCACCGTGGCATTTACCGTGAGACGGGAAAATTATTCTGATGTGGCATGTCGCTTTATAATGGCCTCACGAGACGATGAAATCACTTTACAATATACGCTCTATAAGAACATCATAATAATAAACTCTATTTATAACGCGCACACATTCATTCAATTTCGAAGGTATTCATTAGAAGAGAGAACGACTCAGAGGCGCAAGGAAACCGCAGAGAGGCGGAGGGGGCAGCCAGGCGGTTAGCCGATGCCAAAATATTGCCACACATTGCTTCCTATGTAAGTATCACGTTACGATCAAATGTCACGTTATGATACGTGTTACGATATGGCTGCGCGTGAGCGTGGGTGGCGCGGCAGCCAATCGGCGACGCAAGTGCATGCCGCTTGGGTAGCTTCTCAGCCAATAGCAGCGCTTTTTAGTGTTTACATCTCAGTGTTTATGTCTCCTTTGTTTGAAACACGTGTGTGCTGCTCTTTCTGTACGAAGGTATTATTGGTCTCACTTTACGATGGTTTCACATGATGATACGTGTTCTGGAATGGCTTGAAATCGTAAAGCGAGGGACCACTGTATTGTACACGCATTTATAATTACGTACAAATGATTATATTGCCGAATCAGCTCGTCTGCGGGTGCTGGATGGATTCTTGCATCATAAGTTCATGAGATCGCGATGGCTTCGGGAGGCATTCATTCAGCAGTGGATTGATCATGGCTGATGATGATGAATTACACTGTCTCTAATAAGCATTTCTAAAAGAGATATGAGGTGAGCTGCAGACATCTGGCTTTTTAGTCAACTCTAAAGCTCTGCCTGTCAAAATGTGGAGTTTTACCTCCCAACAGAAAGTGACATTTAATTTGTCAAGGGTTGTATTCATTTTTGAATGAGGTCACAGGTTAAATTACTCGGTGCATTCATGTAGGACACCAGCATCATCCCCAGCTAAGGATACAACCAAAATGGAAACAATTTTGCACAGCAGCACATCCGAACAAGTTCATATGAATTCAGAAATTGGCATTCAATGTCACGTGACCGCGTGTGTGTGGCAGACCTGCTTAGCAGTGCCGCGTTGTATGTTCTCGGGAACGGAGCAAATCTTTTTGAAGATGGAGGCCTCACGCCGGCCACCCCCTGGTAGCTTTACCAGCATCACGATGAAGTTCCCGCCCCCGAGGTCTAGCGTCAGGAACTCTCCCTCCTCTGCCAGTGTGATGGGATGGCATGCAGCGTTATTGGCACAAGCTCATTACTGTCAACAAGCTTTACTATGCTGATGTGTCAGCAAAATTAACAATGCATCAATTAATCCTACAGTGGTGAGCA
This sequence comes from Geotria australis, assembly GCA_036362915.1. Lineage (NCBI taxonomy): Eukaryota > Metazoa > Chordata > Hyperoartia > Petromyzontiformes > Geotriidae > Geotria > Geotria australis. Next base: position 10,261,230 of record JAZEWU010000007.1, on the reverse strand, counting down.
GCTATGAAGCATGGGCCGCCATCTGCCAAATATAAGATGATGGAAAATGGTGTTTGAAATGATAATTGCTTTTCGAAGCTGCTTTGTGGGGAATATTGCAAATATTGACACCAACATCTCCGTACACCACTCACCGTTGCCGTCAGGGATGGCGCGAACGTACGAGGGAAGCATCTTTACGGAAGCTTCACCGTGGCTCTCGCGTTTGAGTCCGAGCTCCATCTGCTCGCGCAGACGTCGCTTCACGTCCTTCAGCGTCTTGTGATCCAGCTTGAGCGGCGTGAGCTTCTCGTCAATCTGACGGCGCTGCTGCGCGAGGCGGTACGCCACGGCCGTCACCATCGCGGCGCCCTTCCCACTGCCGTCTTCGGACAAGATGAAGCGAACCTCGCACTCGGGGACGAGGCGCCTCAAGGCGCCCTGGAGCCGATGACTGAACCTACAGCCGGCGCACGCGGCACAGAGAGGTCAACTTAGGGGTCAGTTCCAGCACGGGGCCTCAACGGGAGAATCGGTAGGTCAGCCAGGCTAGTCGCATGGCAGTTACGCGAGTTTACGTGCGAGAAGCAACTCGAAAAAGTTAATGGCATCGAGCGCGGCGTCTGAGGTTGTTTCTGAGAATGTTATGGCAAGACGGGATTATCAATGCTGAAGTCCAGCAGGTAAGTTTCCTGGATATTATTAGACGGAAACAGCAGTACTTGGTGGGACACGTGTGCAGCACAGGTGACGGCTAATTGTCGAGACAGATATTTGAGCGGTCTCCGGGAGACCGGCGACCGTGGGAGGATTCTGTCGGGGCAGACGTTAGACGTCGCATGTCTACCGTGTAACGGCTGCGGGATCTGGCAGACAATAGAAATAGTTGGCAAAGCTGTGGTGGCATGAACGGCTTTGGCCATGATGAAACCTTGATCTATGCACAATAGCAATTAAGTAACGGCTACAATTCTGTGCGATGTTGTAAAAAAAAGCAAATTAATATCAAAGCTCCCGCAGCGTCATTGGACATGGGTGTGCGTCGTCTCACTGAGGGTGCAGCTTGTAGACAGAGCCGTCCACACCCACGGTCGTCTGCAGCTGATCCTTGGCCTGGTTTTGTCGAATTCGTGTGACCACAGCAGCCAAGCCGGCGGCGCACAGGTGGGCAGAACGAGTGGACACCAGGCAGCAGATACGGCAGGCGGCATCGCAGTCCTGCGCTGACACTTGTAACCCCAAGTCCTTCAGGATCTTCTCGGCCTTCTCAGGTCCGACATTTTCCCTGGCGTCGTATAGCACGTCAAAATAATTCGTTAAAATATTTCTTAAAACCTAGTCTAAGCGATTAAAGTACTTAAACATTTTAAGTTAGACAATCAAATGCCTGATAAATAATCAATGTGCAACGCATTCCCATTAACGAGTGCTGCCTTTGCCACGCGGTCACGTTCACCATCCATGAGCTTTGACAGGACGGGAACCTGTGCAGGTGACGTGATTGCAATGCACAACCTTTATCTCATATGGTAATTTGAACAAAAAAATGTGCAATGCTATTGTATTTTGGACTATTTTATTTGAAAAATGTGTGCAATGGTATGTGTAAATGTGTTTTTGTTGCTGGTTGATTTAAATTTTGGTTATTCTTGAATCTTGTATATATTTTAATTATTGTCAGCAATTCGCATGTTTATTGTGTCGCAGGAGTCCCGTAAAGAGCTTACAAGCTCATAGGGTATTTTTCTTCTGTAATAATAAACATCTATCTATCTATGAGTGCCGCTTAACCCAAGCCCAGGATCCTCACTTCTCCATGGCGGACACGAAGCGTGTCTCGAAGGATCCCTTGGTAGCAAGCGCAGGCGACACCTTTCCTCCAAAAAGCAGCCCCTCCTCTGTGAGCTTCACCAACACCAAGCGCACAATCTCGCCCAGGTACATGCCGCTGATCATCTTCTCGTACCTGCTCGGCCACCACACGTGACGACACACCGCCAAGCTCGCTCACGCTGTCGTTTCGCGACACACCGGATCGCGTCGTGATGCATCCCAGCCAGTGCTGCTACCATGGGGGAAACATACAGCTGCTTGCCGGGGTTGAGCGAGTTGCGATCGAGCTCGTGATCGAACTCCGTGAGCACGTCATCGAGCGCCCCGTCGTCCCCAAAGGCGCCCCACTCCGTGTTGACGCACATACGGCCCTCGTCACCTTCCACTAGCTCCACGTTGCTCAGCTCCTCCATGTAGCACACGTTGGTGCCTGTACCTACAGCACGATCACACGTCGCACACGCATGCACGCCCGTGTGTCACTACCTGTTCTTTGTACAGGCAAACCTGGCGACCCGGGTCGCAAAGCGGGTTGTGGCACTTTAATCACCACTAGGCTTTCGGTTCGGTCTGGGGTGTCGACATCTCTCTAACGTGCGAGCGTGGTGCGTGGAGTGTGGTTGTAACAACCGCCAGAGTCACGTCGAGAGGTGTGCGCGAGACTTGCCGACGATGAGGCCGACCTCACAACGTTGGTCGTCGTAGCCGCACGTCATCATGGTGCCCACGGTGTCGTTCACCACTGCCACCACGTCGATGTCAAAATCCTGTGCGGATATCGTCACACATCGTCGCGCATCACTGCGTGGCCGCTACACGGCAGAACAGAACTTACTAGCGCATGTTATATAAGCACACACACACCTACACTCAGCACTAACCACTTTGTCCAGAACACGACAAAGACTGCTGCTAACTACTCGTCCTGTAGATGGCATATTACTTGCACATCTTTTCATCTATATCTGCACTATATTAGTTCAATTTGCACTATATTTGTTATAGTTATAGTTTTTGTTCTAGATCTGTGCCTTGTTATTGTACCCCCCTCGACCCTCCGCTTAGCTTAACTTGTAAATATACATTTTTTTGTATTTTGTTTTTTATCCTAGTATTTTTAAACCCTTGTTGTTGTGTTCCAGTCCATGTATATGCCAACACCGGGCTCTGAGAGAAACGGCATTTCGATCCTCTAAATGTCCTGTACATATGGCAGAATTGACAATACAGTTGAATTGAATTGAATGTTAGACTTGCTCAGCGTCCGTGTGCCACGCGGGTCAGACTGCACCCACCCCGCGACGCTTGATAGCCTCCCGCAGCAGCTGAACGATGTCACGGCCCTCCACACCACTCGTCTTGAACCCCTTCGTCCACGTGAGCAGTGTGCTCTGCCAGGGAGAGTACACCTCAAAGTAAAACGTTGTTCTGTCTTGCATTATCAGTCACTACCATCCATTACTAAACTTAGATCCCAGTTAGAATTGAAATTTCTGCCTAGTTGTGATTGCTAATCTTGATTCGTGTTCTAAAGGTTCAATTTTTTGGCACTCTTCCGTATTAACGTTGATCATGTTTACCCTTAATATGCTTTAGTTTTTTTCACTATCGCAATGCACAGCCTTAATCTTATATGGTTATTTGGAAGGAAAAAAATGTGTGCAATACTATGTGGAAATGTCTTTTTGGTTGATTTAAATTATTTTGCTTATTTATGAATCTTGTATTGTCGCAGGAGTCCCGTAAAGAGCTTGCAAGCTCACTGGGAGTTTTTCTGCTGTAATAATAAACATCCATCTATCAAGGCACCTTGTGGTGGATACTGCCTCTGTATTTTTATTGCCTCTGTGCTAACTCCGTATTGACGAACGTGCCTTTAACACCGAGCCCGCATGGCCTCCCTCAACCCCACGGTACCTCATCCAACTTGGTCTGCTTGCAAGGAAAGGAGAAAGTGAAGGCCAGCGGGAGCTTCTTGCTCTTGATGTTGCGTTTCTCCAGGAAGTCGGACAGACAATTGGCGATCAAGTCAAACAGCTGCACGCACACAATCACAACGTGTTGGTAATGATGAGAAGGAATGCATGGCAGTGGGGTAGCTAGGGTATGGCAGGTACGGCACGTGCCCTGGGCGCCACTAGAAGGGGGACGCCACTGAGCAGTTTCTATTAAAGTGAAAGCAAGGAAGGTGCGGTTATAATTTTCATGCAGTGTCATAATTTGTTAATTAGAAGATTAACGAGCTTGACTTGTATTTTTGAGCTGACATTATGGTAAAGTTATCTAAAATATGGGTGTCAGATGTTTGTACAGGGGCACAATTTCAGTTCTTGCCATAGGCGCTATTTTCCGCAGATACGCTCCTGATGTATGGTGGTGCGATGATGAAAAGCAATGTGTCATCATCTACAGCCAGAGGAGTGGAGTCGCCAGTGGTCATTAACTCACAGACTCCGTGCCAGCGGCACTCGTGACTTCCTCGTGCGCTAACAACCTGCTCAGCGGTGCCGGCCATGGCCTCTTTGGGAATGACGTAGATCTCGTTCTCCATGAACACCTGTTGCTGGCCACTTTCGTCGGCAATCTTCACGTGTAGCACACGGAAGTTGGTACCTCCCAGGTCCAGGGCAAGGTATTCCCCCCGCTCTGTAAACGTCCGCACAAGCAGCACAGGGCAGCATGTGGTGAGTCATCGTCACTGGACATTATACCATTCACTAGATACTGTACATTATACCATTCACATCGTCACTAGATAGATAGATGTTTATTATTACAGCAGAAAAATACCCAGTGAGCTTGCAAGCTCTTTACGGGACTCCTGCAATGTCCTCCATATCTACACTAGGCTCAAGTCGTAACAGTCACATAAATGGTCACCAGAGGAAGATGATGGTAACTGGCAGTTCCAAGGCAATCACAACCATGTGCCAGGTTCATGACCCATTATTTTGCACAAAATTATGTAACAACTCAGTGATGGTCACAGTAATATGTGTGCGTTCACCATTGCCATCAGTAAAGTGTGTGTTTACCTGTGCCATCGGGCGTGGAGCGTACAAAGGACGGCAGCATCTTGATCGACGCGTTGTCATGGGTTTGCTGGCCCAGGCCCGCATCCATGGAGGCTCGCATGCGCATCCTCAGCTGGCCCAGGGCGTCATCCGACAACACCAGGCTCCGCAGGCGTTCTTGCACCTGCACAGCACCACCACCACCACCACAACCGAGACTTGAGATGCCAGCGTACTGGGCCTTCCGTGTAACACACACTTGTGTGACTTGACAAACAAATCCGGACATGAACGATCTGCTCCATATTGTAAGTCATTAATTGAGACCAGGTAGCAGTGTATGGAATGTCAGGGTTTAGCTTCAGTGCGACACGCACACTCTTAACGGTGCCCTTCCGCAGATGACAAACTGTGTTTTAATCCATGACTGAAACAATTGTTTTGGCGCGCAGATGCACACTGACATTCACCATCGAGCTGTGTCGAGGCTGTTAAAGTCCCAGCGACAGGCTGTGTGTGGGGATTAACAATCTCATCTAGTTACCAGTGCAGTATTTTTCATCTAATCGGTGGGTAAGGACTCTTGTGGGATAACATCCTAGACACCTTTAATGACGTTCCATCTTCGCGGATTTTTGCAGGTGAAATATTTTTAATTAAAAAAAATGATTCAACCTTGTTGTGACCTCTGCGCGTTTAAGAATCCTCCACTGCCCCCTCAACCACAATCACGTTATAATTCGCGCAGCGGCACGAATTAAAACGTGAACGAGTCAATGACTGAGGGAACGAGTGAATAAAGGAGAGATTAAACCGAGTAACGGAGGAATTAATAAAGGAGTCAATGAGTGAAGGAGGTGAGTGCGTCAAGCAGCTGTGACGTCCATTTTCAGTTCCCTTGGCAGTGTGCGGGCCATTGAGCCGCGTCTCGCTGTGCGGGATTAATCAGCTTGCGGCAATTTCACCGGAATCCAGACTATCTGGGCCGGTACCCTGCAGTGCCCTTCAATCCTTCCCTCAGTCCTTTCCTCACCCAGTGTACAGTTTTTAAAAGGACTTGCTGTAACCCAGAGGCAATGTTTTGTGTTCTAATTTATTTATTTCACGTACACAAAGGTCTCCTTTTATCACAACTGTCTTTAACGCTGTCAATCTTTCATCCGGCCATTCACCCCATAATTCCTTCACCATCCCTGAAAAATAACCCTACCGCTCAGTGTGACTTTCCTGGATAAAGAAGTCGATGATATCAATGTTATTGCTCTGTGCACGCCTCACGCTACTCCTTCATTCAGGAGCCTGGACGCTTAAGTGTTTGGACGAGGGGACGTATGAGGCATACCTAATCCTACCCTATGTCCCAGGTCCCCTCGCCTCGGGGACCCCTGGGTCACCAAGGCAACCCGGCCCCCGCGGCCTTGACGCGATGTCACAACGCGTCCGTGTTTCATCCTGTCCGAGAACCGCTCCCGTTAGACTGCTCTCTCACACCGTCCCAGATCCTCTGTCACACGGGTCTCTATTCACAAGTGCTCCTCTCTCAAGATGATCCCAGGTCCCCCCTCACAGGGGTGCCAGGTCTCTGTCTTGATGTTATTGACATGCCGTTCTCTCCACAGCCTTGTGCAGCGATTTGTGACCCTCGGGTGAAAGGCGCTCTATAAATGCTATTATTATTATCGCAGGGGTCTCCTCTGACAAGGGTCCCAGGTTCCCGATCACAGGGTCCTAGGTCCTCATACCACCATCACAGGACGGCCCTCCAGCATTTTCATTCCAAGTTTCACATCACAGACATCAGAGCTAGCGAGCAAATACCAACAAGGCGCGCTGCGGTGCACCACGCAAACCACCACACGTCAGCCATAACGACACACACACACAGCCACACGGCCACACATCCGCACTGCGGTTAAAAACATCCATGCAACCGCAGCACCCGCGCGCGTCTCTCGCCTCGAAGGCATCGCGCTCACCGCCGACATGGTGGCGCCTCTCGCGGGAGCCTGGAGCCTCGGAACCCGCGACCCTCGGACCCGAGCCGCTCCTCTGCCCTCGGAGAAGGGAGCAGTTGCGGCGACGACAGCGAGCGGTGAGTAGGGGTGAAGAGGAGTAGAGTGATGACGGGTGACGAGGGGGAGCGAGAGGTGATGATGAGTCGGGTGAGGAGCCAGCGGTTTTAACCCGACACACGGAAAGGAGCGCGGCGAAGAGGGGACCACTGAACCACGAACGACCCCCGAGCGCCAACAGTGAGCCGCTCCTCCTCCCTCCTCCCTCTCTCTGCACCTCCCCGCTACCTCCCCTCACTCCTCCTCCCCCCAACTCCCCCTCGTCCCCTCCCGCCTCTCCCCCTTCCAGCATCTCGCCCTCCCTCACCCGTTCCCCCACCACCACCTCTCCCCTCCCATATCCCTCCATTCTTGTAGCCTCTACTACATCCTTCCTCCACGTCTCTCG
>JAZEWU010000007.1:10225389-10244807 GCA_036362915.1 Geotria australis | reverse complement strand
TCGCTGCGCCAGCGGCGTGCCACAGCAACTCGCGACAGCGTCTCATTTTTCATCTAATGCAGTTTTTTCCTAATGTTTTTATCTGTAATCTCATGCAGTTCCAAAATGGAAACCCAAGCACTGGGCTCACTCTGTTGAGCTCCATTTTTTATGAGATTACTGATTGAGCATGAATTAAATTAACAAGCGCAATATGCCGCTAAGTGGTGGTTACATCACGGCAGGCAGCGTCTGCATTTGGGTAGGTGCACAATTTAATCACGTTCTCCTTCCTCTTTAGATGGACAATAATGCTCACAGCAACGTAACAGTAGCCATATGTACACACAGATGTACAGCGGTCAGAATTGAAACGTCCGTTGTGCGATTGTTGCACTTTTTGACGTAGCTTAGCGATGTATCGCCGCAGATGCCGTTAGATAGATAGATGTTATTACAGCAGAAAAATACCCTGTGAGCTTGCAAGCTCTTTACGTTGCTTGCTCGCTCTCCGAGTCTGCCGAGGCGAGAGGAGCAAACGCGCGGCGACTGCCACGGGTCGCTGACGGCACCGCCCACGTGCCGCTATGCGGTCGTTACATTTATACGCAGAGCGATCAGGCCTCCAATTTAATTTTTGTCACGTTAAATTGTTGCCATTAGCGTGTATTTGACATCGCGTCACGTGTACGCACATCGGGAACAAAGGGCGGATCCATGATCCCAGCCTCAAGCCGCTTGAAGTTGATGTTTCTGAAGAACGCGTGGGCCTTCACGTCCGATGCTCCACCTCCCTGGCAGCCGAGCCGCTCCCGCGGGTCTTTGGTTAGAAGCTGTGCCACGCACGGACCGACAAAAGAGGTCACGGTGATCAGACGCATCGGCGGGTTCGCGGGACCCACAAAGAGGTCACGGCGGACACACGAGGCCCACACGAGTGCGTGTGGCATTAAGCGCTCACCAGTGAGCAGAATGTGCGGGAATCCTCCGAGAACTTGTCTGAGAACTCGACGGGGTCTTCCTTGACGCGGCGGTCCACTTCCTCGCGCTTCACCTTCTCCTTGCGGCCGCGGAAGGGCGAATGTCCTTCGAGCATCTCGTACACCAGGCAGCCGAGGCCCCACCAGTCAGGCCAGAACGTGTAGCGCTCATTGTTAATCACCTCCGGAGCTGTACAATGACGCACGCATGCACGTGCTGATTAATAGGATGCTCACGCTGTTCACAACAGCAGCCACAGTTCACATTGGCGTCAAAATGGAAATTGTGCCAGGCTAAGTGCATTCAACCGAGGAAGAAAGTCACAGCCTTACCCATGTACCCCACTGTGCCGACTCGACCCCGGATGCTCTCCCCCTCGGGGATCTTGACGGCTAGGCCCAAGTCCGATATCCGAATGTGGCCTGTGGATGGCAACATGCGTGACCCTAAGACAGGACAAAGACCTCTCATACAGCTTTAAGAGACTTTCGGGGAAAGTGCTGTTAGCGAGCACCTATATAGGCCGGGACGGCACCAAAGGGGGTGGATAGCCAGCAACACACCCGGTTGCCTGTCTCTCTAATGGCGATGTTTACACACCGCACCAGGTACTCAGGTGAGGGTGAGTCGACCTTTGGAAGGCCCAGGATTGGTTTAGAAAATCGTCACTGGTGTTGTCCCTGACCGGGATTTGAACTTTGGGTGTCACGTTCGTAGCGCAACGCGCTGACCGCGATACTTCTGCGCTCCACGTGACCTGCATAGATTCAGACCAGCACTACAGTGCTGTGCGTCGTCACGAAAATATGAGCTAAACCTCATCTCTTCTTCCGACTCGACAACAACCTCACAGACAGTTGACGAAACACAGATATCAGTGTGGACGTGATTTCTGCAGGAGTTCAGAATAAATCGTTGTTCAGTTACAGAATAAGAAAATCAGCAGCCACACCCAACAAAATAAATCATTACTCGTTCAAGAAGTACAGCACAAAAGTGTTCCCACCGCCGTGCTTACCGGACCATGCCACATGGCGTTGCAACCTGCCAACAGCTGCATGAGCAAAGGTTAACGGCTTATTCACAACAGCTGCTACTTTGTTGCCAAAAACAAATCTTATAGTTAAGGTAATTATGACGTCGGCAGGGAGGAATAAATCCCCTATTCAGGTTTAGCAGGTCGGGTTCCGGTTGCTGCACGCCTGCTAATCAACAACGCCCACAGCGACCACGAGCAGAGCGAGAGCTTCGCCGCAGCCAGCGGGGGCCACGGAGGGGGACAGGAGATGGGGCCATGGGGCCGATTGCGAGTGCTGGAATGATCGGCGCTCGCTCAGCTGCGTGCGCGAGCACTCACCGTAGTCGTCCAGAAGGATGTTTTCTGGCTTTAGGTCCCTGCAGTAAACAAGGATTGCATCAGGACAGTCACACAACAGATCATATGGAAAGTGTGGTTGGTCAAGTTTATAAGGGTTTTTTTGGGCTCTTATGTAGCTGTTGAGATGTACGCATGGCTGGTGCAGTATAATCGTGGTTGACACGGTCGTTGGTGTTGCATGTGGTTATAGCGATTATGTTGGCTGTCGCGGTCGGCATTGTGATTGTTGATGTGGCAGCGGTGGAGAAGCCCCTTGGCCGCCCACAAGCCCGGCTAGCGGCACCTGTAGACGATGCCCTCGTGGTGGAGGTCGCTCAGGCCGCACGTGATCTCGGCAGCGTAGAAAACGGCACGCTCCTCCTCGAAGCCGGGGTTGCCCATGTTGTAGATGTGAAACTTGAGGTCGCCGCCGTTCATGATGGTGAGCACAAGGCACAGTGCATCCTTGGTCTCGTATCCGTACGCCAAGCTCACCTGCACCGCGACAGACGGACGCCCGTCGTTAGGTTCGGGGGCGCGACGCCATCGCCACCGTCGCACGCGAACCGCTATTGCACAAAGTGGCATCTAAGCCAGCGCTATACGGTAGAGGAAGGGTACTCACCACAAACCTGCTGTTCACCTTCTCCAGGATTTGCTTCTCATTGAGTGCCATTGTTTCTCCTTTCCTTTTTTTGATCCTCTTCTTTTCGAGCTTCTTGCACGCGTACATCTTACCGGTGGCTCGCACCTGGCACGCGCACACCTGCGAGGACAGAGCACGAACGCACGCCGTGTGTTGTCACGGTAGCAGCTCCGGACGATCGAACGCTCGTCTAAAGACTACAGCAGCACGTTACACGCTCTCTCCTTGACAGGTCTACGAGTCATTGACAGGAAAGCCAAAGTCGTCCTGCCGCCACCGCAACATTCGCTGGGTTTACGGCCACAAGTTCGCGCTCGCTACCCCGGCACGCTCGATCTAGTCGCGTCGTGCGCAGAGTCCGCACGAGTGTAAAGTCGGAGCTCTGCGTCACGAACGCCAAAGTCGTGAGTGCGGGGGGTCTGGACCAAGCGCTTCACTCACCTCTCCAAATCCACCCTTGCCCAGCACCCGGTACTGCCGGAATGTGTTTTTCGTGACCGGCTGCCTAAAGCAAGAAAGGCACAAGCATGGCACGCGTGAGAGGAGTTTCAAGCGCATATTAAATCACCACAGGTGCATCCTTCTGATCGTGGGAGCACATTGATTCAACACAGTAAAACAAGATCTCACTCGCCTGCATACACCACCGCACACCACTACCCGTCATGCTGGGTCTTTCTCACAGCACTCGTGCACACACTGGGGCCACGTGCACAACCTTCAACTCGGGAACCAGCAGTCATTCTTCACGTTTTACGGGAATCATTCCTGCCAATGTTGACGCTCGGGACTTCTGCCCAACACACCGGCAGTTACACGCGTGCACAGCGTAACGACACTGTCACAGAATGTGTCGCCAGGTTTGCAGGACAAGGCCCCGCACGTACTCACCGCTCCAACCACTTCCACTGCAGGAAGCGCGAGAAGTACATGCTCTCCTGGAACTCATGAAAGGGCTGCCGGCTGAGGTACTCGTGCAGCGCCCTGCGCACACAGGCACCCCGTGTTAGACGTCATGCCCGCCGGCGTCCGAGCGATAACAACGCCTGTTGTCATCGCTCGGACGGGATGTTCGTGCAAGGTGGTTACAGTAAAGGACAAAAAAAGCACTTGAGGCAGAGTGGCAGGCCGCAAGGCAAGGCACTTTGGAGGAGTGCGGGCTTGCCAAGGAGCAGCGGGGCTAATCAGTCACTTGGCTTCAGCTGGGCTTAGCCTCACCTGGTGCAGGGGCCGAAGTGCTCCTTGCAGGGGTTTCCATCCAGGTTCTGCTGGCACTGTCTCTGCAGCTCATCGCTGATGCCCGGTACCGCCTCTGGAGACTGGAGCACAAAATGAGAGGCGGCTCTTAGACCTCGCTCCTATGCGCAGGTGAGCCATGTAATGCTGTCGGGTCTCTCGCACGTGTTGTGATGCTGTCTGTCACGTAAGGTGTTCGGTGTGATGCCACGTATCTGTCTCGCACGGTGCAACGCTGTGCATTGTGGGTGCCAGCAGACGATGCACGATTCCTCCGCAGCTGTACTCACTTCGAGAGTGAGGTGCTTCTTGATGATCTTCTCTCCCTCTTCTCTGCGCTTCTCATCTGGGCTCACCTCATAGTCGACCTGCGATGACACGCCAGCGGGGACATCCCCACGCTGAGATTTAACAACACGTACAGGTGTGCTGCTCGCCAACAGCAGCAAACCGCAACTCCCATCAGGCCCTACACGCATGTCATGTGACCATCACACCCGCATGCACAACCCTGGCCACTTCACATTTTCCTGTCGTGATGGTTTGTCGATCATTTACACAAAGTTTTGGATTTCATCTGAAGTCCCAAAGTGTACACAACTGTCTGTGGAGAACATAATTAGCAACATAGATAAGGGGACAATACGCCTCCTTTACACAAAGATTATTTTGTCTTACGTATTATGTAATTTTTGCGTCGAATTAGGATCTATATCTAGCAGAAAGGATCCTTACAGATAGACATTTGGCATTTCATCTGGCTTCGGTTTAAGCCTGGCTATGCTGATGAGAGACTGAATGTCACAACTGGTCCAGAGCTTGCTTGTGTTGAATTAATGCTACAAATATTACGCACTCCCAAAATGTGGTGTGGCTGATGGCACGTGAAAAGAACACTTATTTCTTATGCGAAGGGACAGATATGGGAAGGATGCGAACTGTCTGCAGATGTATTCTGCCGCTTGCTACAGAGGACGCACCCTGTGACGCGTGGACTCACAAACAGCGGAAGAAATGTGCACCGCGCAGCAGACGAGGCCGACATCACCGCTGGTTAGACGAGCTACAGAACGGTCACGTTTGCAACGGCACCAACAACGCACATTCTCCAAAAACATAAACTATACACACCACACCGAAATGACACAAACCGACACTGATTGAGTACAAGAATTAGTTTTCTAGTTTGCACGTGGGTTTGCTAGTCGGAGGTGAAGTTCGTGCGAATTAACTATGGAGCTGACGAGACCCACATGGCTAGCGAGGCAAACACAGCCACTGTAGCCTGCGTGACCCTACACGTGTCTTACACGTGTCATATGTGCTGTATATATAACTGTGTGTCCCAACGCGTAACCCATGTGTATCCTACGCAAAAATCATCTGTGTCCTGTGCAAGTCAGTGTGTAGCCTTGGCACGTCTCGTGTCTTTTGTGCGCGTTTCACAAAAGCGCGATTTTGTGTGCGTCTCCTGCGTGTATAACGACGCTTGTTCTGTGCACGTTGTACCGTGCGGGTTGCACGTCGCGAGTGTTTAGCGAGTGGCTGCCGAGTTCGCGTGTGGTTATCGCCGGGTAACCAGGAGGTGACGTCTGCCAGGGTATCCAGGAAGTCGGTTACGCAGTTGCACGGGACCGTGGCCAGGAAAGGGAGGTGGCCCCAGGGAGGGGGTTGGGGGGTGGCGAGGGGGGGGAAGGGGGGAAGGGGGGCCGCCGGTTCGCACTGCGACCGCAGTGTGTTCCTCTTATCTCCGGCGCTCCGCGGTGCGAAGGCTACGCACGCGTGCGAGTCTGGAGAGCGACCGACTCCATTGTGTGGGACCCGGAGGCCACCCATGGTATCCAAGCGCCGCCGCTCGCGAGCATTCCTCCCGCCACGCGCAACGCTTCCTGTGTCGAGTCACGGCCATTACACGACATAAACAGGGTCACGGCGCACGGCTCCGCGCCCTCGCGTCGCTCGCTCGCACGCGCCCGCACGCACTCTCCTGGCATCGACGGCTCCGGGAATGGAAACAACTCCACCTGCCGCTCACGGCACAGTACACCCCACCGCAATGTAAACATAGAAGGTCCGTGCCATGAAAACACATTAGTCAACATTTGGACACGAAGACACGGGCTGTTTAGATTTCAAGTCACTGCAAAAAAAAAAGGCGATGTCCGGGGCAGCGCTAACGGCACAGAGGAGATCGGGGCGGCACGGGGTCACACGGTCGCGCCGTGCGTCACGCGCGTCACGGCGCGATGGACGTCCCTGCTGCCAGCTCGTGGGCGGGGGCTCCCCATGAGAACCAAGCCTCCTTCTTAATCGCGTCAATTAGGCGCCACGCGTGTCTAGACGACATTAAGCAATCGTGTGACGCGGGGAAGCTACGTGCGGCGCGTACGAGCGGCAATCGGTACGTGCATGCCCGCCGCCTGCACGGACGCGGGCGGTCTGAATACGCGTGCAGCAACGCTCGGCGTGACTCACAACCAGCAAGATGCAACCAGCCTCCCCAACACTCGTGCGTTCGGTGGCTCCTAACAGAACACTTCTCTTTCAGATCCTTCCCTCGGACTGCTCGACTTTTGAAATCCCTCCCATCATATCTTCTCTCAAGCCCTTGCGTTTTGTTGGTGCTCTATCAAAACGGTCAGTCCTTGGCTGCTGCCTTCCCCATCATTCTCTGTCCTGTGCCCTCCATTTCATTTCCACCAACGCACCCTTCCTTCAGCTCCTCCAACATCCCAATCCTCGGCCCTTGACTTGTTGTTTTCCCCTCCATTCTTGCTTCTGTAACATCCTCATGTATCTACCCAGACCCCCGCAGAATGTGTGCGAACCAGTTCTTCTCTCTCCTGATTATGAATTCCGATACCTCTTACAAACTTGCTCAATAAAGGAAATACGTTTGCTCTGATCTACTGCAACTTTGGCAGTGCTGCTTGTTGATGGCCACGTGACATTTTGCGCCAGGGGTCCGTGCCCTCATTAACCGTGTAAAATAACAACAAAAACTCAGCAATTCCTGTAGAGAACTAATCCAGCAAATGTCAACATGTTCCCGACAGGCTCCGGGCCACGACTCCAGCGCCGTGAGGTGGTGGGGGGCGCGCGCGAAGGCCCCCACAACGCAGCAGCAACTCTCCTGGAACGCTTAACTCCCAGCAGCAACGCACATTTACACAATTCCACACGCTGCTGCACATCTGGCTACACGGACGAATTATAAAACATTTTCACATGAGCCCTGAATCACGACATTATTGCTCGGATAACCAAAGGCTGCCCCGTTAATGGCGCAAGCACGGCACGGCTGGTGCGGTGCAGGACGCGACGGGAGCCGAGGGACCTGGGGACGACGGAACCTGGATCGAAAGGAAAGGGATCTGGGAAAAGGCCTCCAAGCCGTGCGTGCAATAATGGGCAGGTGGTATTTTTGACAGAGTGGGCTTCCTAATGCAATCAAACGTGCCGTGATAGAAAATCGACACCACTTAAAGCGCGCCTGATTGGTTTATAAAGCCACGTGAGGGAGAATGCCCGCGTGCGATTATCTGCACCCCCTCCAGAGAGGCCACTGTTTACCACATCACCACGGACACAGACACGGCCAGATAACATCCATCTCCCAGAGAACTTCCATGACCGTAACTCCGATAAACGACCGCAAGGCAACGAGTACAGCCTCGTCTGCGGGGGCTCAGTGCGTGGCAGACACACACGTGCACAGACATGCATTAAGGCAAAAAAAGACAAATGTACGTACACACACACACAGCCATATACACAAAAGACGAAAACACAGTCATGTACACATGAATGCACGCAGTTATATATACAAACACAGTTACAAACGCATACAGGCATGCACACAGATAGATACACAAACACGTAGCTACAAAAACAAAGTCACACACACGTTCATGCACACGGTCACGTAGACAAACAGGAAAATACACACAGATACGCACAGATACACACCGGGGCACACGCTCGCTCACACAGGAAGCACGAGGGGAGAACAAGACCCCTTTAGGAGAGGCTTGTGCTGCAAGCATTCTGCGAGGCATGCGGCCACTGTTACAGCCAAACAAACACGTGGCTATTTTTAAACCTCTGCGATAACAGCAGAAGGACTGTGATGAATCCAACAACTTCTGGGAAGCCGCGGTTTACAACCGAAACCAACGACTCCTCAACTCCACTACAAGAGGCTCACGCAGGAAGGCGTTCCCACCCCCCCCCCCGCAGTAGGGACGACAGAAATACAGTGTTCACAATTACACCGCGAGTACGCAGGGAGCAGCATGTGACACACACACACGACACAAAGGATTCAGTTGGCAAAAGAAAACATCCTCATTTAACTCCTTTAGACGTCCAAGGACGGGTGGGTTAAAGTTCAGCCCGCACAAACAGAAAGCCGAATTTTCCAGGAAGTATTTCTAGATGCCAGAGTGGTTGGGCCGGTGCCGCGCCCAACCCCTCGCCACAGTCCACCGCCACGCTCGCTCCTCCGCTCGCTGTGACGCCACACCCGCCGCTCCAAAGAGATCACCGCACACACACGCGAGCTCGCGATGTCACACCTCGCCGTGCGTTATCCCGCAAACTCACGCAGCGCACGCCTCCGCGGCGTTTATCAGCACGCAGCACTAACACTGCAAGCGCCGGTGACCGCACACCGCGCCGGGGCCTTTCGACACCTATATTCGTCGCCGGGGCATGAGGATGCACATTAGCTCAGATGCAAAAGCCTTTCTCACGATGAGCACGATTGCAGAGGAGACTCCCTTGCACAGCTCACACTGTACGGAGCGCACGCAACCTCTTTGCGTCCCGCAGAGCGGTGAGGAAATAACGTTGACCCGTGAGGTCCGTGACCGTGAGGCCATGCGGGTTGCCTGGGGTGTGCAGTGGCTGCGGGGCACTGTGGAGGTGCACGGGGTGCGGTGAGGGTGGTGCGCACAACGCGTTCGGGCAGCGAAGGTGAAGTGATGCAGCAGGACAGGTTGTGCGGGCGACGCGAGAACTAGAAACGATGGGAGTGGTGCAGGTGGTGTGGATGGTGCGGGTAATACAGGCGGTGGAGGCGGTGCAGGAGATGGGGTGCAGGTGCAGGCCTCACCACGGCATTCAGGAAGCGGATGCAGCAGGAGAACTTGGGGCGCGTCTCGCAGAACTGCCGCCACAGGAGCCGTCCGATGGGCTGCTTCTCACACAGGCTCCAGTAATTCCTCTCTGCAAAACACGCGAGACCCGCGCGTCAGCGTACGCGCGCACACAAACGTTCCCACGTAGCTGGGGGACAGGCTGCTACGAATTCGCTTGCAAAAATAAACATCCTGCTGCCCGTGCATCCGCCAACTCCGCTGCCCGTAGAGCAGTGGCCACCCCCACCTCGTTTCTGGCCTGTGCGCAAGGCACGGCCCACGTGACCACGAGACGAGGCCTCAAGGACAGAGGCTCGGCGAGCGCGAGCGTCAACGTATTAATCCCAACCCTTGCCCCAGTGAAGCGGATGGCGATTCCGGGCCGCCCCAGCTTGAGACCCTGGCGAGGTTTACAATATGGGTGGCCTGTTTCAGCCCACGCCGCGCAACACAACAAGTGCCCGCTGATCACACGCACCTGTTCGCATGGGCGCGGAATGCGTCACTGCACGGTCCAAATCAAATGCGTCGCTCCGTACCCTCAAATGAACGTCATAACTGTTCAAAAGGTCACTTGTGGGACCCTGCGGGTGGGCTGAGCCATCGCAAAAATGGCCAACAGTCGGTTCGTGCCAACATCAGCATAGCCCATTGGGTGCAAAATTTGGCAGGCATACGTACTACAGCGTTTCTCGTTTATCGCACATAGGTTATTTTTGAGATTTTTTTTTTTAAGATCATAAGGTTTTAAGCGTCATAATTTAAGAAATGTACACAAACCAACTGTTTACGTAATTCCACACTATTTAAAAGATCTTGATTTGGGGAATGCAGGTTTACCTACGGCACAATAGGGCAGCACTGGGTCCGTTAAATTACAAAGCCCCTGGCACGCACCTGCAGTCACCCTGCCGTGCCGCGCCTGGCAAGGCTGAGCGTGGCGAATGACTCCGCAGCCCTCACTCGCTAAGCTCAGGTTGCTCGTTACGTGCAGGGCGGACAGCGAGGTCCACACTGTCGGCCTCCGAGGCCTCGTAGTCAAGGGGAGGCCAAGCTCTTGCTCGCTGCCCACACGCGGCACGGAGTGAGCGGCGCCGTGTGCGTTATTCGCAGCAGGGCGATGGAGGGGATTCCTGGTTGCCCCCTCTTCCTGGCCGCCCCCTTCGCGAACCGGCTCACGTGCCTCGGGCGTGCCGGCCTCCCTTCCTGCATTGCCCGCCGCTATCCCACCAACGCATTGCTGTCTTCATTTATCGTCCAACGTTGAGTTTCCTGTGTTTAAAGTTTTGAATTTCTGCACGATCGTTAAAAATATAGCAGCAGCGGTAACAGAGAACGCGATGCTTGGGCGAGTGAGCTTTGCGTTGGACGGTATCACAGCCACCGAGACGCTCAAACCTACCGCTCCTCTTCTGCACGAGGGGCGGCGCAGCCCTCGCTCACTTAACACATTTACGAACAATATTGGTCCCGAGGGCACAAGACGTAGCATCTGGTTCCACTTGGTAGAAGTGGCGCATTCCCCCCTCCAGGTCCCGTGCACGCGGTGGAGATTACTCGAGGTCGTCACCATTCTGCACGTGCTCGGCAGCGCCCCGCGCGCACTGTGCACGATCAAGTGCTCGCGATGGCGTCTCGCGACCGGGAGCGTTACACGCCTCATCTCCCCGACGGTGCTTTAAAACGCAGTGACATGTACGTAGCTGACTAGCATGGCAGCTTACACCACCCTGCACTCAACGCTCCACAAAGCACACCGCCCTGCACAAACCCACACGCAACCACCTGTACGTCTGGCACCCCGTGTGCACTTGTAAATATGCAAGTCGAGCTCCATGGCCTCAACAGCGAGCCGGATGGGACTCGGGTCTACAGGGTTAAGAGGCAGCAGTGTTCTGTAGTCACGCTGCCTCCATGCGCCCTCCACACTGCTTCACATCCAGTACCGTGACGCGGATACTTCTGACTCGTCAAGTATCGACTGTCCTTTCAAACCGCGGTGAGGAGTGAATCGCCGACTCACGGGAGGCTGTGAGGCCTCAGGGGAGACACTCACCTCTTTCAGGAGAGATATAAATAGAAGGGCACCCTTTCCAGTCAGCCCAGTTTTCTGACACAGGCGACACGAAGAGCCCTCGGCTCTCACCCAGCAAGGACAAGAGGGGGGTTGGCAGCAGGGGCAGAAAGATGGAGGCGTGGGAGAGAAAGCCTTGGTGCTATGAGCTATGTTGTGGACTTCATTAAGTAATATTCATTCCGTTACTTTGTACCCACACTACTGAATTACCCAAAATATATAATTTACCACTGTTTCCGGAGACAGCTAGTGGTTTAGTGGCTACATTAGCCGCACGCAGCTCTCAGTACTTCTCCATCAGCCGCCCAATTGCTCAGCATCAATAGCACAGAGCAAGGATCGACGCCCAGAGACCAGACACAGTCCAGGAATCGGAGACACAATCTCAGGAATCCAACTGACAATCGTTCAGGGCTGATCTTTGCCCGGGCAATACTGAGTGTGGGGATGAGGCAGCGCCGTGCCTATCGCCAGGTAAGGCCCTTTACCCATACTATCTCATTTACAATGGACACCTGGGTACGTTGCACAAACTAACAGCTTTTACATGCAAATTCTCTATGAAGCTAAAATGAAGTCTATTTTTATATAAAGCAAACATCCCGAACGGGCAATGTACACATTTACATGAGAGATTCAACAGACCCCGCGCCCCCAGCTGACAGTCCCCCGCCCCTCCCCGCCATCTCCTTGGTAAGTAAAGGTCGCCTCGGCATGTTTTGATTTCTTGGAAGCCACCCCCTTCCATTCCTTACAGCGCTCCAAGCAGACGGGGTGTGGGGTACAGCAACACACACCGTCACTATCCGTCTGCTGAACCAGTGAGAGCCCCCTCAGAGAGCTTCATTCATTATGAATGACTGTTATGCTATTTACACAGGGAGGCCTCACCTAGTCTCATGACCTTTTGAGGAGCGTCCTGCCACGTTTGTGCAGTAGGATGCGATGACATCTATGTACATTTCAATTGAGTAATTTTTGGTTGATTTATAACATTTGGACAATCACACTGGCAGTTTGGCCTACAGTATGGCCTACTCACGCACCCCAACACTGCGTGCGTTTTCACAGCTAATACACCCGCAGTATTAATCTGGGCAGCCTTGGATTCCACCCGAGATCCTCTGGAACGAGCGGCGAACGTGCTACCGTTCGGTCAGCGCCCCGCGATGAGACACCAACTCATCCGTAACATCATCGCAGACCCCCAGGGAATAACAACTACAGCCCACGCCACCCTAACCGAGACACACGGCGGCTACAGCATCACTTCCCTTGCTACTTGGCGTCAGACGATGACAACACACGGACATGGCACACTGGCCCAACAATAGTGACTCCAGAAAACGGTCACACCCGAGAAGTCCTTCCTCGTATGGGATTAACGTTTCTTTTGTCAGGATTAATGCCCTTCTCTGGCATGACACAGAGTTGGTCAGCAACGTTTATAGGTTCATATTTGAGAATGATGCGTAATGAGTCGATGAATGCTTGGCAAATATCTGTAACAATGCGAGAAGCGACGGGAGTGGGCAGGGGTGTTACTGTGTGGTTCACGGTTTGAGATTGGTGACTGCAGTTACATTGTGGGTCACCGTTACACTTCAAAACCTGCACGGACGAACGACTAATGTTTGTTGTTTGTTCAGCGCCCTTGTGATGGCTTACCACATTACGGCACTATAGAAGTCGTCGTCGTCATTATTATCTCAGCGGGGGATGTGCAAGCTCAGCGAGGGAGTGACGAGCTGCAGGTCAGGCCCGTCACGCCGCGGCTCCCCGAGGGAGCGAGCTCACACCGCCGCATTCATCACCGCGCCGCCGTCACCCTCCCTCGCTGGCGCTCGCCGATCTCACACGGGAGCGCGAGGCGCGTGCCCTCGTTTACTCAACGCTCGCGGCCGATTCGCGAACGATGCCCCCCCCGCCCCCCCGTCGGCCGACCCGTGCCGGCAGGGAGCGACGGCGAGCGCCGGCACCGACCATCGCACGGGTCAGCAGCGACGGCCCCGGCGATTGGACCGCGTCGCACCCACGCCCTCCGGTCCAACGCCTCGGCGTGACCAACAGATGTCTCTACTTTCACAACTTAACCCCTGCGCAATGTGAGACCGCCTCGTTGCATCACTTAGCGAGGACACATACATACATCACCGTCGCCGCTGTCAGGACGAGCCGTGGCCGCAAGCCAAGCGTTTAGCACGACGGCAATGGCAGCAATGCACGTGCCCCCGACGTGTGCAGGTGAATGGCTGCTTAATATAGCTCGTGTCGTAAGTGGCCAGTACCAGTGTTTCACTGGGAAAAGGTGTTCACGCAGGTGAGCAAACACACAGGTGAAAACCTCCGCGGCTAAACCTACGAGGATAGGTGAACATACGCACATACATGGGTGAACGCGCGGCCGAGTAACACCACCGTGGAAGTGAACGCGCAGGTGAACACACCCGTACAGAAAGGCAGCCACGCAGGTACGCACACATACAAATACGAGTTGATACACCCACGCAAAGAGGCGTGTGCTGAATGCATTGCTGTCTCAAGGCCACTATGTGCTGCCGTTCCCCTTGTCAAGTCAGTTCCTAGCACTGTACGTTACAGGCACAAACCGAGGCCTGTGACCTGGGCGTGTTCCAATGTCTGTGTTGGCTTCGTGAGCGTGGCGCTCTTCACCCCACGCAGCAGGCGAGGGTGTGGCCGAAGCACATACGTAAACACACAAAAGGGTGTCTCTGCGTGGGAGTTGAGCGAGTGAGCAGGAGCTGACAGCGCATGTCAGACACGGCTAGGACAGTAACTGGACGGGCCAGTTAGGCCGGTTCACCACCACGTTCACTGTCCTTGAGTGAGAGAAGAGCCACGCGGGAACTCTCATACCGGGCCCAGCGAGCCCCCAGAGTCCACTGGCCGCAGTAGAAACTGGTTATCACCTTCGGCTGTAAAACGTTGGTACTTAGTGCTATATTGGTTGTTAGGTTTTTACAGCTCAATGTACGAGAATTGCTCGTAAGAGCTGCTCTTTCGTGACAGTTGTGTCGAGCAAAAAGAGGAACGCTTGACACGGCTATCCCAAAAAGCAGCTCTTAAGAGCAATACTTACGTGGCTATTAACAGTAAATTATTTGATAACTCTACTCAGGGTGAAAGGCACTATATAAAATGCTGTTATTATTATTATTTATAATGGCTACGACATAATTCACTGTTGTTAACCAAACTGTAACCAGTAAAGCTGTTCCATCCCAGGTGGTCCCAACAAGGGAACTACCGAGTCATCACAGCCCTGTGCAGCGCTTTGTGACCCTCGGGTGAAAGGCGCTCTATAAATGCTATTATTATTATTATCAGGGCATATGGACTAGCAGTTTCCTGAGGCCAATGGAATCCTCCTGCTGGTGTACCACGACACTTTCCAGAATCGGTCAAGCATCTAAGCACAGGCGAACGGCTCACAGGATCGTCCCACTACGAACAGCCATCTCCGGCAGCGAGTCGCAGTCTCGGCTGCCGTCTTACCGTCTCCACGACGCCTTCAACTGGCTCCACGAGTCAGGACGGTGAGATTGTGGGAGATACAAATGTACAGGGCCATCAGTGGATTTACAATTGAGAGGGATAAAAATGAGACAAGCAAGGAAAGAAGGGGGAACGGTGGGGACGGGGGGAGAAGGAGATTGAATAGAGGAGCGGGGAAAGGAAAGTCGAGCGACGACCCCGGAACGCGTGCGGCATCACTCACCAACAGTGCGACGCAGCTCCTCACATTGGCTGATGTGCGGAAACCTCAGAATCTCTTTCCACTTCTTGCTCTTCCCCTTTCTCTTCCCCCCACCGCCTGTACAGAGAACACACAAAAATCAGTGCGTCACCCACGAACAGGGATTTTAAAATCTCATAACAATCAATTTGGTGTTGGGCACATTTTAAGGTGTCAAAATATAAAAGAGCTATGAGAGAGTTGCTCTTTCAGGATAGCCATGTCAAGCGTTCCGTCTCTCTCCTTTGATAAGGCTATCCTGAAAGGACAAGCTCTTAAAAGCAATTGTCATACATTGAGAAGTTAAAATCGACATCAATACACAAATGGTTAATTTGTTCTTTTTGTTGCAGAAGGCAGAGGTACCCACGCCACACAATCCAAGCCCCACATGCCCCCTACACTCGTTCGTATCCCTCCACCGCCCGGCTCCCCGCCTCGCGGTGCCTAAATATTTACCCTTGTATTGGACGTGATATGCGAGAAGTGGCACCCATCTGCCACGTCCCTTGCGGCAACGCGGAACTCGACACTCGCCCACTTGCTCACCCACCCCGTAATGCCTACATGCCCTTCACACTCTCCATGCACCTCTCCCCATCCACCCACCTGCTCACCCACACGCTCGCGCATGTATGCCTATGGCAGGACGCCGGGTGCCAGTTAGATAGCACGTTAGCGTGATGGCACGATGGTGCCACCATGAACGTGGCTCAGGGGAAAGCGGCACACGCCCAGGGGAGACTTGACGAGGAGGAACAGGTTCGGATATTTGTCCTCCGGATCCAGCGGAGCGCTACGCAGGACCAGGAGTCCCTGGAGTAGCCATGGGCAGTGTGCTTTACGCAGTTTTAGTCGGTGCATTTGCCATTCATTTTTCATCAATTTAGTGTTTGTGGGCTCAAACGACGACTGACAGGTCACTGAGCTATATGAGAACTTACTACACTCATTATTATTTATGAAATTATTATACACTGTATTCATGTTGTTTCAGCAGTCACCCTCACTGTAGCAACCGCATGACACAGGGCACTTCCTCATTCCCGAGTGCTGCTTCAACTGCCAAATGAAAGTCTAAGCAGACGGGCTTACTTTGTGTGCTGCAGCGCCAAAGAACAACACAACAAATTAATTAAATGCATAATTAATGCACAGAAATAACTGCGGCATCTTTACGCACAGGCTCAGGCAGCCGGCAGAGTCCTACCCAGCCTTGGAGCACCAATCCAATATTTCCTAACATAATATTTTGAACAAAAAAAACAAACAGGTTCTTTATTAAACTAACGTGTGACTCAAGCCGCATTCCCGTCGCCGTACAACACTGAAATAGCATTGGCAAGTGGCTGTGCTGGGAACGCAAGCACGTGAAACACGCCGCGCACAAACAGTGCTTCCTTGTGCCACGCTGGTACCAGGCCGGTGCCACGCCGGCGCTGCCATGACTCCGGCCGAGATGCAGAGACTGCGCGGTGACTCGCGGTCGTCCGGCCATCACCCTCAACTGCCCACAGACCCTTGCACCCGACTCAGTTTAACGGTTCTCTGGTCAGAAAACAAACATCACCTGTAGATCTCATCGCGAGCAACAACCCCGCCGCAGTCTGTACGCACGACGATTAAGCCAACGCTTTCGGCCGACAACACTTTTATTGGACTGCCAGTGCTGCCCTGGCATCGCACTTAAAGAGGCAGAAAACAAGAGGATGAACGAGTGGTGTGCATGGGGTAGATTCTCAAATTCCCACCCCCAGTTTTACCCTGGATATGACCTCCCTGCTCTATTCAGAGACTACCCAACATAAAGGCCTCCAAATGTGGCACCAACGTTTGATATCGACTCTCGCCGATGCAGCTTTACCACCAGTGAAATCATTCGACTCAACAGCAACAGGATGTCGAGACCACGCTGAACACACCCTGCTTAATGCAGTCCCGGCCTTCCAACATCATGTCTTTTAGATGGAGGAATCATTGCCATTATGCAGTTTCAATAATTAATCACACTGAGCGGTGTCTGGGAATGCCTTGATATTTTAGTCCCTATTTACAGCCTCATCACGGCACATGTGCGATCTCAGTGTTCACCTTTTTCAAACTGCAGGATTTTTCTGAGACGAATACTGTATCTTTAAAGCAACTCATTTGTTATATCCACACATATAACAGCACTTCACATACCACGTGATGTAAGCCATGCTCACATTTAAACACCCTTAACAAATCAATAATGAACCGCCTATCGCACACAATACAACCCTTACACGCACGACTACTGCACACGCCCCACACCCTACTCACAAACGCACAGATTACACAGAATTGTGCACAGCATGCAAAAGAGAAGGCTAGCTTGGGCAAGGCCTGGATGAGCCTGGTGAAGAAGCTCCGCTGTGCCGCAGTCTGCCGCTTCTGGAACGCCTACCGGCTCCGTAGTGTGTTCTTGTTGAGCACGGCATTTGGAAAAAATCAACAGGCAACTATTGTATTTTTAATTTAGTAAGCAATTCCACGACATCCGGGGTGGTAGTTAAGTGGAGTCCACTTGTTCTGCGAGAATACGCACGCTGTATTGGACAGTCATCAGTGATATGCCTAATGGTTTTCACCTCACCGCATTTGTGGTCTGGAGAGTCCTTGCCCCGTCGTTTTTGGAGGAAATATCCCACAACTTCCATCTGTTGATGCACCACGCATCTCCCTCGCAAACGATCTGGGTAACTGGCTAAACCGGATTTTCTCTATAACAATAACATATTGAATTGAATGTGTTGTCTGGTTACGGTTGACAGCAGTCCGCCACTGCCATTGGAGCTGAGAGAAACCAGGCAGACTGTTCCTTCGTTGAGTCTTCAATAGGGAGACCGTGTGAATCATAAGGTGCTGTTTGTGACGGATCGCACAGTGTGGCGCCAGGCCCGCCTGCACGTGTGGAGGTGGATGTTTAATGCGAGCGGATGGGAGACGGCCTCGCGTACACTCCGTCCCAACGAGGCCTGCTCCGCGCTCCCTTTACTCCCCGTGACAGGACCAAGGCGAGCCTCCACCATCTCAAGTTCACTCCCCTCACTCAATATAATAATAATATCATTTTATATAGCGCCTTTCCCCCGAGGGTCACAAAGCGCTGCAATCTCTGCAACCCCCCCATCATGTATGTATGTATGTAAGGTGCTGCACTGTGGCTGATCACCGCCTAACTGCTTTTAGGGGTTTACGTCACAAATACCGTGGCTGCACTGTCCGGCGCTGGAGGGAACAGCCCCGCAGGCAGGGGCAGCCCTGGGAAACCAGAGCTCCCGATTAGCGGCGCCGTCGCAGGCCTCGCTGTGACATAAAACAGAGCTACCGACAAGTCGCGGAGGCTCGAGCACATCCAATAACTTTCTCCGAGAGAATGTAAATTCATCAAATTGCTAGCATCTGCGCAAAGCAGACACCGGGCCGCGGCGTCGGCGCAAACAACACGTGGGGTCTGGACGGAGCCGTGACCCGGCAGACGCTCAACATCAGGGCCCTACGCAGCATGCACCATCACCGCGGGACGCTCTAGGCCGCGTTATCTATGGCGCGGCACTAATCTTAATCTTCATAAAAGTTTATGGTCTGGGTCATTAAAATAATCCACTGTGTAAGCCACGAACTGTGTGTACTGACGGCGCATCCACTAATGACATAAGCAGCTTGCCTCCACCACCCCGCCACGGCGGAGATCAACAAAGCGTGCAGAGGGACGGTGCCATCGGTGCAATTTAATAAAGCGAGTAAGAAGAATAAAGCGAGTGGCCCCATCAGGCTTTGAACCCTTGTTTGCACTTGGGGTTTGTAACAGTCCTGCCCCCACGGAGGGAGGATTCAGCTGCCGTGGCAAAGTTCACCACCACCACGCCCAGAGAGTGCGGCCATCAAGGAGACACACGGACATCCAGACAACGATAAGATACGCCGCCATCACCAACAACAGTCAACATGAGCACTCACCACCACCAGCACACAGTACTAACACGCATCGCCAACATCAACACACATTAAGATCACAAACACCGCCAAAATGAACATAAACCGTAACATTACACCGTCATGACTGACACACATCACTCATATTACTAAGATCAACAAACGTCACCGAAATCAGCAACAGTACCATCCACTAATCGACATCACCATGACACCATCCCCAATATCACCACCGCACATCAATCTGCATTACACACCAGCGGCAAACACACGACACCGCGACA
>JAZEWU010000007.1:10191759-10205725 GCA_036362915.1 Geotria australis | reverse complement strand
GTATGTACAGCCGTAACAGACTGTCGCACACAATAACACGTCCCCACCGCGCTTGTGCCAGGCTAGGTGCACTTTGAGGCCACGCACACGGAGCCAAATGCGCGCCGAATTGGCAGCGGCCCCACACGCAGTTCTGGACCTTGGTCGAGTGACTGCGTGTGACCCGAATGTATGCGCCGTGCGTGGAAGAGAGCAAATTGGCCATGTCACCGAAGCTAACAACTTCCCTCAGCTATAATAATAATAATAGCATTTTATAGAGCGCCTTTCACCCGAAGATCACAAAGCGCTGCACAACGACAGAAATAAACAACTAATAAAAACCAAAGCAACAAAAATTGAATGATTAAGGCTGCTTCGAATATACTGAAAGGTCGTGAAACTGGCAATCTTATGAGCGGCAATCACTATTGCTTGACTCTCGGTTTTCTGTCTCCCCGTTGGTGACATGCCGTTCTCTCCACAGCTCGGATTAAAAAAAAAACCCAAATAAATGTTGTTGTTGATTTTCCGTTCTCTGTCGTTGTTGACATGTCGTTCTCTCCACAGCCCTGTGCAGCGCCCTGATGTAGGTTTTCACGGCTCGATTCATGATGGTTGATCTTCAGAGCTGTTCTTTCGGGATAGCCGTGTCGAGCGAGAGAGGGAGAGGGCTCGAACACGCCACGGTGTACTGATATACATGGCCTAACGTATTTGCAACGTTAAAGCGAAACAAAGTTAAGCGAATCAACGTTACACGAGGACTTACTGTACCTGTATTTGTGTGAGGGATCTGCAATGTTGGACAAAAACACATGATGAAATAACCCTGACAATCCACACAGGTGACTTCTCAGAAACGGACTGTACAGGCACTCCACTGCCCTGCAGGTGAATATTTTGTGACACAGGATGGTTTAACCTTTAATGGTACACTAAATCCCCATATTTGCTGATGTACAAGCACGCATCACCATACTTGGCATTGTACAATGTAATTAGGATTTATGTTTGTATTGGATACGGGAGCGGCATACACGGGGCGCAAGGCAGGGCTTTACCCAGGGTGGGACTCCATCACAGGGAACCGGGGCCGGTTAACCTATGCAGCAGCAGTACTAGCAGCAGCGCGCCTTTGGACTATGGGAGGAAACCAGAGTACCCGGTCAAAACTCACACGCACAGAATCGAACCCGGACGCTTGTTGGTGTGAGGCGGCAGCGCTGCTCGCTCGGCCACCGCGCCGTCCCCTACGTTGTTGTTGTCTGACTGGATACAGCTGCCTGTGCGATCTCCGGCTCCCGTGGGACTTCATCGCCCACGTAATGTCGACTTCAAATCCCCATGTTTGGTCGTTCAAGTTGCCTCGTTTGTCTGTGGCCGCCACCACAAAGGGGCACCACACCTAGGGTTGCCACCTTTTCCACTGGAGACCAAACACGGACGCTTCTGTCGGCCTAGGTCTGTCAACAGCGCGCACGGTGACAATTCAACACAATAGCACCAAAGATAAAGACAAAGATCCCCCGTACAGCCTTAACAGACTGTAGGGTCCAAGTGCTGTTAGCGAGCACCTATGAAGGTCGACGCGGCACACGAGGAGGTGGATGACCAGCACCACGCCCGGCCGCTTTTGTCTCCCTCGTGACAATGTTTACACACCGCACTAGGTACCCATTTGCGGCTGAGTCGACCTAGGGGAGGACCAGGACCGGTTCAGAAAATCGTCACTGGTGTTGGCCGTGAGCGGAATTCGAACTCGGTCGCCGGATAGCAACCACGTCTCGCAACACAGACAACAACATGCAAACACGTGGCAACGATCGCTCCACACCACGGCATGCGCCAGCACCACATCCCTCAGCACCACCGCCTCATGCAGCGGCGTTCCCCGGGTCCTCACCAGAAGATGCCGAACAGCAGAACCCGCACGGCCACCTCGGCGCTCAGCCACACGGCGCCGTGCTCCGCCTTCCGCGCCATCCACGCAACCTCCCGCCGTGTCCTGACGCCGAGCCCCGAGCGGGCGCGGCGTCACGGCCCCAACATCCTCCCAGGGCCCGGCACTTCCCCCCTTCACACGTGGCGGCCCCGGGGCGGAGCGGAGGATGGCCGAGGTGGGCCGAGTGCCAGGCGGGGGCTGGGAACCGGGTCCCCGCGTCGCCGTGAGCCCCGTAAGGCTCCCCCTGCTGTGAGGATGCCGTAGCGCCCTCCTCCGTCCCATCTCCCGCGCGGTCACAAGCGGCGTCCTTGTCCGATGGCCGCGGTCGAGGAGGGGACCCTGGGGGCAGTGGCGTAGCGTGGGCGGTTGCCCCGGGCGCAACATTCTTAGGGGGCGCAACATTTCAACCGAAAATAAATCAAGTAGCAATCGTAATTAAAAAATAGTGCAAAAAACAAATAATACAAACGTATCATCCTTCCAACTATTTTCATAAACCGCTTAATCCCGTACAGGGTTGCGGTGAGCCGGAGCCTATCCGGGCAGACACAGGGCGCAAGGCACAAACGTATCAGAGATCTACAATGAGCCAAGAAAGACTGAGTAACCGAGCAATACTTTCAACTGAGAGATTTCAATGTAGATTTCAATACTGTTATTGTCAAATTTGCACAAATTAAAACCAGGCGATTTTAAATAAATTTGAGTATACGAGCATTAAATTCATTTTACTTTAATTACATCAGTATTTTCTTAAATACAATACATGTGCTTGGGGGGTAAGGGGTTCAATACTGGACTGGTGGAAGAGACTCAGGGAGTGCAAACGGTCCACGGCTTAGGGGGCGCTGGCAACCCACGCTACGCCCCTGCCCTGGGGTCTCGATTCTCTCTGCTGCACAGTTGCTGCCTCTGAGATCAGCCGCATGGATCGGTGCTTCATTTAATCATGGAGCGGGATGGGGACGGTGTCAGAGCGTGCTTGGCATGGGCTGTGAAGCCGAGTTGTACAGGATGCCCTCTGTCCGATTGTCTCCACTTCACAGCCTGTGGCCCCGGTGCAGTTGCACTGCCTGCACACTCAATCGTCTCGACACGGGACCTGAGGAGCGCCAGTCCTTATTGTATTGTGAATTCCAGAATATTGCGTCGTACGAGGCCTCACGTGTCATTGGTTAATAACATCCCGGTGCTGAGAAATGAACTGGCAATTACTCAATGAGGATTACACACATAAACATCAGGCCTCCTACACCAACCTGCAAAACTCTCCAGAACTATTAGAATAACCAGGAAAAACTGTCCAGATTTGTTGTTAATGTGTTAGTGGGGGCTGTGTTAATGAAGATGCCGAGGGTGCCCAGGTGCGGCGAAACCAGCACTCGACCCGAGATGCCACTCTCGCCACAATGGGCGGCTGTGTGTGCGAGCTGTCAAGGTCGCGACGGTTTGTTTAGAATGTTTGATAGCGCAATAGACGCAGCAGCAGCAGCAGAGTGGTGATCACTCCGCCTGAGACGGAGACAGACGCATGCATTGAGCCGAGTTTGAGGCGCCTCGAGACACCATGGCAGCAAATCAGGGTCTTGTCTCCTGGCCGTCTTTGGGACAAAGAGCGACTCATCCCTAATCTCACCCTCGTCTGGGACGCGCCGACGGGTCACAGCGACACAAGATAATGATCCGTGTAACGACTCGAACCGAGCACACGTGGGGAGTCCCCTCGGACAGGGTGAGTCAATACCTCCGCATCGCTGTGGAGAACGATTGCCAATAAGCAGACAATACGTCGAATATCCGTTCCTCCACACAAAAGTATATTTTTACACACCCCCAATCAAGTCACACGACGGTCTGATGAGAATGATTTCTCTAGCATTGTTTAACACGTGCAAACTGTCCGTATCTCAAGTCAGGCCTCGTCATGCCGAGCGTAGGAGCTTGCCTGACCTGTCGTCGGAGTTTCAACTTTACAATGCGATGCGTACGGCGCCTAAATGCAGGTAGCGTCTCAATCCCGCTATACACGACGCGGCCGCAAAGAGCCTGACGATTTTCGGCTCAGCTGGAAAATGCCACGCAGGGTTAGAGTCGAGACGTAGCAATTTTACTTAGATGTTTTTGGGCGCATGATATATACTGTAGTACCGATTTTACTGTGACAAATCCTGGGCAGAGGCATGTCAAGTTTACCTGCAGCTGTGGCTGAGGATCACAGGCGTCACACCGGCCGCAAGTAATTTGGACCAGGGGCAGAATAAACGTCATTCGTTTGTCTAAAGTCCGCTGCACGTGACGCTATTGGCTGTGAACATGCAGTTTAAACATTTGGCATCTCTCCGTCTCGCCCACACTCGGCAAAAACGACTTCTCCAAAAAACAATGGACAAGTGATTCAGATTTAACTTTTTATTCCGTTGTTTCAGACGAGCTTGACACAAAAACAGTATGGTATCACGTCCTCTGACACATACACCACACGTGGCACAATACTGCAGAGGTTCACACACTGCACCGCGAATTTGGTTAACCATCGGTGGCGAGCGATATTTGAACTGGTCTTGGGCGCGCCACCACTTCACCAACTCGGAATGGCCGTCGTGGTGAAGTACAACGAAACAACCCCCACGATTGCCACGCCAAGTTGAGGCGGCGGTGGATCGGCAAAGATCCTCAAATCAATCGTCACCACCACATCGCTCGGTGGTGGTATTCAGGCCATCCGAGACTCCGCACCGCTGCAGGGGGCACCCCAGATACGTCACACCACCTTGTTGTGTTTAGGAACCGAGATACATAATACTTCATGGCACTCCAGACACAATATAACACTTTACAGCCTCGCTGCGCTGAGATACCCCACAATATAACACTTGCGTGCAGTGAGCGCCCCAGTTGTGACGATGTCACGTTACGTTTAGGGGGCCACCCACACACGACAAAACACTGTTTAGGACTCCCGTTGTGTGGCGTCACGTTACTGTATTGCTGGAAGGGACCCACGCTCGGCAATCTGTTCCCATAGGAGCCCGGCGGCGGCGGCGTGGGCGTGAGTGCGCACGCAGCGACGCGAGCAGGATGGAGGGGGGGTTCCTGAGTCGACCGCGGTCTGCCTTGGTGGATTCACGCACAGAGGGCCCTGGCCTCGCCCTTCACGGCGTTCAGTCGGACCAGCCGGACATCCGAAGGCTGCACACGTTTCCCAAAGAGCCTTAAGTACAAGATTGCATAAGACCGCAACTTTCAAAATATATATTGATCCTTAAATAAGTGTTACGAATATAAATCTACAGCACTGTCTCCTCCTGCACAGGGCGAGGTTTCGCAATGACAATGTACCCTCAATAGAATGCTTCAGTGTGTAACAGGTACACGTTTAAACACATGCACAAGCATGCGTACACATAGAGTGCACAGACATGTGTAAAGCGATTTGCAAAGTCAGCATAATTGAGCTGTTTGGACTGGGTAGGGACATGTCAAAGTCTAGTACCATGACTGCGGCCTTGTGTTGTGGGCTGCACGTGGCGACACCGCCCGCCCGCCCGCCGGTGTTTTACGATACGCAGCAGCTGCCCTTGTTGTGGCTCAAAACCGAGGCCAACGACGCCGAGCCCCAAAACAAACGCGAACACAAAGCGGAGCCGTGTGCGGCAAGACGCCGACTCCCCCAGGCCTCACGGTGGCCGCAAAGCCGTTACCCGTCTTGGAGACGCTCGGCACGTACGTCCCGACACAGGCCGGCCATCGCCGAGTGAGCTCGATACGTTCCGCTTGGAAACGACGTCAAGCCCGAGCCAGGGTCGGCTTCAGGGTTCGCCATCCTCAGACGCTCAGAGCTGCACGCCGCACGCAAACCGCCGCAGCGGCCGCCCGGCCCACGGCTCCGGCGAGCGTACGAGCGTCAAACGGGAACCTCGCAAACTCTCTCACGGCTTCCGCTTAAAACTCTTTAAAAACAACGCGGGTGACAAAAGTAATAATTTTGGTTGAAGATTTATACAGCGTGGAGCGATAATTTTTTAAACTGCAAAACGTTCGGCGATCCAAGGACGGCGTTCGTGGCCGCGGTCACCGCGGCGCGGTGCCCACAATGGCCACCCCGCCGCACCATCCCCCGGCCCTCGCTCAAATAAACTATATTCTTCAAATGGCAAACGCCCGCAATATCGCCGTTGTACGCATCACTTGCCTTCGCCACACATACACCCGCTTAGTGTATATGTGCACACATGCATTATGTACACAAATGTACTACGTTAAGGTAAAGAATATATCCTCTATGTACACCATCAGTATATGCACTGCAGGTTCTCCTGTGTGTACGCGTGTATAGCGACACACGCAGCGAGCTCACCGAGGCCGACACAGCCTCGCTCCCTCTCTCGTGGACGCTCTCCGGTCCCCGATGCGAGCAGTGTGCGGGGCGCTGTTCGCGTTCCAGGGACGTCCCTACGCTACACATGCACGTCTCCAATCGTCTTACATTCATTGTTTATCTTTATTTTACCCCAAGAGCTGAAGCGTACAATTATGTAGGCCAGCCCTGTTATGTTCTCTTGTGCAGCAATGCAGGATATACATAGCAACCAACAACTATAGCTACCAACAGCTAGCTACAGCACCCTACAACCGTACAGGGATCGGCGAGCTACAAATGACACCCCCTAGCCACACTGGCACCAGTTTACGGTTGAATGTGTGTGTGGTAACGTGCGTATGCGCGTGTGCGTCGGCGTGGGTGCGTGTCCTTTCCATTACCAATCAGAGTGAGAATTATCCGCGATTCACAATAAGCGAGTGATTATTCGCAAAGTCCCTTAATCACAGGGCGCCACGGAGGTTCCGCTGCACGCAGAAGCTGTCCTCTGCAGCGATGGTTTCCGTGCAGCGGAGCGGCCTCCGTACGAGTGACCGTGCCAGGCCGGGCTGCGTGCCACACTCGGGGCGGCCCAGCGAGTGGCGCGCGGTGGCAGGCGGCGCCCTAAAACGCCTCGGATTGGAGCCACTCCTCCCGCTCGCGGCTCTTCTTACTCCTCCGGCCACCTGTACACGCCGCACAAGCAGCCGCCACCACTTTCCTCAGATCCGTTCCCAACGAGCCGCTCGCCCCGCACAAGCGTTGCCCGATATCGGGCGATCGAACCGCCGGAGGAGGCGGCACCGCCGAGACGCCGGCTGTGAACCCAGGCAGCCGCTCGTCATCTAACGGGGTTCTGTAATGTGACGAGTTGCTTTAATCAGCCCGGTTACCAATCCCTTCGCAAGCGGTTCCCAATCTTTCTGGACACACAGATCAGCGTGCGCTGGTTACATATTGCCAGGGGTGGAATTGGAAAAAATCACTGTGGGAGCTCAGCCGGGTCTGAAATCTTAAAAAGTCACCTCTTCACCAACTCACAACAAACCGACTGAGCAGGGCTCCGCGCCTCCGAATCAACGGGTGCCACGCGCCCGGAGAAAATGTGCGCGTTACAAAAGTAGATTATTATTATCATTAAAGGCGGGGTGTACAGGCGAGCGTTAACCACACTAACATCTTAGATTTTCACTCTGGGAACGACGTTCCAGTGCATTCCCCCCACCCCTCCATTCCTACCCCTGCATATTGCACGATGCCATTTAACAATGGCAGCAATCGGCACATGCAGTCGCTTTATGCGTCGCGAATAAACTCCAAAGCGCTGTGCAAAGCACAGAATACGGTGTCTCGCGAATGGAACCCGTATCCGCACGGACACTTGCCACCGCCGGGCGATGCGCCCGTCCTGTGCCCACCGCAGGTCAGGAACCGCTGCTATCAGGATGAACCGTTTTATTAATTCCCCACGCAGGAAAAATCCTTTGCAGAGACGGTAAGACGCGCGCGCCTCGGGGGGGATAAAAAAGCCTGTTGTCGAGATTTGAGAAGCGGGTCTGCACCGTCCCCTCCTGCGGCCGTTATCGATCACCGACAACGCACTGGTCTCTACGTTCCGGATGGAAAGCCCGCTTGGTGATCCCGCTGGCGCACAACGGATATAACCGAGAGAAAAAGATACTTCATACAATTATGATTTTGTAAGCGGGCCCCTCGTGTCGTTGGCCGAGTGAGAGCGGCGCGTGGGTGACTCACTCAGGTGGCGCATCAGCTTCTTCCCCATCGACTCGTGGCCGTCCTCGTCCAGGGGAGACTTCTCCGCGTCAGCTGCTCCGGGGGCCCGGCCCCCGCTCCGCACCACGCTGCCGGCGCGGCCGCCGCCGCCCTCGCCGGCACCCCTGCCGACTGCTTCTGTGGAACACAGCGCACCGCTCTGCGCGATGTGCCACATCGCGCGTGGCAGCGCCGCTGCACCTCCAGGTCACGGTGGCGTCGCTCTGGGGCCACGACCGGTTACGTCGTAAACGACGAGAGAACCACTTCGCTTCTGGCAGGGACTCCGCTCTCAGCGAACCGTGCCAGCGGAAGCAACGTAAACTCCGGCGCCCATGCTCTTGTTACGTTTTAATTACATCTGTTGTTTGTCTGGTTTGTTACTGAGCATTTCTGCAAGCTTTCTGCTAAGTGAAACTATGCGGTTTCCTAGCTCAACACATCACCGGTCGTTTTTTTGGGCTGGGTTTCACGTTGAGCGTCAAGATAGCCTTCACCACGTGCCGCGTCTTCGAGAGCAGACCTTAAGACGCGGCAGCAGTGTGACTTCGCGCCGTGAGCCCGCCCTGGTATCACACTATGGGCCGATCGCGCAGATTCTCATGCCACCAGCTGGACTGGTCACCGAGCTAGTCGAGTAAAGTCTGTCCTATTGTGACTATCGCGAATTCACTGCCACAGACGTGCTGTGGAATAAATGCTGCTTGAGAAATACATTGCCACGGTGGTCCTCATACAGCCGAGATCACGGTTTCCACACAACTGCGTAGCGGATGAGTTGGGCGTCACCGCCGCGGAGTTTCCTCGTGCCTCTGTCAGCCCCGTAAAACGCGGCGCTTCTCATTTTTATTCTTAATTCACGGTAGGTTTGAACCACTCGGTCTCGCCTCACTCTTCCACAGCTTGGCTTCAATGGATTGAGGGTAGAGCTCTTTTACACATCTAGCCAAATTCCTCATTAGTTTCACTTCACCATTTAAATCTTTAACTATATTTAAACGACCAGACATTGTGAAAAAGAGATCACTGCGTACCTGGCCTGGAACCGACATGGAGCTTTTGCTAATCATTGCGACTCTTTTGTGGTCACACATGCAGCCCGGCCTAGTTGGGTGCACCAGTGCGACGGTTTTTATAAAGTGGGAAAAAGGTCCAATGCGATATTTTTTACAGAAGCAGTGGACCCCTCCCAAGCTTTGTTCTGAAACTCATGCGAGTGTGAACAATGCTATCAGCATAGCACAGTGTGTTCCGCGCTGTGGATTGTGGGCAATAATCGACTGCGGTCAGTTTCACCATAGCAACATGAAATTACATTCTCCGGATCAGCCGATGAAGCTTTTCGACACATGTTTTCCAACAGCATTTGCTAAAGTGGGAAACTTTCCCTCTTTCCAGATTTTAAGTCTCATCAAGTTTTTCAATCCCATTAAAATGAGTCATGATCCCTGGAGGAAACTTAGGGAGTAAAAACTGGGCCAGTGTTCCTGAATTCAAAAATGCTGCTGGAAAAACATTGGCACAGAAGACCAATTGGCTTATGGGGCCAAATGCTATTTCATTTCTATTTGGTGAAACAGACCCTTGTCTGCTTGTCATTGAATTATCTTCAAGCAAGGTTCGCTCCGCTACTGTATATCCAATTATCGCAAAACCCTACCGGGCATTCATGGCCACACCTGTTTAGGCAACCGGCCTCTGTGAAAAAAACTAAAGTCGCTTGTTTATTAATTCTTTCAGCGAGGTGCACAAATGCACTATTAAACACAGAAACACAAGGACTTTGAAATCACGACTAATATGCCCCGTCTAGCCTTTAAAGACTGTTGGGGCAATTGCTGTTAACGAGCACGTATAAAGGCGAGCACGGCACACGAGGGGGTGAATGGCCAGCACCACGCCCAGCCAGCGCTGATGTTTACACACGGCACAGCAGACACCGGTTCAGGCCGATTCGCTACTGGTGTTGAACGTCAGCGTAACGCGCAAGCGGGACGCCAGGTCCGTGGCACGGCCAGTCCGCGGCACGGCCGCGCCGACTTGAAAACACACAAACGTTACACGCGCACACGCTCAGTGCTGCATCATGGGTACCCTTTCTGTTGAATTCTTCAGGAATGGCGATCAACACATCGACGTGGCCATCGGGGCTGGCCTGTTTAGCTTCTGCAAAACAGGAAATGTATACGCACACACGCGCGCGCACACGCAGGCACACATCCTCACAACGCGGTGGCCACACGAGGACAGGTGAGGACAGGGGAGAGAAGCAGACAAGGAGAGTGAGGGGGTCGGGATCGAGCGGGTGAGTGAGCATCGAGGGCCAAGTGAGCAGTGAGGGACGAGTGAACAGCTGTGTTGGTGAGGAGACAGGGGTAGGTGAGGAGTGAAGGATAGGTCAGGAGACATGGGGGGGTGAGGGGTGGATTGAGGGGAGAGCAGAGGGGTCCGTGCATAGAGAGGAAAAACTGCAAGTGTGGAGCTGCTATTTTAGACACCGTCAGTGATTGCATCTCGATCAGGGAAGGTTTAAAGTGGAGCAAAGATGGTAGTTGCACACCCACGTCAACAACAACTCTGCCGAGCACGGCCGCTCACGCCCAGCGTAGCCACGCCGCCAGCCAGCGGCACTGCTGGGGAGATGCAGGGGTTAGTAGTCAACGTGTGCGCAGCTTCATCGGGAATCACGTTTGAGTTAGACATCGTGCCGTCAGGGCAAGCGTTACCCACCATGCCTCCGTCCCTCCCCCCGACCCCGGACCGAATTAGGGCAGGCGAGCAAACACCGTGCACCGACACACGCAAAGGAGAATGTGTTGAGCAAGTTGACATTTGCTTTTTGGAAATTTCAACATTCGGGGGTTTATTTCAGTCGCTTTTCAAGTGCCAATGTCCAAGAAACACCTCGTCGAGTTCCGCCTCCGTCACGCGCAGATAACGGAATTAAAGGCGTCGCTCGAAACTCACAACGGGAGTGAGCGCGCCGCCGCACAGCAGGCGGCCTCTACGCACGGAGCCATAACGACGACGACGGTGAGCGAGCGGACGGGCACCATCACCCCCGCGCGAGCAGGGCCGCGCGACAGGGACACACGGCGAACGCGTTAACCAAAATGGTACGTGTTTATTACAGCATATACAAAGCAATGGGATTTAGTACACGTTACTCTACGCGTGGTGCCGTTAACCTGCTAGTCACCCTTATGCATTCACATCAGACGTGGAAAAACAACCCAACGGTTTAAACTTTAAATACATAACATTAAACGAACATATGCTCCATTCTGTGGCTATTGCTGACAATAATTATCTATTTACAGACTTCAGATAATCTGACAAACGTTATTATGCTTAGGTACAAGATTTTGCACAAAAATATTTATAACTACCGTACTGTAGGTCAGGTAAATACACAGCAAGGGGGCGACGCCCCCCGGCGTTAGCGGACAGTGCACCCCGCCCCCTTAGCCTGCACCCCGTGCCCACCACTGCTTCATTAAAAATCACTGCTTATATTAAACTCTGCCCTGCCCCCCAAACAAACAAACAATAAATAAATGAACATGAAAAAAAACTCTACTCTACACAGCCAATTTCAGCTAAAGTCCTTCTCGGGGGACGTCTAGACAATTTGCATTCCTACCCGAGCAGCTTGTATTATGCTGCCTTCTGCTACAACGCTCGTTAGTGTGAAACATCTCGGAAGCCTCCGTCCAAAAACACGACGCCTTACACTTTGATTCTCATCGAAGCGCATTCATCCTTAAGCACTAGGCGGCAACTTCCCAACGTTTGGGCGGAACGAGTCACCGGGACGGCGTCGCCCCCCCTCCCCCCCCCCTTCCTCGGCACAACCCCTAGCAGCAGCGCTGCCACGCGGCGCCGCACGGCTCGTGGCTCCCGGCCGACGCGGGCGGAGCGCGGCTCCCGAGAGGCCCGCGGAGCGCACACCCTCCCCCGGTGGTGCACCGCAAACGGTGTGGCTGGCGCCCCGGTGCGTCCGCGCCGATTTCTCGCTACGTAGCCGGTTTGCGGAGCACTTTCACAAACTTGTTGCCAAAAATGAAATTGCACAATGCCTTAACTGGAGGCCGAACTGCACGGCAAGCTCACCCAGGTCAACTTACATTCATTTTTCTCTAAGCTCGTTAGGTACATTCACAATCCAGGCATGCCAACTCAGTGTCCAACACAGCAGCTTAAAATGTTAGTCAATTAAAAACGAGGGCAAGCCGTAAAGACCACTCGGCGAGCATGCCCTGACCGCCGGTGTTCGTTACAGCTCCCAACAACATCAAGCAACTCTCCACATTCTCTGTTGCCTGCAGCCATTAACCAGCAGCTTGATGCCGCGTGCCTCTACAGACGTGTGTGTGTACACGTATAAGTTACACCTTAGGGTACATAAAATGCACCCATATATATACATACACACGCGCCGTCCATGGGTTGAAAAGTAATTTTGAACCGTTAGGTTGCCAGTGTTATGTTTTCCAATATAACTTACTGCATAGACGTCCCATTTAAATTCTGTCACCGTAATAGCGTATCTTTGGTATAAGACGTTTGGCTCAGGCAAGGAGACTCACAAGCCGGTACAATCAGCAGCGATGCACGGTTCGATGTTGGCGGTGGCGGCGGCGCGAGAGAGCGTGCGCGACGGCTGCCGTTGCGAATCACCAGGCGGCGGTGGCGGTGAGCAGGCAGGGGGAGCGACGACCACGCGGGCAGCGGTCAAAGACAAAGCAAGCGGGCCGCACGTGCTGCTCAGCGGCGCTGAAATCATCGTCAGTCCTGCTGTTCTTCGCTCGTTAAAACTTCCCGATTAGCTGAGTGCTGCATGCACGTGCTGGGTCGGTGGGTGGCAGGCGTGGGGGGAAAGTCTCTTAAATATGCGTCGTTTTTTTTTAAATTACCATTTACCGCTGCGGTTTGTTAACGTTACGCTCTCCTCTCCCCTCTCTCCGCGCTAGGGAAAGTCTCCGCGGCGCGGCTCTCCTATATCGAGCTCTCGGTGTAGGAGCCCTGCGCCGACTTACGCGCCACACAGTTGTGCTCGTTGAGCAGGTGGGCCGTCTCGTTGTGCACAGAGTTGGAGAGCTCGCGCGCGGACGTGGGCGGGCTGCCGTCCGCCGTGTCCGGGGAGTGCGGAGAGCTGTCCAGCTTGGAGGCCGCCATCGCGTTCCAATACTGCTGCCGCGTGATCTGTGGGCGAGGCACGCAGGCGTGCACGGGTCAGCTCCCGCGACGGGGGGACGGCGCCCGCTGGGCACCGCCGTCGCTGCTGCCGTAGAGCCGGCGCGAGGGTCACGCGGCCTCACCTTCACGTACTGCAGGTCGGTGACGGCGTGCACGCAGTAATCGGGCACGTAGGGCTGCAGCAGCGGGATGTTCAGCTGGTTGTTGCTGCCGCCCGTCGGCTCCGTGCGGCTAAGGGAGTCCGAGCGGTTCAGGGCCAAGCTGTGCGATGGCGACGGATTCACTGTAGAGAAAACGCATCGCGACGATAATAACGCATCTTCGTGGCGGAACGCGGCCGAGCGGCGGGGTTAACTGCGGAGCAGGGGCTGGCGCGGCGAGCGGCGTTACCGGCGTGCGGGGCGGGTTCGCCAGTTCTCCGACCGAGAACCGAGAGAAAGCCGTCGATCGTGAAAGCATCTTTACAGGGGTAATTGGCACCGATGGACTGAGGCAATTCACAGGTTGACGAGTCGACAGGGCACGACCCCTGGCTAGCGGTGCACAACCCCCAGCTGCCTCGGACTTCAATCGTCCGGCAGCGCAGGCAACCGATGCGTGCGCCGCGAGCGACCGCTCACGTCGGAGGCCCCGCGGACCTTGACGGGTCAGCCCGGGGAGCCCAGGTCAAGCACGGCTAACGACGGATGACCGGCGTGCACGCGCCGTGT
>JAZEWU010000007.1:10174137-10191729 GCA_036362915.1 Geotria australis | reverse complement strand
CTGCGTGACCGGCCAGCAAGGTGGGGGAAGGGGACGTTAAAGTTCTCGGTACTGACCTCCACATTGTTCCACTACTTCGCAGCCAGAAAGACACAGAACACAAATGCAAAGCACAAACAGCCAGCAAAAGAATGTATTAAAAACACGCCCGGTTAACTTGCGCAAATTAAGTACGATGCGCCGACACACGGGTGGATGAACACGCATGCAAGCGCAACACAAATGCAACACAAACGCGCGCGCGCGGTAACGCCGCCGCCGCCGCCGCCGCCTCGGGTGCCCTAATCGATACGCGGCCTGCGTACCCTCGTGCGTCGGTGTACAGCGACACGACGCCCGGGGGAAGAAAAGAAGCAGCAGAGACGGGCGAGTTCGCGAGACGACGGTTAATAACGGCACGGAGCTCACGGGACGATGCGGGCGTGCGCACCGACGATACCGACGGGAACACGACACACGGGTCATGCGGCTGCAAGCGGCGCCGGGCGCGGAGGGGCGCGGGGGGCGGGTGTGTGGGGTACGCGAGGTGCACGTTACCTGGGGAGCCGGCCAGCGACTCGGCCCGGCTGAGGACCAGGGTTCGGGAGAGCGAGTAGGGCACTAAGAGGGCGGCCATGACGTGGGCCAGGATTGGAAGAGCGGGAGGGTGGAGGGCGTTTCAGGATTCCGGGAAAGGAAGAGAGAGGAAAGACGCAGGCACACAGGATCATTACAGCCACAGCTCCCCCGGCACGCGGGGGCCGACGCGACGGCGGCGCAGTGACAGTCCCGCGCAAGCGGCCGCGAGAGCCAGGGCGCAAGCGGCCCGGTTACCGCGCGACACAAATCCGTCTCGGCCACGACGCCGTCGGCGGCACGATGTTTTTGCGCGTCAGCTACGGCTCTGATCGACTGGCGTGTGAATGCACGGGACTGGTGTTGGCCGCTCGCTACGTGCGGTGCCACGCTGGCGCGTGCGCGAGCGCGTGACGGAGAACGGCACAGAGAGCGCGCTGTGACGACCTCCGCGTAAGCAGCGGACGCCAGAGCTTGAGAACCCGACGCCCAGCCTCGGTGATGCACAAGCACGTGTGGGGGGAACGTGCGTCTCGATAAACAGCTATTGATTTTGCGTAAATGAGCTCACGGCCAGGTTTAACCAACTCTCCCGCATGCGAACCTGCAATGTAGCTTTGGGGCTTTGCATTCCTCGTCTAAGCTGCACAATCGGCAGAAAAGCCGGTCCTGTCGGCACCAGCACCACCGCTCTTCTCCGGTGCTGTAGCGGCCCTCTCCTCAAACCCGGCCACACTCAACACAAGTTCTACAACTACTATTCGGACTGACCGAAATGCCCACGAGTATTTTTTAGATTTTTTATATACTAAGTATTGGATTTTTAAAAACTGCAATCAACATTGTTCTTAAATATACTGTGGACATAGCTTCATGTAACCCAGGTCATCCTTGCAAAATAGGCAAAGATGTATTTAATGAGCTAAGATGAGTTTCATCTCTTAGCTAAATAAGGGATACAGACTGAATGGGTCTCTCGGAGCCAAGGCCCGCTCTGCAAAAGCCATCACAACCACAATCCGCAAGTGTTCTGGAGGTGCCCGGCTCTCCTGGTCCACATCGCTGTGCGGCTGCCGCCCGGTCAAGGACCCTCTCTCACAGCTCCCTGCGGTGGCGCCGCCACAGCCGCGCAACACGTGGCTCGCTCGCCGCGATCGCCCGCCGGATACGCCTCCTGCCTGCGGCCCTGCCGAAGAGGTCGCACCCAGGCGAGGACGTACCCACGCTGGGCGACGACAAGCCCGCGCGCTCCACCGGAAATCGCGCGGGCCGCGCCGCACCACGCCCGTGAGGAGTGGGGGGGGGATTCCATGCAGACGCGGCGCCACCGCCCTCCTGCTGCGAGGACGCGACCGGCCGGCAGGGGCCCACGACCGTCACCGCACCTCACCCCCGATGGACACTAAGCGCAGCCCCGATTACAAACTGCTCTTGCTCATCGGATGGCTTCCCTCCGCGGCGCTAGGCCCGACACGGCAGATAATGCACACGGTTTAATCGCAAGGAACGTACACCGGTGACTGCATGCAAACACGTGGGCTCCAAATTACGGCTCTCTTTGAGTGAATAAGTCCGGTCATGCGCTGCACACCGGCCAGCCCACGGGACACACACGGCCAAAGCTCGGAGGCCGCCCGGTGCCGAGGGACGGCGACTCCTCGTGCTGCGATGCTGGGCGGCGGGACGGCGACCCGTGGCCGCTCTCGCCGGCGGGCGGCCCCTGCCACCAGCTTCAAATCGGCAGCAAACCGCGAGCTGAGCGGCGCCATCGGGGCTCCAAATTCTACAAACGGGCGCCGGTGAACACGCGGGCAGCCCTACGCGGAACGGGCGCCCCGCGCCAGCACCCAGCACGAGGGTCGGCGTCACCGGCGTGCGAGGCAAGCCTCTCCAAGTGAGCGGTCACACAAACGCCGAGTATTAATGCAGTGCTAGGGGTGAAGACAAACTTTTAAACGGCAACTGCTTCTTTTAGTAAAACCAATCGCGAGCGATGCAACATCAGTGGCATACGTACA
Organism: Geotria australis; assembly: GCA_036362915.1. Lineage (NCBI taxonomy): Eukaryota > Metazoa > Chordata > Hyperoartia > Petromyzontiformes > Geotriidae > Geotria > Geotria australis. The sequence goes on along the minus strand of JAZEWU010000007.1, from coordinate 10,189,156 downwards.
CCAGAAGGTCCCTGATGACCATTTCCTCAACCTCAGCGACTCTAAACCTGTCGGCCAGACACACGCATCGGGGTGGCGACGCGCTCTCAGCGTGAGCAGGACAGAGGTGCGAGGAACGCAACACAACACTGGTACAACACGAGGGTCGACGCTGCTGAAAGCAACACTGGGCCAGAATGCATCGGGCACAACACTGGGACAAGACGATATTGGACACGGCATTTGCATGCGACAGCAATGGACAGAAGACTCGGCAGAACATCTGTACGAGACTGTGCCCGGAACAACACGGGTACGAGGCAATGCTCCATAGCAACGATACGCCATCGCAGTGGAAATGTCAATACATGTCAATACATTGACATTTCCACTGTGATTATCAGCATCAACATGTTAATGCCCAGAACTTGGTTTTGTGTGTCACAAGGTGACGTTATCTTCGCAAATTAAAGTTCTTCCAGTGTTAGGAGGACTGTCTTACAGGGGGCTGCGGGGGAGCTTGTGGGAGCCTGGACTGTCCTCCCCAAGACTCTCATCGATGGCTGCCACGAGGATCCCTGTGTATGCGAGTGACGGGCAGCGCTGCGCCGTTAGTGGTGTAGAGGCCGATACGAGAGATCTACTGGACAAGCCTGCCTGCCGAAGCCTGTGCCGAGTGTCAAGGAAAGCCTCTTCAGTGAGGGGAGAGACAGCTAACCAATGAGTGTTCAACCGTGAACACATTCCGGAACTAAAATAAAGAACAGCTCGGAATGAGAATTAATACTCCATGACCAATTAACAGGTGGTCGGAACCGGGTGGCACCACTTTACGAGACGCGAATAGCGCCCTTTCCGACAGCGGAGCGGCGGCTCTGTTCAGCTCCGCCAATCTGCCACAAAGCACCGTGACCTCGACGCGGGCCCACGCACCTCCATGTGCAGTTTACCGAAACCTGTTCAACTTTTAATGGAAAATTGCCCCACATGTTTTCAGGCACAAATAATCAGTCGCATTAGAAAGAAAGCACACTTCCTCCAGTGACATTTCCATCCCTGAATCTTTCAAAAACGTCGTTACATAATTCCGTTGTTAATTTGGGCTGAATGCCGTGTGTGAGTACTACTTTGGATCTTATATTGCGCAAAGAAACGCACGCCCGTGCGTGTTGTGTCGGGGGCCCTGGCTGTGGGCCTTGCTCACGGCACCGCTCTCAACGACAGCCGGGCGTCGGGGTACGCTGGGCACCATGTCGCCTCGGCACCAAACACCGTAAGAAAAAATATGACAGCTAAAGCGTACAAAAAACACGCTCGGCAGAGGATAATCAACGCCCACGTCTCACTTCTTGCAAGTTTAGATAGTAAAAAAACCATTGACATGTAGGGGACCAAGGAGGAGTTTGTTTTTCAGCCCATCGGTATCACCAGTGCCTAGCCAGCCTCTCCTAGAGCCGGTGGTGTGGTTTAATGGAGAGAAAAAAACACACAAAAAAACAAAAATGAATAAAAGTGCGGCAAATCACCGGCCTGGACCGAGCAGAAGGGGAGGGGGGGCGCCACCGCAAGACGCGCGCGTACGCGGCGGCTTGGGGGGCCCCACACGGCATCGCACGGCTTGAGGGGCCCCCCACGGCCTCGCACGGGCACGCGTGTACACGCGTGGCGCACGGGCAGGCGCCTTACAAACGGTGGCAGTCGGAACGAAATGGCGCCGGGGTCACCAGAGTGCAGCGACCGCCCTGGGGGCACTGCTACAGAGTGCAGGAGACATGGAGGTGGTACTTAACAAGGAGCACAGGAGGAGAATTAATGAGGCTCGAAGCAGGCAAGGCAAGTTGGCGACGGCCCCGCACGGGCGGCCGCCTGCTCGTACAGGAGCCGTCGTGTGGTTCGGATCAGGGTCGCCGCCTCGACACCAGCGAGCCACCGGATCCCGAAAATGGGAAAAAAGCTGAGCCCAGGGTCGGAAGTGAGGTTGAATACCGCGTCTTGTTTTTAACACCGAGGCCCGCACTTTTTCTGGTCAAAATCCTAGCGCTGCTATTCTACGAATGAGCGCACTTAACGCCATTGCAGATTACATTTACATCATACCACCAAATCTATGTATTCCAAAGCGAAACAAGATGATTCGCAACAACCTTTGGATGATAGCGCTTTAAAAATGTAAATTATTAACTCACAAGTCACTGGGCGAGGCACTTAAAGCTCTGGCGTGTAAGTTTTAAGCTGCCATCAATCATTAATTCTTCTGCTTCCTCACCATGCACAAGACGACGAACAAATATTGGAAGTAAAAAAAAATCAAAGATGATGGCAGCTTAATGCTTATGGGCTACAGCATTAGGTTGCATCCACAGAGGCACCTCAATCTGTGAGCAACTGCAGTGTGTGTGTGGGCAGCCGACCTCGGGGGTGACCGCACCTGCTGTGTCAGGGCGAGCGGCGCCACGGCCAGGGGGCACAGGTACCTGTTGGCGGGGACGACGTGAGGATGGGGATCCCAAAATACGAAAAAGCGCCGCTCTCGAACTTCATTCCTTCCTTGCCGACCTCCACCTCCACCTTGCCCTGTGTTCACACAGACACGCGGCGTGCACACACGCACACTCAAGCTCCACCTCGTACATCCTTCTCCGTTTACATACCAGCACAATTATCACCTTTAATCCATTATGATGTTTTTGTAATGTGCTTTTACTACAGTTTTTTAAAGCAATTTGTCCGACTCAACATTTGTTTGAGGAAACTAATTGTATTTATTACTGATTTATGCGTGTACACCGTCTCTGTGTGCTTCACTGTAGCACTTGTTCATTGCTCTTGCTTTTGTCATTTTGGTCAGACCCAAGTCACTCCTTCATTCAATATTAGGGGGCGCTTTTTCCTATTTTAAGGTGTTCTCTCCGATGCCCTTGTGCAGCGCTTTGTGACCCTCGGGTGAAAGGCGCTCTATAAAATGCTATTATTATTATTAAATTACTGGCTACAGGAAGTACTACAGTGCGTCCATCAAGTCAATGAAAAACATCTGAAGCAAGGCATCTTCACGTCTGCGGTGATAAATGTGCTACCGCGATTGTGTGGATCCACGTGTCGGCTAGAACGGAACACCACTCATAAAACAACGCTGCACGAAACCCACGCTCGGGTCGGCCAGCACTGTCGCGCATAACGGGACGAACCAAGACAGTGACGGTGGCGCCACTGCCATGGGGCGGCCTTCAGTTACACAAAATGCCAAATTTGACGAGCGATTTCAGTAACGCCAGGCCCCGTGACGCTCCATTGTGGGCGCGTTCTCTTTCTGTATGGCCGGCTTAGGTAGCGTTTCAAAGGCTTTCAAAGTATAATGCTCAAAGATTAGGCTTCCTAGCCCACACTACACCAACATGACCTCACGCCAAACTCCTGACATTAACGCCCGATAACAAAGCCTTCTGCTCATTCCTGCCTTTAAACGGGAAAATCCTCTCCGTTGTGAATTTTAATTCTGCGTAAGCACGGGGACGTTTTTCAATCATTACGAATGACAACTGCAGTTCTTTCCATTAATTTCGGGAAACGGGGAACGGCCGCTTTCACCGCACCGTACACAGCGCCGTACAGTGCACCGCCGGTTTCATTAGCGCAAAGGAGGGGGGGGGGGCGGCTCCTGGCTCCGAGGATGTGACAAGGGCCAGTACCTGCAGCACCAGAATGAAGTAGTCGACGGGCTTGTTGTGCTGGTAGAGGTAGTGCTCCGGAGCCTTGCGGTTCTTCTCGTCAAACTTGATCTCCTGGAACACGTTGGGGTGCTTCAGAAGCCGCAGGAGGATCTTCTCCGACACTTGCGCCGGCTTGAAAGGCTCCAGCTCTGGGGCGGGCGGCGGCAGGGAAGGGAGGTCAACGTGGGACCTGCGGCGGCGGCGCGGGGGCCCGCACCTTATGGCCTATGCGTTTGCGGCCTTCGCGTTCCGTGGCAGCCACTTATAATAAGCAATCACGGCTGTTGCGCTCGTTGTAAACGGTGATCCGATTTTAATACCGTTTTTGGATTAACTGCGTGAGGATGCTTCAACGTGGGAGGCGAAACGTCGCGAGGGAGAGCGCTCGACACGGCTATCCCAAAAGAACAGCTCTGAAGAGCAACCATCATGAATCGAGACGTGAAAACCTACATTAGTAACCGCACTGTTGTTTGGAAACTGTATAATTTAATGCAATTAGCTGGTAAACAGCTATGTTTAGACACATGCCCAGGCTGGCATGAGTTTGAACTTTCGGGAGCACCACCACAGCACCCGAGTGACATCACTACAGTCGTTTGTATTAAAATGGGTGGCAGAAACAGCACAGTGACCTCCATGGAACATGCCTGAAAGTATCTCCTCGCTATCGACGCTACACGTAAAGACTGGAAAGCCCAGGGCACGAATTATCGGTCTGCAATAGCTACAACGCAGGAGGAAAACAAAACAAAATGGGTACCAGGTAAATTACGTCACCCGGCATTGGCTTAAATCTTTAATAGGTGAATCGAGGATCCCACGTGGCCTTGTGGGCCCCGTCCGGGTCCCATGCGGGCCCTGGCGCACCTGCAGCGAGGAAGCGATGTGTGGCGAGCAGCAGCTGTGGAGAAATCTTAATCTTCGTTTGGCTTTCTGACGGTTTGAACGCAGAGTAGTCCTGCTTGCGCTCTCTGTGCAGAACCTTCTTCTTGGACTTGTTGTCGGCTGCATGGCACAGCAAGGGGTGGAGGGGGGGGAAGAATTTGAAAATTATTTCGAGTTTAACTGGTTCCTTGTGGTTTTTTTCTGCTCGTGCCTATTTTTGGATCAGCAATACAGTCATCTACGTCCAGTCTATTTTAATTTGGCACATTGTTTTGGTGACGTAACGGACAACAGTGGTCAATGAGGACTATGACATTACTTGAGCAAGATTTGCGGACGTTGCATGTACTACTTGTGTACAGTGAGGTGAACAGTGTCGGGATCACCAGACGTACAGAGGGGACAGGGATGAAGGGTGGGGGATCAGCAGGTGGAGGGAGGGAGGGAGCGAGGGACCAGCAGGTGCTGTGACTCACTGTACATGTCAGTTTCATCCAGGATTTCGGACTTGATGATCTCCTCGATAACGTCCTCCAGGGTGACGATGCCCTGCACCTCGTAGAATGGGTCACCGTCCCCCTCGTTATTCACTCGTTGGACGATGGCCAGGTGAGACTTACCTGCAAACGGAACGTGTGTGTGTGTGTGTGTGCGTGAATACATGTGCATGGCAGCAAAAGGGAGAAGAGAAAGTAAGTCAGTTAATGATGGCAAAGGTAAGGAAGGGTCGACACGGATGGGCACACGCAGATAGGTGCAGCTCGTCATAGGTAACGTCGCCCGACACCGCCGCTCTCGAGCCGAGCGGATGCCACACGTCTCCCAACCCCGCGCCGTCCATTGAAAGTTCCCGGGGTGCGCAGTACGTGCTAGCGTTCCGACCGCTGCATACCATGGCCCCTTTTTCCATCCCCTGCAAGATTTTCCGAATATCAGGCGTGCTAATGAGTGTGCGGGGCGCTCAGAGCAGAGTGGAAAACTCCAACCCCATTCTCGTCGGGTGCAAGAGTAAGTTCACATCGCCCCTCTCTCCCGAGGGTGCGCGGCCCGATCCCCCGCCCCTCCCTCTCCCGATAACCCGTTTACGGATTAACCCCAGCACGTTAAGGAGGCTGGCGCCAAATGGAAGAGAAAATTTTGCTCTGTCCACCTCTGGCCCGACCAAATACGTCAGCGTGATAACACGAGGCCATACCGCAAAAAGTAATCACGAGCGCGTCTCTAAGCCGAGACAGTAACAGCACAATGGCGCCGGCTGTTGTGACGGGCAGCGCGAGGCTCCCACGCATCGCACCCCACAACCGCGGCGACGCGGCCTGCGCGCCGCCGCCACCACCGCAGCCTTTCCTGCTTTAATGGGGAGGTCATTAAAGAGCCGTATCTGTGGGGGGGGGGGTCTCGCCTGGGCCTAGCACAAGCTGATGTGGAAAAAGAGCCTTCACGGAAAAAAGAGAAGTCGTCTGTCCCACAAACTTAAAGGTCGGTCAGCTGTCACAATTGCGCGAGGTCAAAACAATTAATCCCCCCACGCCGGGGATCGTACGGGGGTCGGCGAGCGGCGACGGTAGCCAACCGCACGCGCTTTATTGGATCAAAGGTTTGGATTGCCATTATTACCACGGGCACTGTCCGGACGTGGCACGTAGAGGGGTGGTGGCTCCCAAGCCGCAAAACGTCACTTAACTGGTTCCCAAGGGGAGCGTCGCGAGACGTGGCAAGACGACAATGACGACTGCTGACGCTACGACCGCCGCTTGTGGCACTCGCGTCGGCCAGTGGCACTGGGCGCAAAGAAACACCGCTGGGAGCACCATCTCGCTCCAAAGGTAGCGCACGTTCCGGTTAAGCGGGCGCGAAGGCAAAACCAATTTACAAAGCAACGACGCAAGCGAACGCAGAGAATACCTCGTCGTGTGGAAGGGAAGCTTAACGTGATACGTATCTCACTTTTTCTTCCCACCCCTCCCCCCGTCGCCTTGCCGCCACTGTAAGTGTGGAGCGGCCCGCTTGCGAGTTATGCTAAACAGTGGCCGCGTTTGTGGGCTGCGAGCGTAGATTAAGAGGTGCTTACACAGCGATCTTATCCAGCCTCAAACATGCGACACACACCTGAGGGCGGGCAACGCGCTCTCGTCGCAGCGAGGCCCTACACCGGCGCTGCCCGTGCCCTGCACGGATTTCACTTTGGTAACAGAGCCAAATGAAAAATAAACACCGAAAATAGGCAACCATGTAAATAAACAAACACCCTCCCCCTCTTGCTCGGCCCCACTAATTCACGTCTCGACGTGTAACGCCTCTCAAACTGTCCGCCCGTGAGTTGTGCCCGATAGCGCCACGGACTTGGAACCCGCGAGACGGCACCTTTACCGCCCGCACTTCAAAAACACACTGCTTTTACCTCGCTGCACCACGACTGTTGTATTTTTTATATTGACTGCGTGCCCTGGCTTGTCACGTTAGAAAGCATTTTAACACTGTACAGTGGGGAGTCTGCCAAGGTTCGCGAGGCGTATTTGAAGGGGTTTTTTTTATGTACACACTGCGAGGCACTTGGCAGCGCTGACGGCGTGATACTGTGCCACAGGCACGACTCGCCGTGAACGCAAACATGACAACATTTCCTACCACCTCGGTGGCGGCAGGGTGCGCCGCCAAGCGAGCCGTGTTTTCAAAAACTCGACGGAGCACATTTCAGGGGGTCACTCCCTCTACAACTGTACCACCGCCGGTCACGAGTTAGTTCGTTGTGGCTCCGGTACCGGTCGGTGGTCCACCGGGCAGCGCACGCTCAGTGACATTTTAAGCAAGCAGGTCAAAGTTCAGCAGCGAGACACCTGAACAGAACGTGTTGCGGGAGGAGGAGGGGGTGGTGGGGAGCGTTGGAATCACGGAGCACCCCAGCGGGGCACCTCGCCGTCCGCGTGACCCAAGCGGGTGCCACGCACGGCCCCGTGGGGAGGGCACTGCCACACAACTGCAGAGGCGCACGGGGCGACAATCGAGGTCAAATTTAGGAGGCGAACAGCTGTGGGTCCACAGCGTGCGGCCACCCTGCCACTCAACAACAAGCGCCAGGCAGCGTTCCATAGCTACAGAATGGCAGCACAAGAGCCAAGTGAGTGCAGAAGTGATGCAAGCAGCGCAGTTCCTGCTTTGAGGGAAGAATGACGAATCGAGAGCACCGCATGACCGCACAGGAAAGCACTAGAATGACTGGCGCTTCGGAACCCAGCGCCAACGAGGTGGCCGCTCTCGCCAGTCCCGCCACTTTGCAGGTGCCAGGAGAATAAAACGAATCCCTCTCGACCGCCGATAAGGTGGACGGAGTTAGTCCTCGGTACGGTGAGAAAGTGGCGAAGGCACTGAGGAGCAAACAGGGGGCTGTGCTGGTAATTGCTCGGCCAAGAATAGCAGCCGAAAATGAGCAACAAACCCAAGTTTGCGGCCGTACACATTAACAGCTCCATCATCGTTTCCTGCTCGTCCCGTGGGTAGCGAAGCTAAATGTGGTTCATTACGTTTAAATTTGCCACAATAAACAACGCAGACACGGCTTCCTTATGACATTTCCTTCCCAGACTGTTTTAGTCTCGCTTGCATATTTGGCATTCTTTGACTTAAGTCGGCTCTGTGATACCGCGGCTCTGGCACACGGTCGCAAGCAAGGTTACCTCGGGAAAAGCCTCGAGCTTGGGAAAACACACCAGCCGGGCGTCCCACGCGTGCGCCCCGCCGTTCGCGACGCACGGCTCGGCCGGCCGGGGCCCCTATCGCGGCGCATCTCGAAACCGCGGCGACACTCAACGCATTGCTCAACCGGCAGCCACGGTCACGGGTTCAACCTGTGTACGCCACCACACGAGCGGTCCAGCTCTGGGGCGGTGGTTTGCGGGTTGAATCCGCGACGCTGCACAACAGTCAAGACTGCGTGTCGTCTGCTTTCAACGTGAAAATGAAAGATCCCCGTTAAGTCGTTGTGTGCAAATTACTTTTCGTGGAAAACACAGCAATCGTTGCTCCATGAAAAATAAAAACTGGAAAACGAGTCTGGAGACCAACTGAGGTTATCCTGGGTAAACAAAAGTAAACTATATATAATGGGAGCAAGTGTTTCTATGTGTGCAGATATGTCCAAACTGAGGGTACCGGGTTTGAATCCTTCATAAGCGCTCATTTTATCGCCGACAACGCCAAGGCTTTTAGTCTTATTTGAGCTTTACTTCACACTTATTTATAAGTCACCTGAAACTTCAGAGCCAGCGGTAATATTCCCAACATGACATCAGGAAGAAATACAGGTCAAAGCAGTCATGCCAGCAACAGAAAACATTATCAACAAGGGACGTCAGAAGAACATGTTACACGCTTGGAACAAGATCGCCTGTAAGTTGGGTACTCTGCTAGTCATGATAATAAATACGTCAACTGCACTGACATGCTACAGAAACTACGTTTCAGGAACATTACCTGACGCGCACGTACCATCAGTGTAAATGTACCAACCCACACTGACCAGTGTGGTGAAGTATGGTCAAACAACCCCCGTGACCTATAAACCAGAGGCCTTAATCAAGCAGGGGATTAGATTATTCATCATCATCATCAGCCATTGTCTATCCACTGCTGGATGAAGACCTCTCCACGCCATTGCCATCCCACATGGTCCACTGGTGCTAGCATCCCTTTCACTCCAGCACACAAACTCATCTCAGCGCTCCATCTCCACGGTGTTTGTCCTTTTGGACACATTTAGTCTTTAGTCTGTTCTTCAATCACCAGTGTCATCCATCGCTATATATTTTTCTCAATAATTCCATATATATTTAATTTTTAAGTTTTTGTCAACCCCTGGGCTGTCTGATGCCCTGCCTAGGTGTGTAGCTACAAGAGCGGTTCGGTATTTGGGCTGCGTCTTTGTTTAAGCCCGCGCCCCGGCTGTAGGCTTCGCATCAGGGACTTGGTGACCTGCAACAAACGTCTCCATGGCTATGCGACGGCGCGACCACGCGCTGCCGGTGACATGGAGTAGATGGGCACCATGGACGCCTGCGAAGTATTATCATTGTTACTACGCTTGTTTACCCCAAAAAGGACTCACTTTGTCACAATGCTTTTTCGGGAGGGTCCTGCCAAGTTTCGCAAAAGGGGACAATGTTGCTTCTGTGTGTAATCCCAATTGAGCGATTTGCAGGTCATTTTTTACCGTTGCAATGTTTAGCCAATACCAGTTACATTGCGTGGTTTTTTTTTTTAGCCATCAACAGAAACCAGCAAAACCTGAGGAAAGCCATGCCAAACAGGAGGAGAGCATACAAACGTCAGAGCGTTAAGGTGCCAGTCGGTACTGACAAGCAGGCATTTCTTGATGAGGTAGCGGTGTTTCCACTGCGCCACACTGCCGCCCCTGCCAGGCAGCGAGGTGTGGCGGCACGTGGATGCCCAGAACGCCCGTACAACCTCCCAGGCCGCGGGTTAGTCACGAAGCCACGCAGGAGCGCTGTGACTCGCCCTGCACGCCTCCCCGCCTCTTACATAAGCTTTACATGCCTAACCTCTTACAATCATCCAGATATACATTGTCAGTGCCTTTTCGACAAACACGCTGTAAATGAAACACTGCTTTCAGCTGTTACTAGAATCGTCTCACAATACCTGCAGCTGGTTGAGTGAGGATATTTAATGAATAATTAATGAAGATTATTTGGAAACTTACTATTTTGACTTGCTTGTGTGTACATTTAACTTCTTCTGCAGATTCAGCAATTTCACTGTAAATGTTTTGCAGATCCAATTACATGACTAGTCGATCAATTAATTTTTGATTTAAAACCATTCTGTCGACCTTGCGCATCAACAGGAACGTCGGTATTTTTCCAGGGGAGTACACGGCCCACTCAGAGGGTTCACTTGTCGTTCAAGAGTTCGGTAGCCCGTTGGCCAGGATAGAAATTGACAGCACCTAATGTAGTTACTCATTAGCGCTATGGAATTATTTATAAGGCCAATAATGGGTAATTAACGTGATGCCCTGTACAATGATTGCCACGTCTAGATATTACCATAACGCTGCCCAATTAAGTTACACACTAAAACGCATGACGATCCTTCCAACAACATCGCGTGGGAGAGAGAGCGCTCGACACGGCTATCCCGAAAGAACAGCTCTTATGGGCCACCATCATTATCACCATTATGATGAATAGACTTTTAAAACCAAAAGCAAGTTTGTCCACTTCAGGTATGTTATGCGAAGTGAAACATCTGATCTGAGCCTTTGGACGACCGCTTTCTCTGGACACTCAAACTGATCTAATTAGTAGGATATCCACTCTTCTCGACTTAACTGAACAAGGTAACAATGGCACAGCAATATATGACAGAGGAAGCTACTAATGACTATCCGCGCTTGGGAAAGCCACTAGGCAAACAACACGGGCATGTTTTTGTAACATTGCAAAGTGATATCACCGCCTGTCAAAATCAAGGTTCCTGTTTAAAAGAATTGATTTGTCTGAATTATTTGTCTATTTGTTCCCAGCCGCTCCTCCGCGTCCACGCAGTCGTCGTATCTCGGTGGGATTTTGTTATCGGTGGGAAGTGTGTATCTGAACCGGCAGCAACAACAGGAAGGGTCCCACAGCACGTCGCAAGCCAAGCCACCCACACGCTCGTCTCCCGGAGGGGAGGCCCGCGCGGAACCCTCGGGCCCACCCTGCGCACTCCTGGCCTTGAGCGATGCGAGCGAGCGCGGCCATCATCTCAAGCTGCCGCCCGGTGCGATTAACGAGCATTTACAGTCACATGCACGAGTTTCCAAGATTGGTGATGAGAGTCACCGGCATTTTTATACCAAACCTTGTAGGAATTTAAATGTCTTGCTTGAAAACTCTGGACCGGCCACGCTCACAGCGATTCAACACCACCTTCCCTTAAAACCGCTGTCACAACAGCGACCTCCAACCCTCTTGTGTTGCGGGCTCACCCCGTGAAGATCGTGAAGGCAGCAACCACCATCTGCTTGCTGGTGACCCCAAATGTGCCCAAACAACCCACCCTTGGGGCCAGCTCTGTGGGCGTGGGTGGCACGGTGCCAGCGCAGGGCCAACGAAGCTGGCACAGGGGCCCCAGTGGCTACGCCCACAGGTCGAGAGCACAAATATTGCAGACGCGAAATTATAATGCATATCTAATCGCTAAGGGGGGGGGGAGGGGGGGACAATTACGATTTGTTAATTAATGAGCAACCCCTTTCGTGTAATTTTCCAGAACATTGTGTTGCAATATTAATTCAAGTGCACCTTAGTATCCTTGGGTAAACATTCACCAAACACACAAACACGTCCAAGCTGTAAAATCCCCATGGTGCGCTCTCGCACAGGAGCAGCCGCGGCATTCATTATTTAAATAAGCCTCGCTTGACGCCGTCAACATGGCAGCGAGTGGTGCACGGCGCGGCCCCCGGGGCCAGGACCGCGTTGAGACGCAGCACCCCCAGCAGATCCGCCATCGACCGTGACTCCAGCAGCAAGCCGCACACACACACCCCCCACCGCTACACCGGCCACACAGCCAATCACTTCCAACCCGCTGTTACCAACTCCCTCTCATTACACTCCCCCGCTCATTAACCATCCGTTTCATAGCAGCGCAATTTAATGTTTCCTCTCATTAACCATCTCATTCATTAACACTCCTTGAAAAACATGTTAATGAGAGAGCGGCTTGCGGACAAACAGCTCGAGGCTACCAAAGAAAATGTCGCCACGGCCGTACCTCTAACTATCACTGTACCTGTATATCACTACACCTGTATATATCATCCTGCGATGGACTGGCGTCCCATCCTCGGTATACCCCTGCCTTGCGCCCTGTGTCTGCCGGGATAGGCTCCGGCTCACCGCGACCCTGTACAGGATTAAGCGGTTTCTGAAAATGGATGGATGGATGGATGTATATATCACTGTAACTGGGAACGCCTGGGAATCCCCCCCCCCAGGAAAAGCAGGAATCTGTTGCTGAGGAGGGGGATGTCTGGTTCACTCTCCTTGGACTGCTGCCACCGCGACCCTCACCAGGACAAGCGGTTTAGAAAACGGATGGATGTATCTATCACTGTACCTGTATATCACTACACCTGTAGCTGTGACACCAGCTGGTGGCACCAGCTACACCTGCATCCGTCCAGCGCAGTGATGAGTGCGAGTGAGAACAGAGGCCTGTGGGACCCTAACGTCTCCTCGCTCTCATAACATGTCAAAAAGCGCACTGCGTGCTTTGTGGTGCAGTATTCCGCTATGGGGACACAAACACGGAGGGGAGCCATTAACACGGGAGCTCAAAAACGGGCACCCAGGCACCTAAGGGCATGGATTAGTTCTCACTGAATTATTTTCGAGTCGCCAATGGACGGTGGTGAAAAGATGGCATCATCGGCTTTGGCCATTATGACATCTTTATGTTGGAAATGAGAAGGCACTCGACTATTAACAGGGCCGTGTCGACATGTTTACACTAGTTGATGTGGTGTGCCCGGTGAGTAAAGATTGTCTTCCCGAGTCGCCTAGGAGGCTAGTGGGGGGGGGAAGACACATCGAACACAGACAGTACACGAACAGGGCACACGTAGCACAGACAGTACACGGACAGGGCTCACTGAACACAGACGGTACACGGAGAGGGCACACACAACACAGAGAATACACGGAGTACACGGACAGGGGGGGTGGTGATGGTGGCCGCACCTTTCTTGAACTCCTCAAGCATGGCGTCCAGCTTGGTGTCGTTGAAGACGAAGTGCAGCGGGTGGTTGTAGAACTTGGTGATGGTCTTGAGCGGGGTGCAGTCGTCGGGGTCGACGAAGGCCAGGTCCTTGACGAAGAGCAGGTCCACGACGTTGCTCAGCTCGTCCTCGTACACGGGGATGCGCGTGTAGCCGCTCTGCATGATCTCCGACATGGTGCCGAAGTCGAGCACGGCGTCGGCGCTCAGCATGAAGCAGTCCTTGAGCGGCGTCATCACGTCCTCCACGGTCTTGACGCGCAGCTCCAGGGCGCCCTGGATGATGTTCAGCTCCTCCTTCACCAGGTCGTTGTAGGGGTCCGTGACGCGCAGCATCTCCAGCAGCTTCTCGCGGTTGTAGACCGTGCCGATCTCCTGGCCCAGAACCACGTCGAGCAGCTTGCTGATGGGGAACGACGCGGGGAACGTGAGGATCATGAAGAGCTTGGTGAGCACGATGGTGTTGGCGCCCACCGCCAGGCCGTGGCGGGAGCACAGCGCCTGCGGCACGATCTCGCCGAAGATGACGATGCCCACGGTGGACGCGATGACGGCCACCACCCCGGAGCCGATCAGGTCGTCCAGCAGGATGGTGAGCGTGGTGTTCACGAGCACGTTGCCGAGGAGCAGCGAGCAGAGCAGATAGTTTCCCTGGCGGCGGATGGGCTCGATCTTCTTGGCGTAGGCCTTCTCTTTGGCCGTGCCGCAGTTCTGCACGATGCGCAGCTCCATGGGGTCGAGCGCCATGAGGCCCAGGTTGAGGCCGCTGAACATCCCCGAGAGGCAGAGCAGCACGGCGATGAACAAGATCTGCAGCCATCGCGGCAGCATGGACGTCCTCTCCTCCACCATGGCGATGCGGCTGTCGTTTCCCATGTGCGCCACCCAGTTGTCTCCCGTCTCCAGCCCCGCGGGGCCGGCGATGCCCTTGGTGCACAGGTAGAACAGTCGCTCGGTCTCGCTCTTGCGCAGAGACTTGACGTCCACCTCGACCACTACCGAGTACTGGTTGTACGCCAGGAAGCCCACGTACGTGATGTCCGAGCTGCGAGGACATGCCTCGGGCCCGGGGCCTTGCTGCACCTGCTCGGCGTCGGCGAAGGCCAGCCATTCTGCGTTCGGCGGCGGCCAAGGCTCCCCGCCGCCGCCTTCGCCTCCTCCTCCCCCGCCGCCGCCGTCGCCGCTGCCGTTGCGGTAGACGAACAGCCGGAGCCGAGCGCGACTGCGCTCCTGCACCTTGATGACGCCGTCCTGCACGTAGGCGCCCTGGCCCGTGTCCTCCAGCCGCACCCCCACGAAGCGCGGCCTGCCATCCACCGCGTCCGCCGCCCCGTCGCCGTCTCGGTCCCCGAGTCCGTGGGCCCAGGGCCCCGACCCGGCGTGCGTGCTGCCGGAGAGCCCGGCCGCGCCGCCGAGCAGCACGACCAGGAGGAGGAGCAGGAGGAGCGGCAGCGAGATGAGGAGCAGCGCGGGCCGCGCCGCCGCCATGTTCCGCTCGCCGCGCTTTGCGCGAGGTGGCCGCGCACGCCGGCTCCTCGCGCGCGCCCCGGCCAATCACAGCGCGCGACACGCCCACAGCCCCGCGGGGATACGCCCGCCGCGACGACACGACCAATCACGAGCGCGGACACGCCCACGTTGCCGCGAGGACGCGCCCACCG
>JAZEWU010000007.1:10164110-10174128 GCA_036362915.1 Geotria australis | reverse complement strand
CGGGAGGGGTGCGGGGGGGGGCGAGGGGGGGGTGAGGGGGCGTGCTCCTCCGTCACGCGCGTCTGTCAATCTCCGTGCCCCGAGCTCGTACTCCGAGCTCCGTCTCTCGAGCGCCGTCTATCGAGCACCGTCCTCCAAGCGCCGTGTCCCCCGAGCTCGGTCTCTCGAGCTCCCTCAGGCGGAGGCCCTGTTCCCCCAGCAGCGGCGTCACGAAGGCAATGCGGAGCTGCACCTTTACCGAATATCGATCAGTGCCGCCTATCTACCGTAACTGCAGGGCGTGGGGAAGAGTTTCATCTATAAGTCGATTACGATCAACCGCCATCAATCTATTACTGGATGAAGGCCTTCTCAAGCCGATGTAATCGCTCCATCTCATGTGTGGACGTCCCCTGCGGCGTGTTCTCGCTCCTGGACGACGCGCCTCTCCGACGCTCCTGTCTTGGCGGTGGTGCACAACTAAACAAAGCAACATCCATCCATTGTCAGAAACCGCTTAATCCTGTTCGGGGTCGCGGTGAGCCGGAGCCTATCCCGGCAGACACAGGGCGAAAGGCAGGGCTATACCCAGGATTGGACGCCAGCCCATCACAGGGAGCCGGGGCAATTTAGTCCGCAGCCCAATTAACCTATGCAGCAGCATGTCTGTGGACTGTGGGAGGAAATCGGAGTAACCCGGCGAAAACCCACGCGGACATGGGAAGAACATGCAAACTCCACACATAAAGGCACCCGAGCCGAGATTCGAACTCGGGTCCTTGTTGTGAGGCAGCAGCGCAACTCACCGCGCCGCCCATAAAGCAACACATTCCCCAAAAACAATGCTTTAAAAGAAAATAATCGGCGGCGTTTCGGGTAATGGTCCTTTAAAAATGTTAATAAATGTTAAGCTGTGTTAGTCTACAGTATACCCAATAATTCAGCTTTCCACGCTTATTTGCGCACTTTTTAGGTTTACTTTTTCGTTGTGCTCCGTATAGTATAGGAACGTACACTTAGTTTAAAACGTTCCTGTTTGGGCGCCTTGGTGAGTTCGTTGCGTTTCAATATAAAATGTCACTAAGCCGAGACACCGTCACCCCACCCTGCGGCTCATTTTAATCCAGGGCTGCCTCTGAGTCGCCCGCGGTACAAACACTCCTCTACAGTTCAATCGTATCCCTCCAACAATGATTTACTCTTGTTCAGCCACCTCGTTTATACATGGCAATAGTTGTAATTGAGCTTTATCTTTAGCGCCACTTTGCCTCATTGTGTGTTAAGTTCTTCAATCATCTATAGTTCCCAAGGCCTTACTGAATCAATACAACGGCTCGTGATCCGCACCATTTCAAGTAAAACTTAACCAACCACAGAATTGTGACACATGATCATTACCCAACATATGGAACACTGAACAATGCGTAACAACGCGTGGAGATGGAATGCTTGAAATGACGAGGCACAAACACACGCATTATGGCGCACGTACACGTCAAAGTCATTATTAATGTGAAGCGAAGCCGAGGAGCTGAAAGACAACGATGTCCAGAAGCCCAACAGATGCCTGAAGCGCCTCAGTCTGGAGCAAGCAGAGAGGCCAATGCCCGCCGCCTTTAAGGCCAACACTGACTATTTTATCTCTAAATGTTGAAGGGCTGTCTGCGACTCAAGAAGAACTTGTTGCAATGGGAAACTGTCGTGTAACCATCACGCTTCGGAGAATCGAATCGAATGTGAAGCGAATGGGATTGGTCACAACACCAGAGGATGATGGGCGATGTCAAGGCTCATTACGGAGTGGCAACCAATACATGGAAAGTGTCCGAGAGGACGTCCACAGATAGACAGACAGATGTTATATTACTACGGAATAAAAAATACCCGGTGAGCTTGCAAGCTCTTTACGGGATTCCTGCGACACAACAAAAATGCGAGTTGGAGTAACGAAATAAGGTCGTATGTCTGTGTTGAGTGACATCGCATGAACGTGGGAGGTAGCGACAGCTCTGAGAGGGCTTCATCCAGCAGTGGATGGAACCACGGCTGATGATGATTCATTAACAGCAAGGGGCTGTGTAAGAAAATGGGAAACTGTAATTTAACATCGCGCTTCGAAGAATCGCAAAGAAGAAGCGAACTGAGACCGACAGCCACGCGGCGAGCGCCGACCAATGGGAGCGCGGTATCATCCCCCACGCCCCGCCCACTAACCCCGCCCCTCGTCCACAGGCCACACCCCTTAGCCCCGCCCGCGAGATGCGCGGGGTGGGGGTCGTGAGGGGTGGGAGCGAGCCTTCGACACTGCGTGACAGCCTCAAGGTGCACCTGGCCTGGCACATGCGCCGTGGTGACGTCACCGCCACTCAGTGGCGAACGCCGGTTGTTGCTCTAGTGAGGGGTGGGGCTGTGGAGGGGCGGACATAGACCAGACGTGACGTGTCAAGTCGGTGTTGTGTTGGGAAGTGACGTCGGGCGCCCATGCGCGCCGCATGGCGGTGTCTCCCGCGATGCTTAGCGCGCGGTCCGCGTCACGTGACGCGCCGCGAAATGGCGATGGAGACGAGATGGAGACGCGAAATGTGGCGACTTGCCTGGACGCGCTCCCTCCACAGCGCCCCGCCAGCCCAGCCGCGTGTGCCCTCACAGTTGTGTGTTAGCCGCGCGAGCCGCGTCGCAGACGACGCGGCGTCAATATGTACCGGTGAGCTCATTGATATTACCGGTGAGCAGTCAAAATACACCGAGCTCTGCGCATTGGCACGCACGGGAACCTCAGTGAGTCTGGGGCCCAAGGCAAAATTCAATGCACCGCCCCCACACACACTGATTAAAACGCACTGACGTGGAGGTCGCACGGCTAATCGGCCGGCCATCGCCGCCCCCGGGGTAGGAGGAGGGCTCCAATTGCCTGGGTGTTGATACGTAAACATCCCACAGCAAAATGACCCCCTCGTCCACCGTTCGCACCCAGGCCTGACCGTCCAGGCCACCTCCCGCCCTCTACACTGCATACCGCGCGCGCGTCTGAGCCCCTCGCGGTGCCACCGCGCACCCCGCTCTCACCTTCACAAGCACCATTACGCAACAGGCGGGCGCACACCTGCCAAGGGCACGGCTCGACTCCAGTCGTTATCTGATACCGGTTTTCCACGTCCCACGTGCCAGGGGCAATTACAGCGACCGGTGGCTGCATCGACTGCCAATGCTTCGTTGCGCCATTACCCAGTTAATTCGGCACAGAGATTACAGGTATGGTGGATTACAAGCGTGGTGGAGCAATAGTCACATAGAGTCACCTTCCAGACGAAGATTAGTTTATATAATAGCAATAATGAGTTATTACATTTATATAGCGCCTTTCACCCAGAAGCACCAAAGCGCTGCAGTAAAGAGGCGGGGGAAGCAGCCAGGGTGATAGCGGGCGCCAACCCCCCTGACACTGTGTCCCTATATATTATAATGGTATTGGCCAATTAATTAATGAGTGTTTTTAGTTGTGGGATGAAACCTGAGAACCCAGAGGAAACGGACGGCGAACAGGGGGAGAACACACAAACCCCCCACACACAGGGACCCCGAGGCGGGAATCTCACCGCCTCGATCAGGAGCTTCTTTCAGTGAGGTGCAGGTGACACCACTTCACAGACACCCTGCTGGCCAAATTGTGTACACGGATCCCGTGAAGATATTTGCCCGGTTGCTTTACAGCAACAACAAATCCGAGACAAAAACATCATAATTGCGGAGAGCGGGTCCAGGGTCCTGAATGAATGTTGCACAACGAGGTATTTAACGGTCGTAAACGAAACACGCGAATAAAGTTAAAAAAACCAGTGCAAACATACGAGAGCAAGAGGCGCCAGGAAAACAAGGCACAAATTCCAGCCCTAATGTTGTAATCTCAGGTGGATTGATGGAGCGTGAAGGCGGCGTGCCGTGATGGTGATGTACCAGTAACACCACTCGAGGTCTCCTGGGAAGCTGCTGCAGGGGCTGCGTGAGCCCGTAAATCCACCGTCAGGACATGACAATTACCCAGTCTGTCAATTACTGTTGTGATACTTTTTTTCGAGAATTGCTAACAGCTACGTTTTTCGGGATAGCTGTGTCGAGCGTTCCTCCTCTCTCCTTGGATATCCTGAAAGAGCAGCACTTTAGAGCAATCCTCACATGGAGCCGTGAACACCGACGTCAATAAACGTGTTTTTCACCAGAAAGCCTCACCTCGTGTCCAGGCTCCATCGGGAGGGCCCTGTTTCGTTTCCGCGACGATCTCGTGTTGCCCAATTAAATACTCCTCGAGTCATGTGTTTCATATTTGGATACTATATCCCACGATGCCCCAACACAATAGCATATCGCGTCTCGATGATATACCAGCAGTATTAACCAGGGCGACCTTCCGGATTGGGATCGCGAACATCTGCAACGAGCGACACATGTGATCTTGCTGGGCCATGTGTCGTGTGTACGTGTCTCCTAGATCTGTTGATCTCTGTGCGGGTCCCTGGGTCTCCTTTGAGAGGAATCACCAACGATGACGCCACCCCCGGGCGCGCTCCATTTCCTCGCTAAATCCACCCGCACGCTCGGTGACCTGAGGCTGAAATTCCCAGGGTGGAGTTCGTAGCCTCTTCAACCTGGAGCCATGAGCACAGTTTTCCTGGACTCCAGTAATGCCCCTTACAACAACAATTATAATAAATACTATTTATAACGCAGAAGGTATTCGAGGACATAACGATTCAGAGGCGCGAGCAAAGCGCAGAAAAGCGGGAAGAATGCATCTACGGATTCTACGCAGTCAGTCGGCGCCAACACCGCGTCCTATATATTACGATGTAATCGGCCAATGAGTGTTTTTTTGCTTTAGTTGTGGAGAGGAAACCACAAACTCCACACAGAAAAGCGTCTGAGGCGGGAATCGAACTTCCTCGGACATGACTTTCGTTGTGAGGCGCAGACGTTACCACTGCACAGACACCCTGGTATCTGCAGTTGATCTCTTCTATCTGCCGCTCGCCCCCACCATACACACCAACATCAGTCACCGCTCCAGGCAGCAATTATCCGCCATGTCCAGGTGTGGTGCCCCGTGAGCAGCGGTGGAGGCACAGTCCCTACCACAACCCTCGCACTGTTACATAACATTACGCAACAAGCCGGCTCCCTCACCTGCCAAGGGCGAAGCTCGACTCCAGAATCGTATCGACCTGATCTGATACCAGTTTCCCAATCCTCTACCCGTGCCAAAGGCCATTACGGAGGCCCTTGTGGTTATTGCCAATGTTCCATGGCACCATGAGCAGCCGAAGCTGGCTTGAGCTGCTGGCACAGCTCTGCTGCTATCGCCACCTCCGTCACACATGAGGGTGTAGCTATCGAGTGCGCAGGCGGTAAAACTCCAGAGGCCCACGAACCGAAGCGGCCCAGGTGCCGTTCGGGAAGAGGGGGTTCATTATACGCGAGGAGGACCTTTGCACCTGGGCCCAGGCCAGCCGCGGTCTCCCCTCGAGCTTCAGAACACTCCGTGACCTATCAACGTTTCTCATTGCCAGGGGCGGCAATTTGGCTGAGCGGTAGCGCCTTCACCGCTGGTTGTCGAGGGTCACGGTTCGATCCCAGAGACCACCCTGGTTAACCTTTCACAGGCTCGCCAGGGCGCGGCGCCTATACCGGGCGCAAGGCAGGGCGATACCCAGGATGGGACGGCAGTCCACCACAGGCTCACCGGGGTCAATTTAGTCAAGCCAATTAAAATAGGTAGCATGTCTGTGGGACGAAATCGGAGTACCCGGCGAAAACCCACGCGGACACGGGGAGAACATACAAAGTCCACACAGAGGCACCGAAGCTAGGAATCGAACCGGGGATTCTTGCAGTGAGGAGGCATCGCCGCACCACCGTGCCGCTTAGGAGCAAATTGTCCCGGCAATCTGTGCAGTCCACCACTTAGAGCCGAACGCGTGCGCTTATGTAGACACTTACACATATATTTAAGAAGCGGGCATGATGAGTAAACGTAATTGGTAAGCTTCATTAGTGAGGGTAATGAGTGAACACTGATTAGTGAATTAGTAATTAGCGAGTCACGCTGCGCGGGTGATTGGCGCTAAGTGGCGGCACGGAGCCGGGTTATTAATGGGCCGCGTGGCGCTTACGTCGCAATTAGTGGCGGCAGCGGCGCGCGCAGGACAGATGCCGCCTGATTGATGAGGTTAATGAGTGGATTGGTGAAATTCACGGGGAGATTAATGAGTGGATTAATGAGGTGGCTCCGCTAGTCGTGCGAGAACTCGCAACCAGGCGCGGGGCCCAATGAGCCCGCGTGCCTCCTCTGTGAGGCGCACGCGGCTCAATCGCGTGTCGGTGCACCTTGTAAATGCCTCCTCTATGGTCTGGACGCACCGTGAACAAACATGGTTTGGGTAGACTTTGTGAAATGGCTTAGGTTTGGGTGCCCCTGGTAAGGCACACCCGATCTTCAGCCATGGTTAAACCCCGCTGGATGAAGGTCTCCCCAAGCCGACACCATCTCTCATGGCCCTGCCACCTATATATATAAAACGGAGCGAGTGTTTGTATAGATGTATGTCCGTACAGCGAACCACGAGGGGTCGGCTGTCCGGGAGCCTCCGTCCACACGAACTCTCATTGGTGCGGGTTAATGCGGACCCAGGTTATGTATGTCCGCACTGAGGGTACCGGGTATGAATCCTTCATAAGCGCTCATTTTAATCAGCGCAACACCAAGGCTTTAACGTGTAATTTAAGCATCACTAACCACTTATCGATTACTCTTCTGAAACTTTAACACTTTCAGCTTCAAATCCCGACATTTACACTAGTACTATAAACCCTCCTATGATCAGTCTTCCGCCTTTATCACGTCAGAAGAACGTGTTACACGCTTGAAACAAGGCGATTTTCTAGTAGTGCCACTAAACTCAGCTCGCTGCTCCTGTCGCCCGGCGCGCGGGGTGGAGGCGCCGGGTCGCTCCCGAGATCGGCCACCAGGGGTCGCCGCGGTGCCGCGACACCTCTGCGCGCCGCGACCAGCAGAACGCCAGGCGGCGCTCGGGCCCTTTGCCGGCCCTGAGCCACGCGTGGAAATTCCACGTTACCATGTGCGAGAATCAGCATAAATTATATGACGACCACTGCTAAGTTAACGCAGTCGTGTTGAAATTCCAAACCTGAATCAAATCGACCGTGAACGCAGTTTCACCGGAGCTCTGAAGCCAAGCAGGATTCAGTCCGGCGTTACGGGAGTAAATATGGGACTATTAATCGATTGTCACGCCCATCATACATCGCAGGTGTGGGACTCGTATTGTGACATTCATAGTCTCACACAGAATAGGATAGACTGACCCCTGCAGCCACTAGTAGCTGCTACATTCATAACAATATTAAAGAGCGATATGCTCTTTAATATTATCAATGGATGTTACATGGGGCCCCTAGAGTCACCACTAAGACCGCCCCTGGGACGACCATCAGTGAGACGGAGCGAATCCAGTACGTAGAGCCAAACACCGGGTGCCTGATTCAAGACACCGTTGCATTGAGACAACACATCATGAGAATGTAGGTGGGGGGGGAGAGCTGTGCCTCAGAAGGCCCCTCCGCGTTCACGCACGCCACCCTGGAAGGTCACAGAGCAGGAAACTGATGGACAGGAAATTTGGATGACCTCGGAAAACGTGGTTCCTTTAGAACAGCTCCGTCTCCTTGCAGCCACTAACCAGCCACTTTGGTGACCTCTACCACGCACGACAGCTGGACTGCCAGACGCTTGTGGCAACATGAGCGCATGATCACATACACACTCAGATTCACGCAGAGAGCCAGAGACTCACACAGAGACGCACGGACTTACGCAGGAAGAGTGGTGGGGGGGGGGGTCCTTACATCAAAGTCAAAAAGCTGTCCGTGTGCTCCCTCGGGAGAATACAATTGTCGGGATGTCAGTGGCGGGAGGCGAGAGGAGGTGTGCGAGCCGCTTCCAGCTGCGCGGCGGCTCCCGCGGTGTCTCTGGATTTGGAGCGACATGGAGCCGTGATGATGACGATGATGATGGTGGTGCCGCACGTGGGGACAATATCGGAGGGGAAACCCCCCCTCCACCCCCCGCCTCTTCAATCTTACACGACGTTTCGGCTCGGGGCCAAGCCGCGTGCCGTGCTTCACCTGGCACTCCCCCGATAGAGCTCAAAGCCGCCCTGGTGAGCGGGGGGAGGGAGGGAGGGACGGGGGGGGGTCACGCCGCACGCCCTCATCCGGTTACTTATTCTGGATGAATGTGACCGCAGGGGAGTGACCCACCCCCCGCTCCCCACCTCGAAGGGCCTTGGTGGTGGGGGGTGGTGGGTGGTGGGAGGTGTGGCGCACCTACGCCCCCAATGTATCCC
This sequence comes from Geotria australis, assembly GCA_036362915.1. NCBI lineage: Eukaryota > Metazoa > Chordata > Hyperoartia > Petromyzontiformes > Geotriidae > Geotria > Geotria australis. The sequence goes on along the minus strand of JAZEWU010000007.1, from coordinate 10,165,732 downwards.
TCCGTCGCCCCCCTTACCCCTGCTGCCCCCTATCTGTGCGGGATGCGGTTCTCGGGGGCTTAGAGCGGCGGCGGCGGCGGTGCGATGAATGATTCACCAGACCGCGATAGGGAACATTAAACGCCTGGCGGCTTATCGCGCCCAGCAGCCAATTCAAACACTCCCACACTTTGTACTGGGAGCGACGCGGGCGGTCGCGACCTTAAACTGCGGCGCGGCTCCATTAATCACATCCAGCCCCCGGGCCGACGACAAACACGGGCCCCCTGGGCCGCCGGCGCCGGGGAACCGCGGGCTCCGGCGGAGACGCGACCCGGCACGGCCGCGCGCACGCACGGGCCTTCGCGCGCCTTCGCGGACTTCCAGTCCACAGCAGAATTGTTGTGAGCATCCCGGGGCCTTCCCTGCTCCGTCACGGGTCCTCCAAGCTCGCACTGCCCAGGGGCTGTGTTGGGGAGTGGGCGGGCTCACCTGGGCCACGCGGAGTGGGAAGTTGGGGCTCCGGGGAGTTGTGGTTTTTGGTCCTCCTGCTCCCGCTGCTGCTTCCCCTCCTGCTCCCCCTCCTCCGGCTCCCTCTCCTCCTGCTCCCTCTCCTCCTGCTCATGTTCCCGTCGCCACCGTGGCGGGAGAGAGGGAGGGAGGGTGGCTGAATTGGGCCGAGACGAGGCTCGTCTCCCACACGCCGCGGTTTGAAGCAACAATCGAGCCGCGTGGCGTTTTAAACAAAGTAATTATCGCCTAATTAGCGCTAACGATCGCACACTAAGCGGAGCAGAAAGCCGAGATAATGGAGGTGAAAGCGCGCGAGCCACCGTGCGCGGCCGCGGGTTGAACGCGATTGCGTTCGTCACTGCTCCCAATTAGCGGTAATTACCCGCGGCGCGGACACGTGTTGGGTAGGGCGGGGTTGGAGGGGACCACCCAGCACCCACCCCGCTTTCCAGCTGCCTGCATTACGGACAACCCGCGCCTGATGATTGCTAAACTCGGCTTGCCGGGGAGACTCTCACCTGTCCGTGACCCGTGTCACCGTCACATGTCAGCCCTCGCACGCGGCGCAGCACAGACGCCGGATTACGTGTCATATATCATGTGACATGTCCTTGGGTCAGGCTACACACGCTTGCTGGCTCGTATGTCACGCCACCGCTCGAGCGTCACACGGTCACCACTTACACGTCACTTGCCACGCGTCTCCCATCACGCGGGACCTAGCACCTGCCTCGTATCTGTCACGTGTATCCCGGTCCAGTATTTGTAACCTGCCCGGTACCTGGCACCTGTCCGAGACAACGAGACAAGGGGCGTCTGAGCTGCGTCTGAGCTGCGCCTGAGCGCTCCGTCCCGTCACCCGCGTCACCCCGTCGGCCACAATTAACCTTGCGACCGTGCAGCAGCAGCAGCAGGGGAGGCCGTCGCGAGATAGACACGAGGAGAGCCAGGATCAACACTCCGTAGCCGGGCGCGACGGGAGGCGCGGGGCTGGAGAGAGGGATGGAGCCGACGGGGAGGCGGGGGTGTCCACTCTCCAGGTTTCCCCGCCCAGGGGCCAGGCGGGGTCAGGTGCACGGGGGACGAACGGCGGGAGTCGCTCCCGGCTCCACTCGTCAGAGCTGAGCGCT
>JAZEWU010000007.1:10118080-10132829 GCA_036362915.1 Geotria australis | reverse complement strand
CCCCCCCCCCCCCCCCCCGTCTGCTATTGGCGTTAACGGCTCCGTGTGACAATTCGCAAGAGGCAGGTCACTGTGTGCCGACAGTGCCGCCGCAGTCTCGGATGCAAATTTAAATAAACACATAATCCACGGGGATTGAGAATGGCTAGTATGGCTGCCTGACGGCGCGGGCGAAACGCAGCTCGCATCGGCGGTCTCTACGCGCCCTCGTGGTTAAATAAAGGAACAGGGAGCGAGCGGGCCGCGCGGGCGAATGAGGCGAGGAGACGGGAGTGGGAGGGAGATCGGAAAGGCGGGAGGCAGAGGGCGGGAAGGAGACGGAGCGGGACAAGGGAGCGTGGAAGAAGGAGATAAGAGAGCGGCGGGAGAGCGAAAACCATGGACGGCCGAGAGGCGGCGAGGGCGGGCGGGAGGGAGCGAGAGCGGGAGTGATGTCGGCCGGGGGCCCCGGGAGAGTGCGGGGATCGCCTACCTGCTGAGAAGGCGCCTCGGCCCGGAATGTGCGGGCTGCCCATGTCCCGTGGCCGCTCCCTCTAGCTCCCTTCCCCGCGAACCCCACGCAGCCTGAGCCGAGCGCTGCCGCAATAATCAATCTCCCGCGTCTCCTTCCGATGGGGCAACGGCCGGGGCTACGAGGTTGCGGCGCACGCCCGAGGCTGTCCGGCGGTGCCGCGCTACTCCCTCGCCGCGCGGCGAGCGGAAGACATCGCCCCTCGGTTCCCTCCAAAAAGCGAATCCCGAGGTTGCGCGCCGCGCTGCCGGGGGGGACGCGGAGCGGCGCAGACAAAGGCGACGAGCGGCGGCGGTGGCGACGGCCTAGGCCAACCCAGCCCAGAGCATGGAGGAGAGGCAGGCGGGCGAGGGGCGGGGCCGGGTGGGGGAAGGGCGGGGCCCGGCCAGGGGGGCGGGGCCGGGTGCCGCTGCCCGCAGCGAATCACAAGGCGGAAAGGGGCGAGGATAGGCAGATGCGGGGGCGTGTCCGCATGCGACGGGTCGGGGGGGGCGGGGCTCGCGCGGGTTCCGGTGGCGCGGGGGAGGCGGAGCTCCGGGAGGAAGACGCATGCGGAACGGGGCGGAGACTGCAGGCGGCGAGCGCCCATTGGCCGAGACGAGGGGACGGGGCGGAGCCAAGTGATTTGACGTCGACAGCTTCGGTGAAGGGGACGAGGGGGGGGGGCGATGGTGCCACTGGGAGGAGGAGGAGGAGCTGCGTCATGGAAACCAGGTCACTTGATGAAGATAGGAAACTCGAGGGGGCCTTCTCCGTGAAAACACCAAATCCGTGCACACGCCGGGGGCTACGCGCGGGTGCACTCGCTCGCCCTCGTATTCCTCCCAGACGCCCAAGACGCGCCAACCGCCCGAGTGTTGGGAAGGCCGGCCGCTCCTGCAGCTACGGACATCTCTGTCACTGGCCCACATGGGCCAAGGCGCATGGAGACACCACCACAGTGAAGAAGACACCATTTTACCATGACGGGACACCACGGGGAGGCGCCGGCGCACCGCGTATAGGCTTTTAGTGGGGGTGGCAGAGCCCGTAAAACAAAGGGATTTTTGTTGAGACCCATGGAGAAAAGCCATGCCCTGAAACCACACCGAATGCTTGTGCCAACTCAAAGCTGAGCGCGTTCCTCTCAGCCGCCTGCCGCGGTTTCCAAGAAGTTTTATATTCCGAGGACCTGGCCAAAAGGCGCGGAAATTACGATTAAAATAGAAAAAATAAGCGGGGAATAGGTGGCGCAGGATGACTGGGAGACGTGTGAGTGCAAGGTGACGCATAACACAGCCATCAACTCTCGCTTGAAGAATGAGTACCTTTGCAGGGCTGTGATGCCATGGAAATATTGGGTGTAGGGGACAAGAATCCATGGAGTCTTGGGGCTGTGAAGCCATGAATACTGGAGCTTTAGGACCACAGAGCCATTGAATCGCGAGGGACGATGGGACCACAGAAGCATGGCATCATGAAGTCACGGGACCCACGGGGTAATGGGAGCCATGGGACCGCGGGACCATGGAAGGCTGTGGGGGGGCTGTGCACAACACCTGCTGCAAACCCGCGCCGGCGAGTGAAGGCACGCAGCACCGCCCGCCCCGGGCACCGTGAGCATAATGCACGGATTGTCATGACCTAAACCAGCGGCACGTCCGAACGCGCCCTGCCGCCCGGCTAAACACTGCCACGGCTTGTTCCACTGCCGGCACAAGGAGGTTTTATGGTTCAAATTGTTGTTATTTTTCAAATGTATTTTTTTAATTATTTGAACAGTCGGCTGCTAGCGTGCCAAGATGGCGATTGACAGTTATTTCTGCGTCTGTAGTGAAGAGGTCATGGACAGAGCAACTCACTCCGTGCCGTCTGGGGAGGAATCCAATGTTGCTCGGGTGTTGCTTGGGGAGGAATCCTGGGGAACTGGTTCTGGGAGTGGGGTTAGCTCTTTCGACCCCCCACCTCCCCCTCCCATAACGCGACTCCCTTTACCAGCACCATTACATCCACGTCTAGCGCTATTATCGCTACTACCTCCACCACCAACTCAAGTGCCTGCACGCGGAACACACAGACTCATGGGGAGATATGCATCAGATACTGCCCGAGTGTTTCATCCTATCATCCACAATCCAACCGTAATCCCCTCCAAGTTGCCCGTTGGCTGGTTAAATGACTATCAAGCATCGCAGTGTAGTGCTAAAACAAACACGTGTAATGGCAACAGCAGAAAAAAACATGAGTCACCAATCAACATGTGAAAGTGTGGGAGGAAACGCAAGAACAGCGGATCAGGAACAGGTTTCATGGCCCTAGGTGTCACGCAGCCACTAGGCTGGCCTCTCTTGGGGCCCGGTCCCATTGCCTTGGGGGAAGCAGTAGCTCTGAGCCCATTAATGTTTAATCCCGCTACATCCCCCCCCTCCTCCACGTCGCCCGACCAACGCGACCCCTACAAACAGCAGTCTCAATAACTGGTGCTTCCCCTGCCCACGGCAACTTGCGGCACGGGTAACAACATAAACAACATAAACAGCAGTAACATGAGCCACACCGCCAGCTATACAGCAACGAGGTAATCAACAGCGGCAACAAAACCAGCAACAACTCAAAATGCCAGCTACACAACCACCAGCTGAAACTAGTGCCAAAAGTAACAGTAACATCAGTCACACAAACAACATTAACAGCAGTAACAAAAACACTGGCAACATTAGCAACACAAATACAAACAAACACCATTAGCACTCTGCCCGAGAACAAAACAGCCCCTTGCACTCACGACTGTAAGGTTGGCAAATATGCCACCTTTCCATTGGTGTGTGCGAGTGCCAAACAGAACGAAATCCACCACCCACACCAGGGTTACCAGAACTGGAACCACATCGTCATGTCACCCAGACAGACCCAGCCCTGGTCAATGACTAACCCTGACCCGTGACCCCTGCAATAACCCATTTTATAAATAGTGTACCGTCACACACATACCCTCACCATAGAGACCATCTCAAAGAGATAACTTGGGTTTGCAGACTGTGAAAGACTCAATAACAATTCACTGGCTTCACCCCAACATAAATAAGCAGACAATCCGCCTCCTTCCCATATCTGTTGCTCCAAATAAACAAATAAAGTACTGTACTATACTACATATCCCACACGCTACGTCTTCTGGAGTGTTGGTTCAACACAAACTGTGGACCGGCTTTAACATTCATTATATCATCAGCAGTCAGACTTGCTTGAACCAACGCTGCAGATGAACTGCCAGATAGATGTTCATAGGGGGTCAAGGTAGAAGCGTTCACGTCGCGATCCCTGTCAGGTAGTACTTGGTATTGCCTGCGAATTCTACCAAACACTTCGAAGCCGAGCTGAAAGACAACGACGTCCAGAGGCTGACCATCGTGCTTCGAAGAATCGCAAAGAAGAAGAAGATGTTCATACGCAAGGGCCCAATTTGAAATGATGGGTCCTGGTTCAACGCAAAACTTTGATACACAACACAATGGACGTTGGCGTCGTTGGGGAGAATGTAACAGAATGAATTTACAGCTGCTCTCCAGCTGCTGTAATCTCTCTCCACACTCGCAGATAAACACGTCGCCATGGCACTAACGATTTTTTTTAGTCAATTCCGCAAAAAAACTGGGGGTTGTCGGGGCTTCCTTCCATTTATAGAGAACCACCCATTGTGTCCTTAAAGACGAAAACATGTCAACGGTTTCGCTGCTGCGGTGAGCCAAACGCTCCATAGCTGCACGGGTGCACAGGGCGCATCGTGACACACAGACACACACACGGGTGTGCGAGGCCGGGCGGGCAGCGGGAGACGACAAGCAGCGGCCACTACGACGACCCCGTTAGGTTTTACACACCGGCCGCCTCTGGCCAGCAGCAATGTCAGAAATGTTCGGCGCGGCAGAGTTAAGCCGCGGGCATCCTCACGGCGACGGGTATTGGCACGGGCCGCCGTGCGCGCAAACCCGGCGATTACAGAGCAGCTGGGCCGACATCTCCCCCTCCTCCTCCATTATCCGCGCCGCCGAGCGGGCGGGCGGGTGAGCGAGCGAGCGAGGGGAGAGGAGGCGGAGGAGGAGGCGGCGGCGCGGGGTCCGCTCCCCCTTACACCCCGCTCCGCCATTTTGTCATTACTGCACAATGGCTGCTGGGAGCGGGAGATGCCCGCGCAGGCTGACGGGGGTCTAGCGGGAGCCCAGCGGAACCCGAGGGAGCAGTGGGGTGGGGGAGCAGTGGGGGGGGCCGTGGGGGGGGAGCAGTGGGAGCTGGAGAAGAGATCCGACGGAGCTGCGGGGGAGCACAGGGGATTCGAGGGTAACGGGGGATGGAAGCCCCTGAGAGAGAGGCAGTGGAGGGGGGACGAGGGGATATGGGGAAACCTAGGAGAAGGCGAGCAGACGGAACTGGAGGGAACCGTAGGAGCGGTGATGAGCCGAGACAGCGCGCAAGAGAGTCGTGGCCGGCTCAGCGAGTCACCTTGGTTGTCACTGTTATGTTGGTTTACCCAAGAGAGGCTCGCTGAGTCTCATGGCTGTCGTTTAGGAGTCGGCGGCGATAATTGCAGTACGTTACGATTGTAGATTTTTAACCAAATTTTGCCCATGGCACTGGCACACAATGGACAACGCTTGGGAATGACGTAGGGCCACTGTGAAGCAGATGGCACATCATGTAACAGTCAATGCACCCTTCGTAATAACCGGGGCTGCCTGCTGAGTTGGAACCGCGAACCTCCGTGCCTGTCACGTCAGTGAGAGTCATGCCACCCCCACTGACATGGACCCGCAGCCACCATGCTGCCGAGAGCAGGCGTAAACAAGACATTAACACTTTCCACCTACACTGTAGTGTAGTGCACTTATTTGAATACTGTACTGTAATATGAAAATACACGGACGGGTGCTAAAAATATCCATCCATCCATTGTCAGAAACCGCTTAATCCTATACAAGGTCGCCGTGAGCCGGAGCCTATCCCGGCAGACACAAGGCGCAAGGCAGGGCTATACCCTGGATGGGACGCCACTCCATCACAGGGCACGGGGGCAATTTAGTCCGCAGGCCAATTAACGTTTGCAGCAGCGTGTCTTTGGACTGTGGGAGGAAACCGGAGTGCCTGGCGAAAACCCACGCGGACCACTCCACACAGGCACGCGAGCCAGGATTCGAACCCGGGTCCTGTGAGGGGGCAGGGCTACTCACCGCGCCACCCCTTGCTTAAAATATATTTGGGGGAATTTCCTTTCACATGAAGTTTGATGGGAAACTAATGGAACATTTCCTGAGTGACTATTGTTACCCTACCACAGGTTTTGCATGGAACACATTCAAATGAGGAATCCTATTGACTTCCCAAATCCTACAAACAAACAGCCCTCATTTCAGCTACGGCAACATAGTTGTTGAAGAAAAAAATAAAGGCACATACAAAAATACAGCTGCTATTCCATGCCCAGGCGTACAAGAGTTCATGCTGCGTTTAACCACTGCAGGTCACAAAAACACACCTATCCACCGACTCACCAACATATCCACTCAACCACCACGCTGCAGGTCAAAATAGCACTCACCAGCCCACTTAAGCCACCCACCCTTAGCCACCAACCCACATCCATCCGCTCCCGAACTCACCCACCACCCATTTCACTCACCCACAACTGTGTTCCACCACCACACTCTGCAGGTCACAGCACTTTTTTTTGCTTCTTCCCTCTAAATGCTATATTTTGGAATAATAATAATTTTACATTTATAACGCGCACATATTAATTCAATGTCGAAAATATTAATTCGACGAGAGAAGGACTCAGAGACGCGAGGAAAGCACAGAGAGGTGGAGGAGACAGCCAGAATACTCTCCTATCATCGCCTTTACAACCCCAACCTTTACCAATGACCTTGCTCAATACAAGAAACCTGGCAATGCTCACCTACGATAACTTTGGTAGTGCTGTTTGTGGCTGGCCGCTTGTGCCTCGGCAGCTGCGTTAAAACGGAGATTTCCGAAAGGAATTGGGCCACGGTCAACCGTAACCACAAATAGAAGCGAGGGGTCCTCTGGTTACGAGGCGCCGCCGCGGTGGTTTCCGCCACACGATGACAGACGCTTTAGTTTCTGAACGCGAGCGCGGGCGGCAGGAGACTGCGCGGGCTTGGCCAAGCCTCAATCGTAAAGGCTGCCCCGGGAGCTAAAGCCTCCACACGGCCACACGGACCCCCGTGCCACCGTGTGCATGACGCGCGGCTGCCTGTGTGACGATGAGGCTGCGAAGTTACATCGTTGCCGTTCACTATTTCAGTTATATTTTAACTCAGAAATGTCTTTACTTGGATTAAAAATATATATTACATCCAGTACATCAGGATGCACGCCACTGTTTTCTCATTTGAGTCTAATTGACGGCAGAAAGCTCCGGCGTGGAAGACGGGCCTAATTGATCCCTTTCATCAAGCTCGTTAAATACCTCCTCATATAATTACAGGCATCGGCGGAACAAGGTCCGGTTTCATAATGCATGCTCATTTTACCCGAAAAAGTGTTTTTTTGTAATTTGTTCTAAAAATGTAGGTGCCTGTTCAGCTGTCCACACAGGAAAGCAATGATTGGCCTGGCGAGTCGCAGGCTTCCCAGCAAGACCCAAGAAACATCCCCCACACTCCACGGGCTGAGTCCAAGGCAATGCGGCTTCCTGGCCCAACAATCCTAAGAAGCTCAGCGCTCACCACTCGAGGATTTCACGGGCTATATTAACATCGATGAGCAAATGCACCTCACCGCATTCATAGCCCTCCATAGGCCTCAGCTGTCTAAGGACCCAATGACACTCATCACACTCTCACGGGCTCCAAAAGCCTCACTGCTCTAAAGACTTAATAGGATTCGCTCCTACCATGGTGCCACACAGGCCGTATGCTTAACATGCAACACATTTGTTGCATTAAACTACTGTAATCCTTTTGAGAAATAAAAAAACAAGCTTCTGTAATGCTTACCAAAAAGTAAAAACGTTAATCATGGGAAACAACCGAACATTAAAGAAAACATTTTAAGAAATCAGACTGCTCAGAGCAGACTGCTCAAATAATGCACCCAAGCGAGCGCCTGTAAAAAACCCAGGTGCCACAGGGCAACACCACGGAGGGAGACGGCAACACACGACAACTCGCGGCGACGGGGGCGCGCGGGGAGTTTACTTGTCTCAGGAGTGAGCGTGCGGACGATTATTGGGGGCCCAGTCCTGCGGCTGAGCCGCGGAGACATGGAGACGCCCTGGCCTTGAGCCCCTCCGGACCCCGCCAGTTCCCCAGCAGCTCCCCCATCCCTGCGCTGGTGCCACGTGGTCGAGTACGCTTCGTGGGCGCTAGGGTTGTTGATGGGAACGGCGCCGCCGGAGGGCGAGCCGCTCTGCACGCCCTGCTGTCCCCCCGGGACGCCGCGCTCGCGCTTCATCAGCTCCATGGGCAGCGTGTAGGTGGTGGTGTAGGCCGAGCGGCGCTGGCCGGGCACCACCGTCCGCAGGGACGTGAGGGAGGCGGGCGTCGTCGGGTGAGGCAGGGCCTGGTCCGCCGGCCACGCGTACGTGGGCGTCTCCAGCAGCTGCTGCGACGGGGCGCTGGAGGGGCGCCGCGCCAAGCCTTGCGCCAGAGCGAGCTGTTGCTGCTGGTACTGCTGCTGATAGTGGTGCTGCATCTGCGCCTGCTGGCTGTTCATGGTGTTCAACAACGAAGCGGTCGGCGTCGCCACGGCCATGCCCGGGTTGACGAGGCCCGCGTTGGGATTCCCGAGCGGCTGGTTCAGGAGCTGCGACGGCGCCCCGCCCATCTGCGTGTTCACGTTCAGCTGCGCCCCGGCGAACCCCGGCCCCCCGAGGCCGCTCCTCTCGAATTCGGCGCGCGACGGGAAGCTGGCCGACCTGGCTCGGGGCCGCATCGACTCCTGCTCCACGCGCAGTCGGCGCACGAGGCGAGACAGGGCTCGCGCCTGGCCCAGGTTGGAAGCCACCTCGCGGAGGTCGAGCTCCTCCACGGTGGCCAGCAGCGGCAGCGACACGAACCCGCGTCGCACCAGCGCCTCCACCGTCTCCTCCGACACGCCCTCCGACCGCAGGGTCAGCACCAGCTCCCGCGCCGCCGCGTCCGCGGAGTACTTCGGGGAGGTGCGGTAGTCCGGCTCCGCGTGACCCCGGGGGGCGGCGGGGCCCGCGTCCGCCGCCATGCCGGCGCTCATCGCGGAGGGCAGCTGCGCGCGCTCGCCCGGGAAGGCCGACGCCAGTTCGTGCTCGTAGGCGGCGTTGTGGAGCGCCGTCGCGGCCCGGGCCTCCAGGTTGTGTTGATGCAGGGCCATGGCCCTCATGTCCATCCTCGGTGCGTTTCCCGCGGCCATGGGGTTGAGCGCCATGCCGGACGGACCGGGAGTCGCTCCCGGCTGGCGAGCGTGCTCCGCGGCGTAGTCGACGTAGCCGCGTTGCGCCGCGGCCGGATCCGCGCGCCCGTGGTGGCCGGACGAGAGCAGCGCCGGCTCGGCCTGCTCGCCGCCGAGGCCCCGGTGGGGGTGCCGCAGGGCGTGGTCGGCGGGCCCGAGCATCGCGCCGTGCGACGGGTGCTCCCTGGCGTAGCGGGACGGCGAGAGGTCCCGCGCGCGCGACGCCATCTTCTCGGCCTCCGACGGGGTCAGGTCCGCGTAGCGGGGACTTCTTGCGTCCATCGTGGCCGACAGGCCCTGACCGCCCGGGGCGCCCTCCTGGGGCCTCCGACCCTGCGCCGCGTCTCTCCTCGACACGTGGCCGGCCATCTCTCTCGCCGCGTCGTCCGACCCGGACTGGAAGTACGGGTCCTGCGGCCCCACGCTCCTGCGCACGGCCTCGGGGTAATGCGGGCCCTGCACGCCGTCGCGGTAGCCGTTTCCCGGATACTGCCGAGCGTCTCCCGGCGCCAGGGCACCGGCCCTGGCGTTGCCGTGGTAGGCGTTGTTGCCGTCACCCGGGTAAGAGTGCGTGCCGGGCCGACCGGACGGGTACTGACCGGCATCGCCCGCGAAGCGAGCTTCTGGCTGCCCGCCGCTTGCGTACTGTCGATCGCCGTGGTAAACGGCCTCTACGGGGACGTTCTGTCGCCCGTCCGCGTACCCGCCGTCGGCGACGTAACGCGGGTCAACGAAGGGCCCTCCCCTCGGCCTTACCGAGCCCTGGTGGCCGGGCTGCTGGTGCTGGAGCTGGGTGGAGTATGCAGCCATGGCCTGCTGCTGCTGCTGCTGCTGCTGCACTGTCGGCCGAGCCACGTCTCTTGGCGGGTCGCCCTGGTAGCGCGGCGCCTCGTAGCCGTAGGTGATGGAGTTACGGCGGCCCCTCCGCCGGGGGTCATCGAACATGGGCTCCACGTCCCAGCGCTCCTCCGCCAGGCCCAGAGCGTCCCAGCTCTGGGAGCGGCCGAGGTACTGCCGCTGAGCCACGGGAATCGACATCTCCCAACCGAGACTCGGTCACGAAGCAGACGGTGCGGACGGTTGCACTGTAGTGCTCACCTGTGCCAGCTCTCTCCGTGATCAAGGGTGGCTGCACAGACCCCCGGCTCGTCCCACGTCTCGTAGTATTGGATTTTATAAAACGCCGACGTCCCCTAAAAGATTACTGCACCCGCAGTGATCTGCTTTAAATGACGATGGCAACAGACTCCAATGAACTGCAAACTCGCGACGAACGAAACGTGACAAGAGTGGAATGCTAGCGGTAGCGGCGCTGGGCTCGCAGTCGCTGGGTGCCGACGTTGAGGAGGGGGCGGCCCGTCACCTGGGAGCCGCGCTGGCTCGGCGTGCTTCGCGTCGTTGCTCGGCAAATCGCTCACGCAGCCGAGCGGTCGAAAGCTTGCTCTGTGTCTCCGTCGCCTTTAAGAGCCGCGGCAGCTCGCACGGTGCCTGGCGTGTAATCACACCCGATTATCTCATGCGTCCTCCCTTTGGCGGTGAAAAAACGAGCGCACACAACACCGCTCGCGTCGCCCGCGCTCGGAGGATGAACCGTTAAATTATTAAAGCGCCTTCTCAGATGACGGCCTCGTCGGAGGACCAGAGTTTAGCGACTTTCCACACCGCCGGGACGGAACCGACGCTCGCCGTGCTCGGTCCGCCGGGAACGGTAGGGAACGGCAGGAGGCGGCAGAGATTACCGATGACGGGGAGAAAAAAAATCCAACAGACTTGCACTCTGTGCAGCAGCAGGTGGCGGTTTACAAATAAATATAATCAGCAACAGCCTGACGGTACGACACAGCGGCGAAGCGGTGGAGGAACAAGAAGAACGGCGTGAGCCCCGCGCGGCAGCCAAGATTGGCAGGAACAAGGAAACCAAACAGCCAGCAGCGCTGATCGCCAGCCGGGCAGACCGCTCGGCAGAAGCAGCACACGAGAGGATCACTGGTACTTCCGTTTAGCAAAGCAGAGCGGCCCAGCGACAGCAGGTCACCTGACAGGCTTAGGTCCATCAGCATCAGCGAAATCCAAATCCCGTTCAACGTCACTCTAATCCAGCAATGAAAAATTAAAGCCCAGCGCAGCAAGACCTCCCCTCCGCGCGACTCCCCCCCCTCCCCCAACGCAAGCACGCGGCTTCAGGTAACGTGCGTGGCGCATCTCGTTACCGCGGGCCGGCCGTACCTGGGGGGCGCCGCTCGCTCCGACCGACTCCGGGAGCGCCCGCCGCCACCGACGCAACGTTTAGAGGCAGCGCCGGTCGCGACGCGGCACCAATTACTGGCGCTCGACGCGGGCGGTTGCGTGCCCAATCTGCTTACCCAGCTGCGGCATGGGCAAATCCTCGGCGAGCGAGACGGTTTAATCTGAATTGCACTGTACCGTCGCTTCGCATCGAGCGCGCGCGGCGTAACCGGCGCATTTCAAACGAACAACTTGAAGGTAATTGAATTTTTGGGGGAATGGCGATGATTGCCTCTCGCCAAACGAAATGTGATAACCGCGGTCTTCCTTTCATGTTGCCTCTCCCCGTGCGCACTTGCTGCGAGTTCCCGCACGGTAACGAGAGCCTTTTTAATAACCGTAGTTCATTATTAACGAGGTGCACAGAAAACTGCGTGCGGCATCGGCAGGTCGCGCGAGTCACCGAGGTGTGCATTGGTCATCCGAGCCCGATCCACACCGCACACCGTTCCGCACAAACTTTCAATCTTCGCTGAATCCCGATAGTCACGAGCACGGCAATCCACACGGGGTTGTGTACCACACCACCTGACGTACAATGCCTCCTCCTGATCTGTGCAGAATCCCAAATCAGCACTCAAGTCCGATCCACACGATCCGTACTAAATATGAAGCTTTAATTCCCACGTTCTTCTCATCCGAGCACTCTGCTCGTCCTGATCCACACTAAATGTCACGGATCTGGATTCGAGACATTTAACAGGCAGAAAAAAGATACCTCTGAATTAATGTGTTAAAACGGCGCTTCAGTTAATGAGGCAGAATGGGTAAAATACATCTTGTTAGGCCTCAAACGCTATTTTACCAGTGGCAGATTTCTTTTCACCAAGCGCTGTGCCACCCATGCACGTGAATGAGCAGGAATTCATACTTTATTATTGTTTCAATTTTGGAGTCTGATAGAAAAATCTTTGGGGCCTTGGGAAGCAGTGGAATCACCCGGGGAAAGGTCTTCAGACCTCGCAGGGCCGCCGTGCGTAACGGCGGAACCCCAGTGTCGGGAACGAGAGCACAGCCAAACGAACAGATTGCCCGCGCACACACATCATCCCCGAGTTTCTGGTCCCGATTTCCCCCGTTTTAAGGGTGACCCTCGGATTATCCAGTTGGGGTGGACAAATCACAACATCGCCCCCTTAAAAACACAGTATTCAGCTGATCCACACAGAAGAAGACTCTTTCCAGGGTGAATACATACATCACAAATATTTTAACGTTTGAGGAACTCCTTCACCGAGAAAACCAACAGCAGCCATCGGACGTGATCTGAAAAGTGCATCCGGAGTAACCACCCTGCCCCCCCCCCCAGCACCCCCAACCCTCCCACTGCAAAGGCTTGGCGCAACGGTTAGCAGCACTCCTCCGTCCCCGCGATCCGGATTACAGCTGTGCTATTTATTGCACGGGGATTACGGCGCCAACAGCCGTTGGCCCAACCACGGGTTCCATCCTTTGCACGCGCGTGCGTGCGTGCGTGCGCACACACACCTGGTCCTTGAAAGCTGCTGTGTCACTCTCGGTTCCCAGGACCCTTCCCCGCCGCCTCTCGGCGACCCGCTCCTCTCACTCTCCGTCGAGACGGTCGACTCACCGCGCGCACTGGACCGTCCGGCCTCGCCAACCGTCCGCGTCTCGGTAAGGATGGCGGCACGGAGGGGTTGGCCGCGCGGGAGGACGTCACGCGGCCGCGGGCGCCGCGTCTAAGCCGCGCTCGGCGCGGGGGGCCGAGCGCGACCCCAATCCGCCCGCGCGACGCCGCACCTGGCGCGGGCGACGATTAGCGCTCCGGCTCGCGGCGGCACCGCCGAAACACAAATTGGCACGGTCATCGCGACGCAGCCCCTCGCAAGGGGAAAACGCAAATCCCCTGGGAATTTATCTGCCGGGGGTGAGTGACCCTCACTGCACAAATTCGGGGGGGGGGCTGCCTCTGCTCCACCAAGGAAAAGCCACGAGACACTCGCGACGCACAGACGCTGGACAGCTCGACGGGTGTGAACCACCACACAAGAAGGACGATTGCAAAGACGTTTCACCTCCTTCACATATCTGTCCCTCCACGTGGAAAATAAATGCAGTTTTTTTTTTGTTCAAACACCCCGTCAGCCAAACGGTCTCCGGGGAGTGCATGGGTCCGATACAAGCAAACGCTCAACACTCAGTGTCTCATCAGCAGAGGCAGGTGTGAGCTAGCAGGCTGGAGGCAGACTAACCGAGTGAACAGATTGCCGTCACTCACAGAACAGGCAGACGGACAGCTGTCACTGCCTATATTTATTGGCCAGACGGGGCTTCATTTCAATCGGGTCTATCCGAGTCAGCAACACGGAATGTATGTTTGCGGCCGCAACGCCTCGTCCGGTGTACCTCGCAGCATGGCTGTGGCTCCCGCTCGTCACGTGCCCCCAACTCTACCAGCAACCCAAAACATAGAGGAATTAAGCCGTGGGTGCGTGCCGCTAACCAGAGAGGGCGACGTGATGCCAGCACGCGAGCCGCTGTGAGCGAGACGGTGCGACGTGCGGACGGCTCCCGGAGCCACACTGTGCCCACGCGGTCGTGAGCGCGGCATCGGCGCGGTCCGGCAGCGCCTCCAACACCCCACCCCACGCTCACACGCGCCCTCTCACGCCCCTTCCCACATTGTGAGTTACGCACGAAGCAAAGAAAAATGTGAAAACTAAACATTGTTTTGACCGGAACTAAATCCTGACTTTCACAAAAGCTTTGAGAAACCGGGAGGGCCGATCTGAAATCGGAACTGTCCTGGCCTTATGGACACCCCATCACCAACCCCGCACATCCCATCCGACACACTCCACACACCCGGCGCGCCTCGCGCAGCCCATCCTGCACGCCCCAACCATCTCACGCTCGACAGGCCCCCGTCGCAAAGATCGCACGTAACGTCCGGTCACTCGTGAGACCGACGCACGGATGCACGTGCTCGCGAGGAGGGCGTGCGCTCACCTTCACAGATTCTGTCGAGACGCTGGCGCTTCACTTTGTGTTTGTCCATGAAGGCCGGGTGAGGCCGGGCACGCGGTCACCAGAGGTCACCAAGGGTCACCAGGGGTCAGCAGGGAGCACCAGGGGTCGCGGATCCCGCGCTCCTCGCAGCAATGGGGCACGTGACAACGCACGTCCAAGACAGTCGCAAGGTCCTGCGCGGAGAACACGAGCACGCGTCACCAGCCAGTCCACCAGCACCTAGCCTGGCACGGCTAGCCAGTAATAGGTTTGTAAACGCAGTCTATAAGAACTAGAAGTGAACGTATAATGGGGAGGCTGGGGATACTGAAGTGCAGCTCTGGCACACCACCTCACAAGGGCAGCAGGGGGCGGCAGGGGCAGCGGGCGGAGCAAGCGCCTCACGCCGGTTTCAGCTGCAGCAGCACCATCTGCTGTTTGACATCCAGCTCCGAACGGCACCATTACCCGGACCGCACCAGTGCCACGGCGCCAGCAGCGCTATCGCGTGAGCTGCCAAGCCACCGGAAGTTACCCCTTTCTCGCCTCCGCCCCCCC
>JAZEWU010000007.1:10036652-10048818 GCA_036362915.1 Geotria australis | reverse complement strand
GGGTGAGGCCGACCCGGACCACGACCCCATAGAGACGCTCGCGAACCAGGCGACCGCGAACCACGCGACCGCCTCTGGGCAAGTCGAGCTCGGGAACAACGCGGTCGGCCGCCCTCCTTGCTCTGTTTCGTGTTGGTTATGGCCGCTGGATGCGGGGTTGAGAGCCAAATGATTTATTTTACTCTAACAAAAACACAGCCTCAAAAACACACAACTCTCTCACGCCAGCCCCCAAGTTATATTTAGCTGGCGCCCCCGCACACGCGTGGTGCGTGGCGGGCGGACAGGAGCGGAGAATGTAGCGGCCTCGCACGGGGAGAAGCCGCAGCGTGCGAGATCGTCACCGTCGTTATCCCCCTCATCATCACTCCCAAGACAAAGATCCCCTGTATAGCCTTAACAGACTGTTGGGGCAAGTGCCGGTAGCGAGCACCTATGTAGGTCGACACGGCACACGAGGAGGCGGGGTACCAGCACCACGCCCGGCCGCCTTTGTCTCGCTAGTGGCAATGTTTACACACCGCACTAGGTACTCATTTGAGGCCGAGTCGACCTATAGGAGGCCCGGGACCGGTTGAGAAAATCGTCAATGGTGCTGGCCGTGAGTGGGATTCGAACTCGGGTCACCCGGTTTGTATGTAGTCCAGCGTGCTAACCGCTGAGCCACCGCTCCCCCTCGCCATCACACTCATCATCATCCTCACCCCACCCCCCACTCTCACTCCAGCACGCAGCATAAGCCAAGTGGGTGGCGCCCCCCCCCACCCGCCACCCGACGTGGTGTCACAAGAGGGTTTTTATCTGTGCGCACGACGCAGAATCATCGGCAGAGATCGGAATCTGCCGAGCAGGGGATTGCGCTCACTCCTGTGAGCAGTCACACGGCGTGAGACGAAAGGGTGGGGGCCGAGCGGTGGGGGGCCGTGGAGGGGGGGGCGTGGAGGGGGGGCGTGAAGGGGGGGTGGGGGCATCATTTCCATTCACCCCGACCAGCCCCCCCCCCCTTACACTGCCCCGCACCCTCCTCGCGGTGCAACAACACAACCCCGGCTGATGCCAGCGTGGGCTGCAGCAGCAGCATTCCCATGTGAACCACGCGTGGAACTTTTCCTCACCCCGTCAGACAGAGAGAGAGAGAGAGCCTTGAAAATATATATAGGGATAAAACGCACGGCTGTACGAAAATACAGGCGTGTGTACGCGCGTGTTCGTGTGTGTACGCGACGATGCCCCGCAGACGAGCGTGGGCCGCGCTAACCGGCCCGGACTCGCGCAATCCGTCTCCGCGATCACCGCCCCAAGCCTGCGCCGCTCGGCTCGAGTTAAACGTTTCCGCGGTTCGGCGGCGGGCCGAGCGGTTGGCGAGCGACACGGACTGCTGGCGCGGGGCCCGCCGCGAGAGGAAACGCGGGCGGCCGCGCCGGGCACGCGGCGCCCAGCGGGCGCTGTCGGACAGGAGGCCGGGTGGCGCACAGCCTAGTGCCGAGATAATGGGTTTGAATCTGGCTTTCAGCCGCCTAACCGCGGTTACACCAGGTTCTCATGTGTAGTGGGTCGATGGCCTCAGGACTGTCACCGATGAATGCAAAAAAATCCGTTCAATTAAATTTGGTTCCATGCTAAAGCTGTCTAAATTACAGCTAGTACCAATCATATATCGTTTGGCCACCACGAGACGAGCACACGGCTCCGAGTCGCCAGTGAGCCGCACACTCACTGGGGCAACCGCTTCCCAGGCACCAGCAAAGGTGGTGGAGGGTCAAAGGTTAAAGGCCAGGGAGGGGATAAGCCACGTGACTGCACCGTCGTCTATGTTTGGACGCGGGGGAACTTTCATCAGCTGTTTACCCAATGTTTCCATAACCTGCATTTCAAAACTCCGAGTGGCTTTACCCAATGTTTAGAAACCACCCACTCCGCGCGGCTGTCAATGCACATGAGCTACGGCCCTGACTGAGCGGCCCCGGTCTCGCACCATAAAATAAGAGACGAGCGAGCGTTCCGTCAGCGGGGTGAACAACCGATAATTTGAAACCGCGTGACTGAACACGCACCTTCGCACCGTAAAACTCCGCGGCGACTGTCGGGCAGGGGGGGGGGGACAAACGCCCTGCCTCGACACGACACAAAAACCAAGATATAGCGATGTAGGTTTTCACGGCTCGATGTATGAGAATTTGGCTACATTGCGGTACTTTCGGGATAGCCGTGTCGAGTGTTCCTGCTTTCTCCTTGGGCACTTTTCACCTCATCGGGCTTCAGAGCGCCTGATGAGGTCTCCAACGTGGTGGGGAAAACATCGCGAGAGACGGGTGGAACACTCGACATGGAAATTCTCAAATCGAGATCTTTATATAGCCCGGAGCACTGCCACTACGCTCCTGCGCCGCGCTGCCGTACCGCACTACCGCACCACCACGGCGCTTCCGCAGCGCCATCGCACTGCCACCGTACCGCATTACGGCGCCGCTACCGCACCGCGCTACTGCACCGCCACCGTGCTACTGTATCGCGCTACCGCACAACCACGGCACCGCCACACCGCCACGGCGCTAACCGCTACCGCGCTGCACTACCCCACAGCCTGAGGGCAGTGTCGGGGCGACAGCTGCGGCGACCCCTGTGTGTTTGAGCAGCGACTTCACGGGGTCCGGCCCATCAAACACCTCGTGCGGTGAGCAAACACAGCGCACCCACTCCGCGCCCCTCCCGCCCTGCGGCACCACCGCCAACACCTGGGCTGGGCAAGCACGCACTCACGCACCCACCCACGCGCCAGGTGCCAGGGGTCAAAGTAAAGGGACAAGGTGAGTGTGTGTCCTTGCGCAGGTCGCCGCTCGTCGCGGGGAGAGGTGCGGGGGGGGGGTGGTCGTCACGACTGGCGGATCAACATTGATTCGCGCGTTCAAGATAAAACGCGGCTCGAGATAAACGCCGCGCGGAATTGTGTCGCAATCAATTACGACCCTCGCCAGCGGTCAATCAGCAGACGGTAACGAAGGGCCGATGTGTTTTTTACTCGAGCGCCCGTGGTGGCGTAAACAGGCGGCGCGCGCGAGACTCGCCGGTGTTGACGGCGAGACGCCACTGTTTGCGCGTTCCGTACCGCTCGGCACCCCGGCGGCCCCCCACGCTGCCCCCCCTCCCGTTACCTGCGACGTCATCTTGAAGAAGTCGAGCGAGGGGCGGCTCCACCGCACGTCGTCGTCTCGCCGCCGCTTGAGCCCCGACTTGCGCTCGTTGGAGACGCACGGCTGTGAGCGGCACCGCGGCAGCCGGCCGTGGCCTCCGCCGGGGGCGGCGTGCGCCGCCACCGCCCTCCTGCCGGTCTCCGGCGTGCCGCCGCCGCCGGCGCGTCCCCACAGCAGCGCGCGGCCCGACTCCGCGATGCGCTCCTGCGACAGCGACAGCCGGCGGCGCGCCTCCAGCAGGTGGAACGGGGGCCCCGTGCCGGCCTCCGCCGACACGCCCGCCGCAGCCGCCGCCGCCGAGACGACGGAGCCGAACGGCGCGGACGCCGGCGCCCACAGGCAGTGGCCCCACGGGGTGCAGCTGCGCTCGTCCGCGTGGCCGCTCAGGCCCCAGCTGGCGCTGGCCGACGCGGGCCTCGGCACGGGCGACTCCGGAGGGGTCACCGGCGCCGGGAAGCTGGGGAAGCCGCCGATGCCGCCGCCCCCGCAGCCGCCGACGCTGCCCCAACCTTGAAAGAGCGCCCCGCAGCCAACGCCGCCCGCCTGGGAGAACGCGCCGGCGCGGCCGTTAGCCGCCTTGGCCGGGCAGCAGCCGGAGCCCGCGTACATCACCGTCGGCTTGAAGTAGGCCGATGCCGAGCCGGCGCCGCAGCCCAGGAAGGGCCTCTGCGCCGCGCCGCCGGCGGCGCTGCCCTGGCTGTTGCAGCGCTGCAGCGTCGCGCTGCCCCCGCTGTGGCAGCGCCGCTTGGTGACCGGAGTCCAGATCTTGGAGCCGGGCTTCCAGGGCGAGCGGCAGCGCGACAGCTCCTCGGGCACCGACAGCGAGCGGCAGTGGCGCTTGCTGGGCGGCGTCAGCGGGCTGCCGCCGCCGCCTCCGCCCCCCGCCAGCGACTCGTTGATGTTGAGCTCTTGGATGAGGCCCGTGACGACGGCGGAGGAGGAGGAGGCCGCGGCGCCGTTGGGCCTCGCGCCGTGCCGGGGAGACGCGAGGCGGCCGCCCCCGTTGGCCGGCGAGCCCGGGTCGGCGCCGGGCGCCACCGTCACGGCCACGCTGGGCTTGGGCCGGATCTTGATGGGGCACGTCTGGGAGAACATGTTCCATATAGAGGTCTTCCTTTCTGCGGATGGACGCGCGCGCACACACGCACGCGCGCACACACGCACGCGCGCACACACACACGCACACACACGCACGCACGCACGCACGCACACGCATGTTGGTTACGGGAACGACGTTGAGCGGACGGTACCCTCCGCCGCGCATCGTCCGAGTCCGCGTGGCCGGGACGGAAGGTGACGGCGAGCTCCGAGGGTTCACGAGCGTCGCGTTGCCCCCCACCTCCGCGCGCGGAGAGAGTCGCGCTGTGACCCCGACCACCCGGGTTAAAATGCCATGGATCGTAACAGCAGCGGACAGCGATATCTGGACTAGACCGGGCGGTCCACTTCAGCGACCCGCGCCGGTGGCGAAGTACGGTCAGCCAACCCTCACGACTGGCGCTGCGTGCGTCAGTCAGCTACAATGCCCTTCGCAACATTTTGCCCCGAGTTCCAGCTTCTTGCATCTCCAAATAAGGAAATAAAAAATTCAAATCGTCGAAAATATCTGTAGAACAACAAATTTTGATTGAAACAACAATTACAGACACCAAGTAAGGAGACGATGCCGGCCCCGGAGCCCCCGCCAGGTCGCGACCTCGCGGTCTGGGCCCGTACGCGCAGCACGCCGGCTCGCCCCGGGACGGAGCGTGTTCACGTTATTTTATTAATTTCGCCTGTAAATTCCATTGCGATTGAACATCTAGTTTGCCGGAGTGTCAGCTTACACACACGCGACGACACGCAGGCCCGCGTGTTGGCGGAGCAGGCGGGTCGCGTGCCTGGCTCGTGTCCGTCACACGGTTACCCGGCCATTTTAAAATCCAATGCATCTCGCCTCTCGGTTGCTGTGCATGTGCAGCGCGGCGACAGACGAGTTGGTGAAGCGGAGGGGCTGCGCGGTGACGCGTGAATCGCTGCCTCGGAGAGCCGGGCCCACGCCGGAGGGAGGAGCGACCGTGCAGCCAGGGTTCATTACGCAGGGGGTCAAACGCCCACGCGGATTCCGCGCTGGTAAACGCACCCCGCACCCCGCCAACCTCGATCGCTTCCCTGTCGTCGGCAGAGCGACGGCGGCTCGACAGCCCGCCCTTGCCTCGCGGCGACGTAAAAACGGCTCTCGTCGCAACGCCAGCTCCCTTTGGGGTAGCACGTCCGCGAAGCGGCGCTACAGCCGGTGAGCACGCAGCCCGTGCCGGAGACGTTTCGTTTAATGGTTTTGCTGGTTATGCAAGCGCTGTTAGCCCGATCGCCGTGGTGCAACCACGGCCGGGCTATTTTTGTTCGGCCGGAGGTTTGACCACAGCGAGCTGCCCTTATAAAGTTAACGAAGAGGGCTGGCGCATTATCCGCGCCGGCCACGACGCCGGGGCCGCCCGTCGCGGAGAGAGACGACCACGGAGAAGCCCCGATAATGGGGCGCTGACAACACCGTCTCCGCCGCAAGCCAGCCCGCGCAGATTACATTTTTCCGCGAGGCGTTACCCGCCCGCCAACGAAAACAAACAAACGCCCGCGCGGGCCGCGTGCCTCCCCGCGGGGGGGGGGGAACCCGGCAAACGGCCGCCACCCGCTGGCACCCGAGAGTGCGGGACTCTGGCCCGGGCCTACGAGGAAGAGCAGGGCCCCGGACAGTGGGCCGGGGAGGCGGGGGGGAGCGTGGGCCCGCTCGCCGGCAGCGATACCGGGATGATAATGATACGGGTTGAAGTTTCAGGTGCGGACGCGTGCGCACGCCCATGTGCGCGTGCGTGAGTGCGCGTGTACACACACCCGCGTGCGTGCGTGAAACCGAAGGAGTGGAGGGGGGAGCGCGGTGCGAGTTGCGAGGCTACTCACTGTTTTTTCCAGCCAAGTCATACAGGAACCACGCGGGGCCCCGGGTCAGCTTCTGTGCGGGATACTGGGCGCGCGCGGGGGACGGAGAAGAATGCCACGCGGAGGGACGGAGGAAGGGAGAGAGGGAGAGAGAGAGAAAAATTGTACATTAAAACATAAAAACAGGCGGTGCCCCTTGCAGCCGACGGAACTTCCCGTACGCGGGTGGTGGGGGGGAGGACAGCCACGGACACAGCTTTCCACGGCCTCAACGTAAATAAAACAAAGCGAGCGATTGTTTCACAATTAGGGATTTAGTGCAAAAGTAAGCAAAAGACTGCAGGGTTTACAATTAGGGTCAGAGACCGCTGATAAAGCCATTCTGACATCCGCCTTACCGAGCGAGAGGCAGCGATGCAAAACGCTTTACGTGAAGTTTTAACATTCGGCAAAGATCAGGTGCTTGATTAGATTGGCACGCTGTACATTTCCACGAGATACGTTAAATGTGGCGTGTACGATTTATATTATTAATGACAAAGTTCCCGTAGCTGCGCAGTTGCACTTGATCACTGCCCTCGATAGAAACTCAACTGCACAGGAGCAGTTTGGACTGTGTGCGTGCGTGTGCGTGTGGCAGCTGTGTGTGGGAGCAGCCCACACTACACTCGCTGTGCCAAGCAGACCTTAACAAGTTACTGACCAACACCATTTGAATCGAACTGCCTGGGTGGTACCTGTGTGCGCGCGTGTGCACATGCGTGTGTGTAAGCGTGCACAGGTGTGGATCTCTGTGTGGCGCAAAGGCAAACATGGGTTCGATTCCCACCGATAACATCAACAACAAGCGATCCTCCATTACGTTATTTTATCCTTAAAAGAGACCTTGGCGTCGTGGTAGACATCGGCGCGGGGTGGACACCATCAAGGTGGCCGGGTTTGTTGCTGGCCGCACCGTATCGTTACGCCGGCCTTAGTGACGGCACTAGTCCCCAGCACCCCTCGCGGGACTCCGCAGTCTGCGCGCGAGCGTTAGTACGCGCGCACGTCTGTGTTGCGCTCGCCGGGCCGTTTGTTATCTTGCTAACACAACAACGGTGCCGCGGGCGGCGCTCCGTGGACACATGCGCCGCACGCGAGCGCCGCCCTCCCCCCCCACCTCGCCTCCGAGGGACACAACCACGCGGCGCCCCGGGGTCACGGGCTGGAACCCAAGATGCGGCATGAAAATCGATACTCCCAGCACTCCCAAGGACGGGCGCGAGCTAAGCTCCGCGGGCACGCCGCGAGGGCAGGCTCATTAGCGCCGGCGCAGGCCGCGGGAGGACGAGCCACCGTCCTTTTGCAAGAATCATCACGGCTCCTCCTCGACGAGTGAGAATGCACGATCGCCAGCATGGCCCACACGGCCTCTACCGGCGCAGGAAATAATGTGTTTCCTTCTTGGCTCCTGCGCCACTGTCACTCCGGTCGGGCCTTGGGAAGCGCCGACTCCCCCGCTTCTCCGAGTTTACGTTTGTAAGCAACAGAATTTTATTTTAAATTTCGTTTCCATTGCCTCAACGTGAAGAGAATTTCCCTGGTCGGCGCTAACGCAAACACTTTCAACCCAAGTCGGAGAGAGGTGGTAACCGGCTCGCGAGCCAGCGGGGGTGCGCGGCACTGCTCGCGCGCGGGCGCGGCGCGCGTCGCACCGTCACCCGTCCTCTCCGTGCACATCGACGACGGCAGACGTCGTTGCTAACTCAATTAGTTGTCCTAACGTGCGTGGGAGTAACGCGCGGGGCTTTTCCAAGACAGCTGCCGCTTCATTACGTCTCATTTACAGGGAAGCGCGGTCCCACGGGGAGAAAATCGGTTTTAATAACGTGTAATTAGCACACTCAATTTTCTATTTTGCCAACGTTTGACTGCAGCACAGCCACACTTCGCCGTGCGACGATGCATCGACTCTCACGACGCGCACACCGCTTCGCGTGCGACAGTATCAGTCGTTTTCAATTCGTGTAAAGTAATTGGCTTGTGTGGGTGCCACCATCGCCTCTCCATGCCGGCCGTGTGTACGGCGCAAGTGCACGGGCAGTACCAGTTACAATAGACTCGACCTGTGCCAAGAATCACGGCGATTGTTCGTATCGCGAATCATTTGAGACTAAGTGCTGACGAGGCCCTGCAGTAGCACACAGGCGAGAACCCGCGCAGCCCGGCTGTGCCAACCACCTCGATCGCTAACAACCGACAGCGCTCGCCATCGGTCCGAGCTCTAGCGAGCACTCTCACCGTTAAGCCAGCACGTGGGATTGTTCACGAGCACTCCGCTAGCTACCTAGCTCTCGCGTAATCAGCCAGCACTCCGATCGTTTCGGGGGAGGGACACCAATCAACGGCGAGCGGGCGGATCGTTGGAATGCCGAGTCGTGGCTCGGGGCGTCCAGAGCAGGACAAAGGCCAGCGCCGCCGCAAACACGGTTAATGAGCCACACCTGGCCAGGGGCGGCACGGGCCGGCACGGCACCTGCCAGGCGGCGGTGTGGGCGGCGAGCGCCCATTGTGCACGGTCACCTGTTATCGCGGGGGCCCTGCAGCGAGCACGATGACGAAACAACAGGCGGACAGACAAACTCCATCCGATACAACGGTGAAGCAACACGCGGACAAACCCCTCGCGCTCACGAGAGCCACTCAACTACGAGAGGCCAGTCTCGGTGTCTCCGCACTCTCGCTCCGAGACACGAGGAAGCATTCGACGGCAATTTCCACCACTCCTCTTTTCCCAGTGTGCGTGGGAGGAGGAGGTTTGGTGGCAGTGGGGGGCGGGTGGGGGGCTCGGGGATCAGACCCGCCCCCCCCTTACGCGAACGTGTTGGTGATGATAACGACGGAGAGAAGTGGGATAGGTGAGAGCAAAGCACACATCATCACCGGCACGGACATGAGCAGCAAGCGGAACGGGTCCTGGTGAAACAACCGGTGGGGTAGGGTTACAGTCGTGCAGGGCAAGTGTTATTGCCTGGTTGGTTACTCGGTTAGGTGGACAGCTGGATAGTT
This sequence comes from Geotria australis, assembly GCA_036362915.1. Classification (NCBI taxonomy): domain Eukaryota; kingdom Metazoa; phylum Chordata; class Hyperoartia; order Petromyzontiformes; family Geotriidae; genus Geotria; species Geotria australis. Next base: position 10,039,663 of record JAZEWU010000007.1, on the reverse strand, counting down.
TGTGCCAACACCCTGGAGACTAGTTGGTTAGGACTCAGGGATGGCATTTGGTTGGCTAGCTGGTTAGGGCTAGTACCAGTGTTTTCATTGGCTAGCCGGTTAGGGCTACTACCAGTGTTTGTATTGGCTAGCCGGTTCGGGCTCCGGCTCGTGTTTTCGGCCCTCAGCCGCTAGCGCGCCGCTCGGCCATCTCGGCGTTGGTGGGGGGTGTGCGCGGCTCACGGTGCGGGTCCCGGGGGCCCGGCGGCTGCTCCCCCGCCCGTCCGCTCCCCCCAGCGCGCGGGGGGCGGCGGCGTGTTCTCAAGTGCTTCTCCCACTATTTACGTTCCCTTTGTGTCCTAAAGGGCAGGCCTGCAGTTGCTTAGCGAGGCGGCCTGCATCGTCGCGGAGCCTCGCACTTGAATATCAGAAAGTGCCTCCAGGGCGACTACTTCACTCCGCCGAAAACTCGAGTCGCGCGCATTCCTCGCCCTCACCCTCAAACCCGCCGCCGCCTCCATCAATAAAAAAAATCGGCCAGACTTTACCCGCGATGGCGGCGGGCGCCAGATACAGCAGGGCCACCGTTCCGCTCTCCTTGGACTGCGCCACCTCCGCCGCAGCATCCACTTGTACGCGTCGACGGGTCTTGGCAATCGAGCGTTAACGCCGTTGGGCAATACTCACGGCAACGACACGGCCGGCGCCCGAGCGAGGGGGCACGGGAGGCCGTGCGAACGCGCCGAGGGGAAGGGCCTCGGGTTAAACAAAAAACAGAACTTTCCACCGCTCTTGCAGGATTGTTTGGCCCCGCGAGAGCCTTGCGAACGAATGCGTGCGAGGGTCTGGCTGCGGGTTCGAGAAAAGGCATTCCCGCGTGGGGCTGAATGACACCAGCCGCCCAGACCCGGCAAACCTGCAGCTCCCGCAGGCCACCCGCCCCCCTCGTGCACGCTCGCAACAAACGCGCGCGCGCGCACACACGCCTACGCTCGCACCGGTTGACTTACACGGAGGCATGAGAGTCCTTGTGTTCGCGCTGCGGACGAGAGCTGCAATGATGCGTAATCGATTAATATTGATGCTGAAGCTCATCACACCGGTGTAAGACCACGGGTGATGTGATGAATCTGGAGCAACTCTGTCAAAGGTCAGCAGAAAATCCACTATTGTACTGAACTATGCGCCGATATCTATGCTGCTTTGGCGTCCCACGATGTCCAGCATTGCGAAGTATGGTCGACACATGGTGTGTGGAGGCCGCCCTCCACCCAGCAGTGGATTAACAAAATGGCTGTGCTTGTGCTGTATTGGGATCACCTGACCTCTGCAACCACCGGAGGCGGCTACCATTCAATGCAATTGCAAAAAATAATAATTCTTCGATAGAATCGTGACCTTGAATTGGGGGACGATTCATCGTATCGTCGGAAGGGAGAGTCACTCCTTGCCTAGCGGTTGCCCTCGCCTTCTCGGGCACAAGTTTAAAATCAAGGCCACGTGTTCACTGGACACCAACAGCAGATGCGCACACACCACGCACGCGGCAACCCGACAACACGGAGACGACGAGCCGGCTGATCAATATTGAATGTTCAATATCCCCATACAACACACCCGACAATTACCCCCCACACATTGTCTGTCACACAATACAAACAGTAACACAATCATCCCTCACCACTGGTCAACGCCTTCCGCTCGAGTGGCCAGACTCCAGGCAGAAACGCGGGGGGGGGGGGCTCCGTGCGATCGTTCTTACGGGGAAGGGGGGGTGGGCGGTCAGGAAGCAAGCCTTGGGCCAGTGCCGTGCTCTCACCGTGAAACGCTAACCCTCTGGCGCGGCGCGGCTTGGGCCGCCGCAGTCCCCGCGTCGCCCTGCGGCTGCCCGTTTCCGCGTGCCGCAGCCGGGCGGGAGATGTTCCGAACGGTAGCGGTCGGCTTTTCCCCGAGCTCCTCTAACCTTGTTCAATTAGCCGCATCGGCCCGGTTAGGGCCCCGCGGCCGCCCCCCGGGGAGAGGCGCCCCGGGAGGACGCTAACGACGTGGGCCGTGCGCCACCGGCGACCCCGCGTCACACCTGCCCTGCCACGCACCTGTCACGAGGCCCGCGGTCCCCACTTAGCGGCCCGCGCTCGCGGCGGTGTATCGGTGTGTTACTGCGTTGGCGTGTCAGCTCGCCCCCTTCTAAGCACCACCACACAGTAACCCCTTCACCCGCGACTTTTGCCATCCACCAATGCTGACCGGTAGCGGTCCACTTTTCCATAAGCTATTCCAACCTTGTTTAAATAACAAACACATCGATTACAAACACATCGCTGGCCGCGTGACATTTTGGACCTTAGCTCAGCTGCGTTAAGAAGGAAAAAAAAATCTTGCAACACCACCAGGTCGGGGAGCAGCGGCGTGCGGCGCGACCTCCCCACCCAGAGGCCTCCGCGCTGCGCAAACCCACGCGGCACAAACATCGTCAGCCGGGAGCGCACGTCCCTGTGACGGCTCGATTTGCTTGACTGCATCGAGTGGTGCAGGGTGCATAGCTCGAATTGACATTACACACACACGATACAAACCATAATAATAAATGTAAGAATTATGAGGCAGCAGCACGCTGGTTGGTGTCTCCAATGGCGCGGTGCCTGGGGCCTGCACCGCCGCCAACCGGCTCTAGTCGCGATGGCCATCTGACCTTCCCGGCGCTCGCCCTCACGGACCAGCCAGCCGTAGATCGAGCCTGACACAGGTGGCGACTTTTCTAAACCGACGTATCTATTGGCGGCTCGTGCCCCTCCTCAAGGCCCCTGAACGGTAACCTTGCCGGATTGTTTTGGATAGTTTTCTGGATTTGTTGTTATCGTTCTGAAAACATCACAACACACTTGCACGGCAAGTTGCTGGTCTACTGTACTCGAGGCAGCGTGTTCTCTTTCAGACAAATTGGATTTCTGTTTTGTTCCCACCCAGTGGGGCCCCTAAAGGCTCTCAGCACAGCAGGTGGCCGTGAGCAGCGCCGCTGGGGAGGGGGGGGG
>JAZEWU010000007.1:10009159-10019368 GCA_036362915.1 Geotria australis | reverse complement strand
CACCCGAGCCGAGATTCGAACCCGGTAACTTCTTGCTGTGAGGCGGCAGCGCTACCCACTACGCCACCGTGCCGCCCTTGGTAGAAGCCATAATCCACAAAAACAGTGCGACCATCATTTAAGTAAAAGAGATCTCGGAAGAACAGCATGTTTGAGACGGGGTAGCGTAAACAGATTGTCAACAAAGTACTGCTATGCTTCCTCGCCTTTACCAACCCGCAGTGAGTGAGTGGGTGGTGAAGTATGGTCACGTAACGCTCTCACCCAGCAAGGGACTCACGAACGCGCCGGACGCGACAGAAACCCGGCGCTTCGAGCGACGACGATGATGATTCCACCCGTCTCGGCGTCCCGTGCGAGAGACGGCGTCCAAACCCCGGCGCCCCGACACGGGGGGGTGGCGACACTGGGGGTCCGAACCCCCGGCGCACCTCAACACAGGAGCGGTTACGTAAGGCGAGACGCCCCGGTTACCGCCAGGAGGATAATCGCGGAGATCGCTCCGGCGTCGCGCGACTCCGCTCAGAAACATCGCCTCCTCCTCCTCCTGCCGCGTAATTCCATCGACTTGGCAGCGGAGATCGCGCCCGGCGCTTAAAAGGGATCTAACGCGCGTTGCCGGCAATGACAGCCGCCTACTTTGTGAGGGGACGCTGGGGGCTGCCGTGCGCGTCACGTTTAAGCTCCCCGCGTGGCGTGTTCACCCTCGCGTCAACACGCGACGCGGGACCGGCGCTCGCCCCGTTTAGCGCCGCGAGCTTCGGGCACGTAACGGGAATCGAACCCGCCCCGTGAGTCTCGCCGCAGCTGTCACTCTCGGCTCCCGCGCCGGAGGCCGCAGCGAGCAGCCCGACAGCTGCTGCGGCCGGAGGCGGCTCATGCCGAAATCAACGAGCGCTGCGGATATCCCCTCGTATCCCGCTCCCGTGTTACACCTCCGTGTTCCCAGCGTCCTCACCCCGTGTTCCCCGCGTGTTCTCCCCGTGTTCACCCCGTGTTCCCCCGTGTTCTGACCGTCGTCACCCCGTGTTCCCCCTGTGTTCCCCGTGTTCTCACCCCGTGTTTCACCCCGTGTTCTCCTCGTGTTTCTCGTGTGTTTTGTGTGTTCCCCGTGTGTTCCCCCGTGTTCTGACCGTCCTCACCCCGTGTTCCCACTGTGTTCCCCGCGTCCTCACCGCGTGTTCTCACCCCGTGTTCTCACCCCGTATTCTCCCCGTGTTCCCCGCGTGTTCTCCCCGTGTTCATCCTGTGTTCCCCCGTGTTCTGCCCGTCCTCACCCGAGAGCCGCTCACGGGGCGCCGCCATGCCTGCATGCAGCTTCCGGGGCCACGCTTCCCCATGGCGACCGAGGCGCGCAACAAGCCCCGCCGAGATTGGTCGCGACGCGTTACGCGCGCTCATTGGATGGTTTGTGACTGTCAATCATAGCCGCACGATGCAGGGGTCACGCCCCCGTTACCCCGGTAACGACCCGTTACCGTGGTAACGCCCCCGTTACCCGGCAACGCCCACGTTACCGTGGTCACGCCCCCGTTGCCGTGGTAACTCCCCCGTTATCACGGTGACTCCTCCGTTATCGTGGTAACTCCCGGGACGCGGTCCGCGTGACAGGACCCACACACGTTGCTTGCGTGAGCGCTCGCAAGCTAAGCAGGTGTGAGCCTGGATAATACCTGGATGGGCGACCATCGAACACAAACACGTTGCTACAGGCTACCGCGCTCCGTAATGGGCAGCATAGGCCAGTGCGTAACATCCATTGCTGTATTATGCTGGCCCACGTCCACCGGCCCGCACTGACTGAAGTGTGATCCAGCAATCCCCACGCCGCACACAGTGCTGTGAGGTCTCGCCCAAAGCGACCTTGCAGGGCCTCATCTAGCAGTGGATCTCGCCAAACGGGCCACGCACTCACACACAGCGAGCTGTACGTGGTGTCCTATAGACCAGGGGCTCTCAACCTGTTACACCTCAAGGCCCGCTTAGGGCACTAGGTCTCCACGGACCACTAGGTGTCGCTCGCGGCCAATTGATGGGACGCGACCCGCCGGTAGAGGATGACAGTTATGGGGGATAGAGTCGCTCCCGCCATGGGAATGTGGAATTGTCACCAGCGGTGGTTCGCGCGGAAATTGTGCCCACCGGCGGAGCGATTGACACGGGGGTCGCGGGGACGGGGTGCGATGCCGCCAGCTGCCAGGAGGCGCGCCGAGACCCTGCCTGGCGCCCACAGTGTTGTAAACACACGTAGAGACACGTTAACCAGCGGCGTGAGCGCATCGCCACCGCTCGTCGGTGGAGAGTCGGGCATGTAACGCTGAACGTCCTCTAGGGCGTCATCCTTTGGCTGCCGCTCCGTCATTAGTCTCGACCACCGACCACCAACCTCCCCTTATCGCCGTGACAAGACCTGTTTAATGCAAACGTACTTTCCTTACCACGCAATGTCTCCAACTCGTGCGCGTCCTCTGATCCGCTTCTTGCTGTTTCTCTCAGTGTAATTTCAACTCTGAAAGGTGGCGTGGAGCGGATTGTATTCTACCCACGCGTGCTACCAGTAACCTCCCTCGCTATTTAACGATACTTTGTCTTTTAGTAATTTATTGGAATTATTTTACCTTTTTGTCTTGTTCAACACTGTGTATTACTGTTCCCCTTATGATTATTGTTTAATTTGTTTCTATGATGCTGTAAATATGTTAAATTCGTTGCATCATCTTCTGATTTTAGATATTGGTTACGTTGGTTAATTCGCAAGTTTGTTGTAGCGAAGGAATCCCGCTTGCAGAGCTAGCAAGCTCACAGTGTATTGTTCTGCTGTAATAGTAAACATCTGTCTATCCAGCAGTTCTCACTCAGAGCGCGTGGTCACACAGGGCGGCCACTGCCCCTTCAAACAGAGCCCGCACCCTGGTGTGAACCTACACACGGAACCCCGAGCAAACACGCGGCCTGCACAATCCATGACGGCGTTTGTGTCAAGTGCCGTCATGTTTAGACAGACGCGACTCTCGCTCACGGCGCCGCTCTCGCATTAGTTTACAGAAATGCACGTGTTTAATCAATAGATGCTGACCCTTTATTGACGCGGTTAGTAATTAGTAATACAGAAGCGCGTGAAAATGCCATTCCATTCTGGTCTCATTGATATTGAGTAGGGGTCGTCCTCAAGCTCGGAGTAAATGTGCGTTAGATGCCACTTTGGGTACAAAACAACAACAGTACAATAGTGCTCACTTGCTGTGCTTCATAATACTGATTAGCGGAAAGGCATGGAGCATCCGATGGAAATGTTACGATTCGCAAACCACGACACCCACAAATATTACAATGAGAGAGCGTTCTGGCAAGATCTGCGGCCCCGGGCACGCGGCCGGGCCAGTGTCACCCACCTCCTGACTCTGGCCACCAACACTACCACCACCCTGGCCACCACCACCAACCTTCTCAGTCGCCTCCAAAAGTCCTGCCACACCGCCACTTGGTGTCGGACTGCGTCCAGGTGCCCTCGGACGCCCGCTATATTTTCGCACGCGTCAACGCTGGCTCGCCTCAACGCGGGAGGGAGGCTTTACCCACCGCAGATCTCTCCGACGCGCCGCCCCATGCCCGCACACGCAGCGCGATCATGACAACCACTGCAGAGTATTTATTTCGTGCCCGCCCGCTCGCTCGCCCACCAGGCGGGGCTGGCGCAGTGACAGGCGGCTCGCGGTCACGGGCGTAGCGGCACACGCGGGCGCGGAGGGGCACAAGCCGGCATGGGCCACACACACACACACGAGCGTGCTCGAACAAGCGGCGCACCTTGAATGCCAGAGGGCGTCTCTCCCGCGCAGAGCAGAGCCACCTCGCCAGGTGTACATAACGATCGCCCGTATACCCTTAACAGACTTTTGGAGCAAGTGCCGCTAGCGAGTAGCATCTATGAAGGCATATACACCACACGTACACACGCGCGTAGCAAAAGTAAATAATGGCTTCGAAGGAACGCAATCGATACACGTCTAAAAATACCTCTCAGCACACGGAAAGCCACTTGTTCTACCCTGTCCAAGTACTATAGCATTGGTGTCCTTTCTGATTATGTTATTACTCATACTGCATCGAGCATTTAGCGAACTGTGTAGTTAGCAAAAATATCAGGATTTGTTTCTACAACAACGAATCTTTCATTCTAAAAAATATAAAGATTCAACTTTTTTTTTTTTAAACCTGATGTGTATAAGAGGGCCTGCTTGCCCTCGCTATCGCATCTTGACCGATATTTGAATGGCGTCTCGTCGTCGGTTGTACATTCTAGAATATTTTTGCTAACTATTTAGCGGGAGGTGGGGGGGTAGGCGAGGAAATCTGCGGGGCAGGAGCTGGTAAGGCCTGGAGCTCGCGGTCGGCGTGCGGCCGTCACCTCGGGACGCCGGCCTCACTTGGAGGCTCCCTCAACGCTGTCCCCTCGGCCATCTGGGGGGGGGGACACAGTCGCGGTAGGGTCGTTACGGACAACACTCAGAGGCGGCACAGCAACAAGTTAACCCTTCACTAAGAGCCCGCCCGGGTTTCCTGGTGGCCTGATTGACCACCAGCAAGGCGGTGCCGATTCCTCCACCAGCCAGGAGCCAGCAAACTCTGAAGTGGAGGGCACGTGTTGGCGATGGGGCGAGTGGCGAGCGGTCGCGGGGTACGGCACGGCGCTCAGTCGCTAGCCCTGACGCCAACACTGACCAACTAAGCCAGCCACTCGTACTCACTCTCTCGCTGACCCCTTGGGCTTTACCCCTGACCCCAGCTCCGTCACGCACTCAAGTCACGCTGTGTCCGCGTGGGGGCTGTGCGCGCACCTTTGGTCATCACACCTCCTTCTCCCGCCTTGACCTTGCCCGCCGTGACCTTGATGGAGGACTCGGCCTGCGTCTCCCCGAGGCTGTTCCTGGCGTGGCACTGGTAGGTCCCTGCGTCGTCACGAGTCAGCGGGTTGATCTGGCTCGGCGGGAGAAACGAGGACGCGGCGAGGGGGGGGAGTTACAGTCAGACGGGCTCCACGCTTCAGGTAACTCACACAAAAGATTCCTATTTAATTTTCCCGGAGAATAGAATGCATTTAAACCGTATCCGGATTTCGATAGAGCCCGCGGGGCACACGAGGCCTGCCGCTTCTAAACGGCCCACAGTCAACGCGCATCCGTCACTGCCAGCGTCTTAGCTGCACGAATCCGGTACTAGAGGGGATGTTGTTTATCTGAAACCAATGGTTTGTTTTGGAAACGCAGTGAGGCCTGATTTGTGTTATTGTTGGAGTACGACGTTTTGCTAATAATTGCAATCAGCGCAACGTCGTACTCTATTGTAAATGTTGTGGGTTTGCCCTCCAAAACACCGGTGTTCTGCTGAAGTAGATAATATTTGCCACGGCATATGTTCACGTGACAAACCTTGCCGACTGGCTCTGTCGGGCGGAGGCGGGTTTACAATGCTTACCTTTGACGTGACCCAACCCAAAAGTCCTTTATTATTTACCACAATCGGACGTTTTGCGAGTTCAAATCCTGTTTGGAAATTGACTCAGCCCATCATGCATCCGGGGTTGCTCAAATTAGTACCACTTTGCGGGGAGGTCAACAGTGGCTGTCCTATCGCTCGACCCGTTCCCGCCATAGGAACAAGGAATTCCCACCGCTGGCTCGGAGCCGTCAACAGGAGTTGAGCATCAACGCCTCACCGCCCGTTTGAGCGGAAGAAAAACTCGTGACTGAAACCGCCCGGACATTCCATTCATCGCGAGCGCTGTGTTCGTGTTGACAGCGCTGGGTGGGGAGGGAGAGCGGGAGGTGGTTGGGGGCGGGGGGGGGCAGGGAGTGGTTGAGTTTGGGGGTCGCACACTCGGTAGGGGGGCACTGACCAGGACCCAGGCGGTGCTCTCGTACTTGGAGGGCCCCCCGCGGACCTGCACGGCCAGGTTGACGCGGTCCCCCGGCAGCTCCTCCAGCAGCTTGACGCCCTTGGGCGACTCCGTCACCTGGGATCGAGGTCATCCATCTCATCGCTGCTGCTGCTGCTCGGCCTCCGCGCGGCTCATGTTAAAAACTTGATGTGTGTTTTAAATGTTGCATATGTTGCAAATGTTCACTATTTTTAATGTGCAATAAGCTCATTATAATTTATTCCCATTGCAATGTTTAACGACTTTTTAAAACTACCTTTGTATTGTATTTGGTCACTTATGTCTTGTGCAATGCTGCGTATAAAATGTTTACTTTATGTTCGTGCGGTTCGTTCGGTTGACTTGTGACTTTCATATTTAGTTTTGTAAATTCGCGTGTTGTGTCAATGCAGACATCCCGCAAAGAGCTTTCAAACTCACTGGGTATTTTCTGCTGTCATAATAAACATCTATCTGTGTATCTACGCGACGTGAGCTGCGACGCTAGATTGAGGAGGTCGCGCCAGTCAGTCATGGAGATGAGACGTCAACGATAACGGCACAAAACCGCAACAAGCCATTAGCATTACGGTGGAATGTTCCCCTGTGGAGACGCCGCCCTGCACGGGCCCGGGGTGGTGTGGCCGGCCTGGCACGGAGTGATGCGGTGGAATGGCACGGACCTTCCTCCAGGTGACGATGGGCAGCGGCACGGCCTTCACCTCGCACGACAGGTACACCTGGGAGCCGGTCACGTTCGCGATGTTCTTGGGAGTCGTCACGATCACCGGGGCTGCGCGCAACCACACAGCGCGTCACCGCCACACATCGCGAAACTGCGTGTCACCGCACCGCACACTGCACACCGCACCACACCACGCTGTATGCCACCAACCTACCAACAAATGTCTGCACAATACCATATTATTTACGTAGGATGTAATCGTTAAATCGCCACAATTACAATTACCAGCGCTATCGCAAACGCTTATAACCACGCAGTCAAACAAACAACATACTCAAATAAACAACATTATACTCAAATAAACAATGCCCTCATAACGATGCTGATGATGATGGAGCAGTGAGTGCATGTTGCTCCGCACGCCGCTGGCGGGATGCCGCGGGCACCGCAGACCGTGTTGTCACGCTGACAGGGATCCCTGACAGGGGTTTCCCAACCCGCGGGGACCTCATCCCCGCTGCGGCGACACGGAGCCTCGAGTTGCCGCGACATCGCAGCCGCTCGCGAGAGAATCACCGACGCGACCCGAGTTCACGCGACCCGCCTCGCTGGCCACTCTCACGGTGGCGACTCCTCCCCCGGGCCGTGGTCTAACGGCGCCAGAACGAACCGGGGGGGAAGGCGGTGCCGCTTGCTGTGCTGCCTCGGGATTCTCGTGTGCGGTATCTGGCAGGAGTCGCAGATCCATTTAATTTTTGTTCCTTTGGTTTTTATTGTTTGTTTTTTTCTTTCATCGTTGACGTGCCGTTCTCTTCGCGGCCCTTGTGCAGCGCTTGGTGACCCTCGGGTGAAAGGCGCTATATAAAATGCTATTATTATTATTATCCAAGCTGCTACCCAAATTCTAACGCTGCGGCGTCATCCCCACGCGTGGTTCGAACACGCGGAACCAGCGCGCAGCCCGCGCGCCACGGCGGCTGCGCGCGCCGCCCCGTGAGCCTGGAGGCGGCGCTCACATCCCGTTTAGAGCCCCGAGTCGGTGGTGGGAATGTCCACATTCCCATGACGGGGATGGGTCGCTCCACAGCACACTAACCGCTGATGGCCCCGTAAAGCGGTGCTCGCGGTATCGCTCTCAAGTGGTGAATGCGATGGGCGACCGTTCCGGCACAGGTCACTGCTGTGAATGTCACCTGTCACGTGTAATGCTAATCAGGGCAGTGTCACCGACCGACGCGTGGAGTGCTTGTTATCCGTTCGTGTGGCTCCACTGTCAACGCGGTGTCATTCAAAACACAGCCACCAACCCTCCGCGTCGTGTGCTATGGCGCGAACGTTTCAATCCAGCTCCCAGCGAGAGCCGAGTCCAGTTCGCAAGCCGAGTCGGCACGGGGCGGCACATCCCCGGGAGAGGGTGATTAAACAAGCCCTGCCTTTCACGGCCCCGTGCCGAGCGGCGCTGCTGGGGCCGCTGTGTTTGCGTTACGGGGCGTTAGCCGGCACTCGCGCGCTCGTGTCGGCCACTCAAAGGGCCCTTGTGTGAGAGTCCTGCCACCGGCTGCAGTCCGCGAGCCGCGGGCGGGTGGGAGGGAGGGAGGGAGGTAGGGAGGGAGGGGGGCCCCGTCCGCCCACGTCAGTTGGGGCCACGGTTCCTGTGCGAGTCGCGGGCCGCCGTCCCGTGGTCTCCACGCGTCACTGAGGCTCGAGTCGCCGGAGCGGAGAGCAGCGTGAGAGAGGACAGCTTTCACACGACCGTCGGTGCGAGCTTCCTCCTCACTCGACCCCCCTCTCTCTCTCTGTCTCCAGTTTCCTTTTTCGTAAAACTCGAGCCCAGCGGCGCGCATCGAGCTCGCGTCTCGGGGACAGCGAGCGGGGAGAGCGGGATTTACGCGGCTCCTCTACTCGCCGGCTCAGACAGTCGGAACTTTAACCCGACTTGCTTTCTGTTGCTCTCGAACTAAAGCCATCAGAGCAACCAGCGTCAAACTCGAGTCGCAGAGAGGGTTGCGTGGAGAGCCGGCACTTGACTCGGGTGTGTGTGTCCCCCCCACCCCGGCGCTAGATCCCTGCCGGTGGCCGCGGCGCCTGCCTGTTCTCGCGATGGACGGGGACGCGAAGGCGCCCGTGGTGCAGAGCCACATCAAGCTGGACGTCACGTACGAGGGCACCGCCGCGGAGGTGCGCGAACTAGCGCTCAAGCTCTACGGCCTCACGGTGTTGGACCCGCACACCACGCACTCCAGCATCCAGGTGAGAGCACCCCTCACCTCCCGCCCCACCTCATGGACGTCGGACCCAGCGGTGGGGGGTCGTGGCCTCTCATCCCCCGGGCTAGATGGTCTGTCATACAAACATTCAGAGCTGGAATGGACCAAACAATCAAACTGCTGCACCCGCGTTTAAACGAGGCTTGCTTCTCTGCGCTATACGTTGTGTTTTTTTTAATCTTTATATTATTCACGCAAGGATTGTTGCCCTGCCATCCGGGGATAGTTGGCTGTCGTGAGCAGGGTGGCAGCTCAAACCGCTGATGGGGCGCGGAGCCCTTGGCTGGGAAAGTTCCTCTCATCCTGCCTCAGTAACCTCACAGTCAAACATTGATGAGACAACCGTTAATTGGTCATGGTTTAAATGTATTCGTAATTAACCTCGTTGTGTGCTCAGGTCCCGGGGAGTGAGGGACGCGTCTAGCCGCCACGGGGACAAACATGTGGAATTACTCGGGCAATGAGCGCGGTTTGACCACTGTGAACACCATAAACACTGTGACTGCTACAGGCGAGCCGTGTGAGAGGGGGCATCATTAGGGCGCAGAGGTACCGCTCATGCCTCACAGCAAGATTCGTGACTCGGGCACCTCTGTGACTCGGGCACCTCGATTCGTCACTCGGGCACCTCTGTGCGTGAAGTTTGTGTACTCTCCCCCTGTTCAACATGGGTTTCCTCCGGGTTCTCTGCTTTCCTCCCATAGCCAAACACACACACACACAAAGTAACTGGTATTGTCTGGTATGTACATACATGCCAATGTATGAAGAACCCCCTAGGAAAGAATGTATTTTCTGCGTAATTATTATAATTATCAGGTTCATTTAATGTAATCCTCCAGTTCTCTCCATCCTACAAAGACCCCCCCTCCCACTCCCCCCGCCCCGTCTCGGGCTCCAGCTTTGGCGCCTCAGTGGCAAAGATTCCAACCTGCGGCCCAGGGATCAGGTCGCGGGGACCTCGCGACCCCCGCCAATCACAGGGGGGAGGGGGCGCACATCGACCACAAGCTTGGGGCTGGAGAGAGGGGTGTATGGTTGGGCGGCAGGGTGGTTACATCTGCGCCTCACAGAAAGAATGGTCTTGCCCGAGCAGGTTAGAGCCCTGCCTTGGGCTGCTTTCTGTGTGGAGTTTATGTATTCTCCCCCTGTTCTGCGTGGGATTCCTCCGGGCTCTCCGGTTTCCTCCCACAACCCAAAAAACCCCCATTAATTAATTAATTGACCGATAACATCCTAATATATAGGAAGCAGTGTGCCGCAATATGGCGCCGGCAAACCGCCTGGCAGCCTCCTCCGCCTCTCTGTGCTTTCCTCGCGCCTCTGAGTCGTTCTCTTGT
>JAZEWU010000007.1:9977706-9987899 GCA_036362915.1 Geotria australis | reverse complement strand
TTTCATGGCGGTGGCTCGGGTGTGGACCAGCTTCCAGGACGAGATGGTGCTGCTCAGCGTTCTCAGTAACGTCATGAGCAACCTGGCGCCTTTCCTGGAGCCGCACGGCCGCCTGTGCCCCGAGTCGCTGCTGGAGCCGCTCCTCGTCGGCGGCGGCGGCTGCGTCGAGAAGACCGACGCTCAGAGGCTGGAGGAGGCCGCGGGTCAGCGCTCTGGCCCGCCGAGGCTGTCAGGGCAATTTGGCAGAATCACACGCCTGCTTTTGCTTGAACTGCCCTTCTGGGAGGTGTAATTGTGCTGCCTACTGCTCCCCCGGTGGGGAGCTACGTTCTTGCAAGGCACACTTATGGAGCCGCGAAACAATGCATTGTGCAGTGCCCAGTCCCGTGTCTGGTTTTGCCAAATGGCTGAGGGGGAATTTTCCTCTCTCTTACAAACTAATGAAGCTTTTACACAACCAGACACTGACTGGACTGTTTCCCCTACGGGCCAAGCGGAGACTGGAGGTATAATCCCAATTGAAGTTTGGTTCTTTCCGTTTGCACTTCGAGGCCTCGCTGAAAGACAACGATGTCCAGAAGCTGACCATCGTGCTTCGAAGAATCGCAAAGAAGAAGACTAGAGGGCATCAATATTCAATTGTGCAACAATAACAGTGGGCCACATAAGTGTGATAGGTTACATTCTGTGTGTTTTAAGTGTAAGTATATTGCAAAAAAAAAAAATACGTCTCCCATAGAGTACGGGTTACGCTTAAAACATTGTGTGAACTGCTTTGATGAACAGGTGACCGGGTAAACCCGTCTGATTTCAAGAGCCAGGAGTGGCTGTTCCCTGAGAGCACACGCAACCTGGAGCGCCTCCCCGTCCAGTTCCGCGGCTTCTGCGCATACTCGGTGGCCGCCAGGGACTGCCTGCTCCTACCAGGTCCCCGCTCTCCCGCCCGCCCGCTCGCTCTCGGTTATTCACGCTGGTTTGATGGACTGTGTTTGTGCTTGTCACTCACGTTTCCATATATATAGTATTTGTTTTTGGTTTTAACCCCGAGAGGTCGTCCAGAGGGGCTGTGAGTGTGTGCGTTGTGTCAGTAAACTCGCCTGAGCAGACACGCGTAACACCGGAATTCCAGACCCCGTCTTCGCGCGTGCGCGTTGCGTTGTGGGGAGCAGCAGCATAGCGGATGGCGTGCTGCACTACAAACCGGGAAAACCGAGTTCGATTCCCACTCGCGGCCAACACCAGGGACGATTATTTGAACCAGTTCTAGGCCTTCCCAAGGTCAACTCGGCCTAAAATGAATATCAGGCAGAATGTGTAAACATCGCTCCTTGGGACACAAAAGTAACCAGGCATGGTGCTGGCCATCCATCTCCTCGCGTCCCATGCCGGCCTTCATAGGTGACTCGCTAACAGTTCCAAAAGTCAGTTCGAGCTATACGGGGAATCGTTGTATCTTCTGGCTGTGACCTTGCAGGCAACGCAAACATTGGGGTTCTGAGGCACAGGGAGAAGCTCTACATCTTCTCCTCCAAGCAGGCCGCTTGCGCCTTCGCCAGCAACCCGGACCAGTTTGTGGCGATGGTGGGCGAGGCGGCGCGGCGCTCCGCCGAGCTCATCCAGCTGCTGGAACTGCACCAGCAGTTCGCCGTTATCACGCCCTACTCGCGGGTACCCTCCGTCTGGCGCACGCGCAGCGGCTCGCAGCAAACCCTCTCAACGATCTGTAAACGAACCAGTGGAAAAACGGAACCGGGTGCCTTTCTGTGTGACGTTTGCCTGTTCTCCCCGTGTCCGCGTGGGGTTTCGCCGAGCACTCCGGTTTCCTGTCACAATCCAAAGACATTCTGCTGCTTAGGTTAATTGGCCTGCGGACTAAATTGCCCCCGGTGCCCTTGTGATGGACTGGCATGCCATCGTGTGGTATATGCCTGCCTTGCGCCCTGTGTCTGCCGGTATAAGCTCTGGCTCGCCGCGAGCCTGTATAGGATTACGCGGTTTCTGACAATGTATGGATGGATGAAAAAGCGGAACCGGCATTTGAAAACGCGGAGACGTCATGCGAATTGGTGTGCGGTGCGAGCGGTTTTGTCGACGGGGCTCCGAGTGGGTAGAGGACGGCGCGGTGGTGCGGCCTGGCGGTGTTGTGGTCACGCAGGGGCGAGAGCCTGGCGGCCCCGCGGAGACGCCCGTCATCAAGTGCGACAGCGGAACGCAGACGGACACCCACATCCTCGAGTCCTGCATTGTTCGCTCGTACGAGTGGAACGAATGGGAGCTTCGGCGCGAGGCCATTAAACTGGTACGCGGGGTCAGCGATGACTGATGCCCTGGGGGCACGTCCGGTTTGCTCTGTTGCCGGCAACAAAGCCCCTTGTGATTTCCCGCAGGAGAATTGCAACTGCGACATTTGTTTTGTTGCAGGATTTTTTTAAAGCATTTTTGCAATAACACTTTTGAAGTGGTATGATAAACTGTTCTGGTATAACCTTCTAATTTTTTTTATTACTGCTCGTATTGCTATATACGTGTTTTGATTACGTCGTTTTTTCTAGAAGTTACGCCTCAGAGAGTCTCGACACTCCTTCCGGAGGGCCCTATATTTGGACGTTCATCCTTCAGCGTTAGGAAGCGCTTTCTTTATGAACGCAAGCGAGAATACTCGAACAAATTCCTCAATTGATTTTTGTTGATCGATTTCGTTTAACACGCGTAAGACACTTAAGCGGTAATAATAATAGCAATTTATGGAGCGCCTTTCACACGACGGTCACAAAGCGCTGCACAAGGGCTGCGGAGAGAACGGCATGTCAACAACGACAAAAAAAACTAATAAAAACCAAAGCAACAAAAACACACAGAGGATTCGCAAATCCACTCATCACGCGACCGTCTTGTAGCCACCGTACAGGACAGAGCGTTTCGCAGTATGAGCCACGGACCCGTGACCCCAAACAGCTGGACCGCAGGCATGCACGAGCACGCAGCGTGCACGATTAGAAGGCGATCGGAGCGCGGCCGCGATATGATGACGGCCAGCCTGCACGCGTCTCGCCCCCGGCAGGCCAACCTGCGGCGCAAGGCCACGCGCTCGGTGCAGACGGAGCTGAGCCAGCTGCGGCGGGACGGCGCCACGCAGGTGTACCTCCCGCGCGAGGCCGACACGCAGACCAAGCGCGAGGGCGCCACCACCGTGCCGCGGCCCAGCGTCTACCTGGCCGGCCTCCGGGGAGGCCCCACCGGCCAGCCGACGCGGCTCGTACGGTTGGACCTGACGCGCCACCCCGACCAGCCTTAGCGGGACGCCGCCGCCACTCTAGCTGTTGACATCACGTAGGGCTGTAGAGATAAGGGTGGTCACAGGCACCGCTGGCCTTGATTGGTGTGGTTCTTGTTTACTGTTTGCCTTGTGTCATCACCACACGATTACGTTTTCAGTGAGTCATTCTTGTTACCTGAAGTGGCCTTGGTACATTTGCCTTGCTGGTCGCTTAGTGACATAGCACTGTAAAGCTCAAAGTGCTTACGCCATGAAATGACTTGGGGGTCAGGCTGAACTAATTCCTACTGCTGCCAATGTGCCTCTGTTGAATTTGTGGAGCTGGCGGTGGTGTACGCTGCCGCTGTTCGGCTCGGCTCGGGTTTTCCCGGTCGCAGAACCACTCTGCTGAAATGTACTCGAGTCTTTTTTCTTAGATTTTGATGGGCACATTCAGATGTTGCACAAATTGGCAGCACACATGCTTTTTCACGGCAGCCTGTACCGCCCGCTGCTGCTTGTGTCTAAACCTCTTTAAATATTTAGTCGTCGCGCTAGTTAAAGTGCCACACTGTACACAAATTACTGCTGTGAAAAGGCTCTGTCCTTTTACTCTCGAAAGAAACAAAACAAGTGGCCAAAGCAAGCTTTTTTGGTTCCAAATGCCAACGTTTAATTTAATCGTATTACATTTCTGACTTGGGTTCTTCTCTGTGGACAGAACCAGTAGAGGCAGTTTTATAGTCAGTCGCTCGCTGTGCCCCCCCCACTACCACTGCTGCACGGAGACAAACTGGGCAGCCACGCTGCTCCCCACTCACGCACTCCATGCCTCTGTCTGTCTGAGGTTCATTATAATGTGGTGGACAGTGTGGTAGAATAAGCCACATCATAAACACCTTTGGGAGGCTTTCCCTGCGCCTGAGGCACTACTTTAAATCCTCGCAATTCAATAAATCATCAAAGTATTTTCTAATTGCATTCCGAAGTTGCTCTTTTGTGATAGCCATTTCTAGCGCTCCCCCCTCTCTCCTTCGCGACTTTTCGCCTCCCACGTTGGAGGCATCTTCAGGCGTGCTGAGGATACCTCCAACGCTATCCCGAAAGAACAGCTGTGCAGAGCAATTATCACGCATCGAGCTGTGAAAACCTATATCGGTATATCAAAACAATTGGAAAATTAACTTTGAGACGTGAGAAAAGTAAGATTGTCAACTCTAGACATTGACTTTTAAGTCTGCAAAACTGATCTGAGGTTTTCTTTGAAAGCGATACAAATCCTGATTTGCTGTAAGCAGACAGAGATATTCACAGCGTCTGCAGAGATATCGTCACCGGCAAGCTTCCTGGCGCACGTGCTGACGATAGCCTGTTGGGTTATGAGATATTACAAAAGTTCCGCTTTCTATGAAGCAGCTGTGTGTCGCTACGCGGTGGGCGGTGCGTTCAGCCACGACTTGATTTCTCGCGGAATATTGCCTGGCTCAATCGTTGACCGGAGAAAAGTGGTACGCGATTTGTCAGAGCCACAGCCATAGCGAGAGGAATAATTTTCTGGCTATCCAAACTGGACAGACGCGACTGATTGAAACTCGGCTCTGAGGCTGCAGGCGATGACGTGCCTGTCACTCAGTCGGCTCACATGAGTAATAAAATCAGCTTTGCATCGTGGGCAGAAGGGACCTTCACCTGTCAATGTTTAACGCTGTCACGTCATTTATACGCATGCTGTTTAGGGTGCTACGTTTTTTTGTGTTCTAAAAGTAGATTTTATATTTTTTTCAAATCCTCGATTAAAAAATTGTACTACGTGAGAAGCTGTTGCGTTTCGTTATTTTCCACATTTTTTTCCAGAAAAAAAAAATACTGGCAGAAAATAGCTCTGCTTTCCGTTTGCGCTGCACATCCCAGTTTTTTGACCTGTGAGAATTCCGCTGTCAGGTTTCCACTAAAGAGTTCATCTTGTCAGGTCAGGGCCGTATCAGGCCTGCAATCGTCCCTCCATCAATCAGGCCACGGCTCGCGGCCCCCACGCATGGTCTCCCTTATGTACCCCGTGCACTTTTCTCACGCCGAGAAAACCTCGCCGCGTCTCAATAAGTATTTTCAGCAAGTCCTGGAAGATGCTGAATACATTCTTATTTTTACATTCCTTTGCCAATCAACTGCTCGATGAAGGCTTTCCGCCACAAATTGGCCACGGGTGTTGTTTGACGACAGTTGAGGGTGCTGGTCCGCTTCTCGTGGTGGTGGGAGGTGGTGCTGAAGGTGCGCACAGCCCCGGCTCGGATATCGCTCGCCACTGATTCTATCCACGGTTAGGGACCTGATTGATATTATCCATGGCACCCGCAAACCGCCTGGCTGCCTCCTCCGCCTCTCTGCGCTTTCCTCGCTACGCCTATGAGTCGTTCTGTCGTCGAATTAGTACCTTATGCATTGAATGAATATGTGCGCGTTATAAATGTAAAATTATTAAAATTATTATTATCCACGATTGGGAGTTGGTACAGTAGTGCTTCGCACGGTGACACTACTCCACCCCCTGCCCTTGGTATAAGGATGTTGGTAGACATTCTCATGATTGTTTTTGCAGATGTGAGAAAGCAGAGTGCTCTGAGAACCCCCAGGCGTGTGCAGAGGCAGCGGCCACGAGCTGACGTCGGCATCTATTGTGTGTCCTGGCACTCGTCCCATCTGCAGCTCGGAGTCTGGGGGCACGCCGGCACGCGGGCGCAAACCGTGCCATCGCCCTGGCCTCGATGCCGCGGGGGACATCGGAGTCCCGGCCGACCCGCTCCCGACCAATGAAATTAACAGACAAACCCCACCGCGACCTCCGTGGCACCAAACGAGTTTCCGAGCGATTTGGGTGACGTGTGTTTTCTCTCCGAACATCAAAATCAATTCCACAACCACCACCACCACGAGCACCTCCTCAGCCGTCATTGCCACCGTCGTTACAACCGGACAGCGGGCTCAGCGGTAGAGTAAGTGGCTCGCAATCATCAGGGTGAGATCACATCCGGGTTGGGCGACTCGGCCCATCACCGCTTTGGGGGAAATAGTATGCTGAGCGGTTTGTGGGCAACTCAGACTTGTACTGCTGTTCCATCAGAAGTGCGGCCACCCTGACCAGACTCCCCCCTCCCCCACCCGGCCCCACGCACCCCGTCTCCTCTTCCAGAGTTCCCTTGGCTCGCCGTTCATCGCATGACCGCATTTGATCTTAGAAATTCACAACTGCCCGGCTCTGAATACGAATGCTTTACAGGCTATTACTGAGAGCAGGCTCCGACACGACGGTATTGTGGTCGCGTGTCGGGGCTGGCCTAATGAGATGCAGCCCCCTGGACATCCGCCACCGCCAGCACGGTCCGTCTCCAATTGTGCAGTTTTGCCTGCGGCCGGTGAACGGGCGGCCTCGGACGGTGCCGTGGTGGAGGGCAGTCTCTCGCTCGGGTCACACCACGGCATCCGTGTGTGTGTGTTGTGTGCGTGGCTTTAAATGCCCCGGCAAAGGTGACATCATACTAGAACTGAGAGAGGGTCACGCGCGCGCCCGCAACAACGACAACCGCAGGTCGCCACTAAGCAGCGGTGAGCTCCCCTCGCGGCGCCTGTTTCAGGCCAGGTGCAACACTCACGTGCACGCCGAGACACGAACGACACAGACACAATGCCCTTGTAATCTGCACAGTGCTGTCAGCGATTCGCACTTATGAAGGCCGACAGGGCACACTGCGTGAAAGAGTGGGTGGCCAGCACAGTGGCGTGCAGAGGTTTGGTGATGCCCGGGGCCAACTCCGACTCCTTGATTGTATGCCAACAAGACTCAAGTATAGGGCCTAGTACTGAGAAATGTGAGAAAGGAAGACAACTTTGGGAACTATCATTCATTCATAAAATGAGTTTGTAAGGCAGTACTATAACGTGTCGACGGTCGTCGACAGGGCACAGTGGATGATGAAAACAAATGTCGATCGGCGTCGACAGGGTACTGAAAGAGTTAATCAGCATTACGCACGGTATTTACATGTAACAGGTTATTAAAACACGGATCCACATTCACACCAGCTTGTGGGACTGTTTAATTTCACTCTGATTGGATGCCCCCCTGAAATGGATGCCCAGGGCCGTCGCCCCCTCTGCCCCCCTCTCTGCACGCCACTGGGCCAGCATCACGTCCGGTAGCCTTTATCCCACCATCACTGATATTGA
This sequence comes from Geotria australis, assembly GCA_036362915.1. NCBI lineage: Eukaryota > Metazoa > Chordata > Hyperoartia > Petromyzontiformes > Geotriidae > Geotria > Geotria australis. The sequence continues at coordinate 9,980,422 of JAZEWU010000007.1, read as the reverse complement.
CACGCCGCATTGGGAACGCATTTACAGCTAGCTTCAGCGTGGAGAGGCTCCCCATCTGTTCAGATATTAGTCGTCGATGCTGATTGTGAGCGGGAATAAAACTCGGGTCTCTGGATTTGCAGGGCAGCGCGTTAAGGGCTACACGGTCACTCCACCTCTACAATGCGGGTTTGCAAAGAGACCAAGTCATCTCAAGACACTCCTTTTTTTTCCTGCAGAATACATATCGGCTGAAACATCGCTCTTTGTGTTCCCTGTTAGAGTTTAGGTGAACCCGGCGCGTCGTGTTCGTTCGCCCTCTGCCCTCTGTGCGCGCGTTAATTCCCGATCGTGCCAACCCTCACCCACACCGCGCCCCATCAGCGACGCGTTACGGGGGACTTCGCGGTATTGCTGATGGGCCGTGGCCCGTGGTGGACGCGGGGTGCTCTGTCCACCCCGCTGCAGCGGGAACACGGGTGGTTTCTTGTTGTGTTGCAACTCCAACGAGGAAATGAAAAGGGAGTTTATAGGAAGCGAAATGTGGAACCGCCGCTGTTTGCGACGCGGCCCAGTGAGGCACGAGTTTCAAAACCCCGAGACTGCTGGGGTAAACCTCCTCCGACGCCACTCGCGGTGTCTCAATTCGGCCAGCGAAGCGGAAACTTCTTGTATTATTGTCAGCGATTCGCACACTTGTTGTGTAGCAGGAGTCCCGTAAAGAGCTTGCAAGCTCACTGGGTATTTTCCTGCTGTAATAATAAACATCTATCTAGCTTGAAGGCTTTCATGACCAATGTTATCCATAGTCAAGCTCTGTTTTCACATGACCTAAACTCAAAAACAGAGCTTCACTATGGATTATCTAACTGTATCCATCTTGTAACGAGCGCCGCTGCGCCGCGTGGGTGGCCCGAGCCAGTGGCAGACATATATCTTCCCTGCTGCCAGCTCAGCCTGGACGCCGCCCGATTTTCCGTTCTCTGTCGTTGTTGACATGTCGTTCTCTCCACAGCCTTGTGCAGCGCTTTGTGACCCTCGGGTTAAAGGCGCTATATAAATGCTATTATTATTATCTGGGAAGCTAAGCAGGGTTCTAGCCGGATTCGTGCCTGGATGGACGATCGCCGCCACCGGGGCTTGCCGTGTGTCGCATGCGTGGGGGTGCTGGGTGTGGCCGCGAAGATGGTCCTGCTGATTGTCTCGCCCACACACACACGCGCACAGCGACGCGGTGCCGGGGATTTCTCAGAAGTTTTCCGTTTCCCTCTTCTCACACGAAGCCGAGCTCTAGCTACTCACGTGATTCACGAACAAACACCCGCAACACGGCAGGGCCCTCCCTCCTGGTAAGAGCGTCTTGAGACTCGTTGAGGATTTTCTAGGTGAATAATTGGTATTGTGAGAGCGAGTAAGGGTCCCGCTCCGAGCGGCGGCGTTGTTCGCGCTACACGTGGCGGATGCGTGTGGGGGGCGCGCACGTGGTTCGCGTTTGTGGCTCCTTTGAAACCATGCCGGGAAATCCCATAACGAGCAGGAACTCGGATCGTAATGCGGCAGCAACCAGAGAGGCCGTGAACGGCACGCGGGAACGCGCGGGCGAGGGAGCGCGGGGGCGAGGGAGCGCGGGCGAGGGTGAGGCGCTCGCGTGACCCCGGGCAGGCTGGAGGGAGGCAAGACGAGGTGGTATGATGACAGTCCCACTGCTTCACTCGGCACCCGCGCCTTTAGTCGCCACTGTGGACCCCCCCACCTCCTCCCAGGGCGCCGGGGATTGGTTGTGCAGGGCGAGCCCTGGGCTGCAGGGCGATTGCAGGGTGGCTCGGGCAGGGAGGGTGATGCAGACAGAGTCACGTGTTGCAGGGAGCGGGATGACAGACGGCGCCGAGTCGCGGTGCGGGAGGAATCGCGAGAGGAGAATGAGTGAAGGGGGAGGGGGCGAAGAGGAAGAGGAGGAGGAGAGGGTGGTGAGGAAGACGCAACCAGAAGTGGAATCGGAAGGGAGGGACCCGGCGTTACTCGCGGGAGACGCGACTCGCACTCGACACACGACGGCGGCGCGACTCTAGTCACCACCGTTAATAAGAACGTCAATAAATCAACAACAACCCTTCAAAATAAAGGCGCGCGGGACGGGACGGAAGGAAGGTGTACGACCAGACGCCCGGAGCGTCACTCGGGAGTCCGGCCGAGGTGAGCAGCGGCCCCCCGCGCCCTCATACAAACCCCCGACTCCCCCCCCCCCGACTCGGATCCCGGAGCACGGTGGGATTTTCTCCGGGCCTCTTGTTTCACTGGAGAGTTGAGGCGCGCGTGGAGGCGATGCCATGCTCGGTCGCTGTCACTCCGCGCTGTTTATGCGAGTCTCTGTCGGGATGGCTCACGGGGCTGCGCTGTGCCGGGGATGATAATGGTGAAGATGGTGGTGGTGAAGGTGGTGGTGGTGGGGAGCGGCAGCCCACTGGTTAGCGCACTGGGCTACGAATCTGGCGACCCGAGTTCGAATCCCGCTCACAGCCAACAGCAGTGACGATTTTCTGAACCGATCCTGGACCTCCCCTAGGTCGACTCAGCCTCAAATGAGTACCTGGTGCGGTGTGTAAACATCGCCACCCACTCGTGGGCCGTGTCGACCTTCGTAGGTGCTCGCTAACGGCACTTGCCCCAACAGTCTGTTAAGGCTATACGGGGGATCTTTGTCTTCGGTGAGGGCGGTAATGCCCATGACGAGGGTGGT
>JAZEWU010000007.1:9852981-9865790 GCA_036362915.1 Geotria australis | reverse complement strand
TCCACCACCCTCCCCTCCCACCCTCCACCCCTCCACCACCACCACCGCTGACAAAAAATACAGCTATAAAAACATGCATAGTGTACATAATGGTAACAATGGTAATAATGAGAAATAAGAGAAGAGAGAAGCCGCGCGCGTTAGCGATGGAGAGAATGGCCGTGTGCTGCGGCGGAGCGACGCGCCGCGACCTCCCGCGACGCGAGCCCGGATCGTGCGCGGAATACGGAGCGAGGCGCGCACGCGCACCGCACACTCGTGCACACGCACGCACGCACGTGTACACGCACGCACGCACGCACGCCCGTCCCGCGCTCCACCTGCGAGCGCCGAGCTCCCCATCCCCACGCCGCGCACATCGCTTCGCCATTTTTGCCGAGCCGAGCGAGCGGCGGCCCCCCAAGCCGCGATCGCTGCAGCAACCGGACAGCGCGCTCCCGCTTCATCCAGGTACGGGGGAGAGTTGTCGGGGGGGGGATGGAGGGAAGACGGGACGGACGGGGCTCCGGGCGGGAGCGCCGCGGGCCCGGAGCGAGTGGTGGGTTGACGCTACCGCCGGAGCGCTCGGCGCGTCGCGCGTCCCTCGCTCCTCCGAGGCTGGGAGGCAGCGCGACGCGACGTCGCCTGCGTGGCGTTGTTTTTGGTTTGCGCTCGTCCTGCGGCTAAAGGCGCTCGGTGACAGAGTGAGCGACCTCTCGTCGCCGTTTATGTTTCTGTGGTTTTTACGCTTTGTGTATTCGCCTGCATAATCCAAGCGGCCACGCGGCGCGCCTAACGCGCCACAGACACAATGGACGTGCGTAGCAGGCACAAGAACACGCGCGCACACGGTGTATGTGCCGCGCGTCTATTGTGTGCGGGAGCTTGCGTAATGACACGCCGCATGGCAACATCACTCTGCACGGACACGTCGCTTGCACGGCGATGCAGACAGCATCCCGCGCACCAAGCCGCGGCCAGGCCAACTGGCGCAGCACAGCAGACGTTTGCACAGCACACCTTTGTGTGATGTGCACGCTATGCCGGGGCCATTGTGAGCACGTAACCTGTGCATCAAAATGGTTGACGCGCGCACCGCTCCGGATGCCTCGTGTCCGCGGCTCTGGGATCGGGGTCGACGGCTCTCGCGGCGGCTGTGAAGCTCTAATGAATGACCGGAGCCCGGGCTGCGTGGCGCGGGTACGGGTTGTAACGGCAAACAAAGGCGGCCGGGAGAGGGCGGCGCGCCCGTCTCGACCGCTCGCTGGCTCGCAGCGAGCAGGACGAGGTGACCAACGATGATCGATGATGCGGAGCTCGCGGTGTCGAGAGGATGGCATCACCGGCGCGGGCCGCTGTCAGCCTCGTCATCGATGGTCATCAAAGGGTTCCATCAACAATGGGAATCATCGCTATCACCACAATCATCGACGTCATCGTCATATATCACGACCACCGACGTAATCAGATTTTTGTTAATAAATTATCATCATCATTATTCACAGCCATCATCGTCAGAAGCCTGATAGATAGATGTTTATTATGACAGCAGAAAAATACCCAGTGAGCGTGCAAGCTCTTAACGGGACTCCTGCGACACGCGGGAGGCGAAGTGTCGCGAAGGAAAGAGGAGGAACACTCAACGCGGCTAAAGCGAAAGAACAGCTGTGAAGAGCAATTCTCATTGTAATCATCGTCAGTAATGAAACACCATCGCAACAGTCATCGTCGTCATCATCATCAGTCAGCAACCAGAATCGATGTTCCCCGGGGGCGTCGCGAGGACAGCATCTAGTGTCCCGGCTCAGACCGCGGCTCCTCCGCTCCGAACGATGACATCACCGGCTCGCAGCTCGGTCCCGACACCCGCGCGGAGTCACCGTCACACGTGATCACCGCGCGGCACCACCACACGTGACCAGCAACTTCTAGACAGAACGTGTGGCGGATGCCTCAAGCTATTCACTGCGGATGTTCAATCACACGACAGGGTTTGCATGGGCTGCGATGGACTGGCGTCCCAACCTCGGTGTTCCCCTGCCTTGCGCCCTGTGTCTGCCGGGATAGGCTCCGGCTCACCGCGACCCTGTACAGGATTAAGCGGTTTCTGAAAATGGATGGATGGGTTTTCATGGGTCCCACTGGCTACTTGACACTCGCCCCATCAGCTATTCCGTATAGACCCCATGGGCCCCTATGACTATTGGACGTGACCCCCATTGCCTACTATTTGCCCTTCAAATATTAACGATTCTTCCCTGCGCCTGACCGTCGCCGCTGCTGTTGTTGTTATTTCAGACTGTAGCACCCGCAGGCACCACCACCACCACCGCGCAGCATGGTGAAGGTGGGCGCCGGCCTGGGCGCGAAGCCCTGTGGAGACGGAGGCGGGGGCCCTCCAGAGGGGCCCGAGGGGCCCCCGGCATGGGACGGGGAGGGCTCTCCGGCACTTATGTCCCCGCTGGATGTGACGCAGCTGCAGTACCCCGTGCCGGACAAGGTGAGAGGGCAGCTCGGCAACGCCACCACGGCCACAACCGCCACCACCACCCCCACTGCCAACATCACTTCCTTCATCAAACAAAGATAACAAAGATCCCCCGTATAGCCTTAACAGACTGTCGGGGCAAGAGGCGTTAGCGAGCACCGATGAAGGTCGACACGGCACACGAGGGGGTGGGTGACCAGCACCACGCCCGGCCGCCTTTGTCTCCCTAGTGGCGATGTTTACACACCGCACTAGGTACTCATTTGAGGCTGGGGAGGCCCAGGACCGGTTCAGAAAATCGTCACTGGTGTTGGCTGTGAGCGGGATTCGAACTCGGGTCGCCAGGTTTGTAGCCCAGCGCGCTAACCACTGAGCCACAGCTCACCCCTTCATCACCACCGCCGTCACGATCAACACCATCGCCGCCACCACCACCACAATCACCACCGCGACCGCAACCACCACCACCACCACCACCACCTATTCGCAACGTCCACTATTTAGGCGAGAAGTCGCGGACGCGACAGCGATTCCAGAGGGGGGAGAGGAGAAACGCTCAACACCGCTATCCCAAAAGAGCATCTCTTGAGAGCGATTCTCATCCCACATCGAGCCACCCCGACAACCCCGCGTCATTACAATTCCTAAATCCGTCTCGGGCTCCGTGTCGGGGGGGCAGCTGCAGCGCCGCATGAAATATTCAACAACGTCTGGCCCCGTGGTGCCCGCAGAGGAACACCCCCTCCCCCGCCACCCTGCCCCTCTGTCCCCTGCCACACGCACGCTGCACGGGCATCGGTACAGTCACGGGAGGGTGGTGAGGAGATGGGTGGGAAACCGCACAAAAAAAAGCCCAACACAATCAAACTAACATTTTGATGAAGCAGCCTTTGTGCCACGTTGGAAAATGTTTCGCAGATTCCCAGGTGTCGATTTATATATGTATAGAAAAAAAAAATCCCACACCGAAGCCTGAGTCCGTACTGGAGTCTTGGTCCCGGTGACGAATTAATTCGTCGCCGCCAGGCGCAGTCGGCGCCGCGCGGGGTATTGACGGGGCTCCCTCGGGGCGCGTCCGTTTCCACACTTGCCCGTCATTTCGTTGTTTGGTGTCATTTCGTTGCTGGAGAGTGTTAATTACCCGGGTTCGGCTCCAGCCCCGGGCCGCGCCGCACCAGTTACCCGGGAGATGAGCTGGATGGTTTTCAACCGCGTTCAGGGCACAATCGTCTCGCCGCTGATCGTCACCCAATTCGCTTCCATGGTGATTGCCAATATTCCTCGGCTGCTGGCGGGGGGGGCGCCACGTGGTTATCAACGCGCACACACGTCGCGATTACGAGCCAGCGCTCAGTCGTGTTTCATTGTGACGGCGTGTTAATACGATCAGCGCGCCGTAATCTAACCCGGGTTGAGCGGCGTTCATCCAGCAGTGGATGGTCTTGTGGCTGTTGGTGCTTTATGCCATCGCAGTATAGCTTCGTCCACAGGCGCCGCTGCCGTTCTCTCTCTGCAACATGAAAGTCGCTCTCACAGCGCGGCGGCGCGCTAATCCCCTCCCCCGCCAACCCGCGCCATAAATAATACACGCTCGATAATTCACCACGAATACATTGAAAAGGTCACGGCCCAATAAAGATCCCGGCTCGAACGCGGGAGGAGCCGCGGCGACCACGCGGGGGCCGGGCGGCCAGCGAGGAGGCGCTACCCCGCGTTAAAACCACGCAACGCGACCGCCGGCGGTGTACAGGCGACACGATTTGGCTATTGCGGATACATTTCACATTATCCGTAGGCCTACCGCTCATTAAATATGAATCCATTAATAACCAATGTAAATGACTGCCACGCGGAGTTATTAATGGGGCCCGGGCGCGTCCACCGAGGGTTCAGCCGGGTTATTGGCCGATCCATCTCATTTAGCGCCAATGCACTGGGCGCCCACGTGCGCGGCCTGCAGATGAGGAGCGGGAGAGAGGCGCGGGGCGGCGCATTAAAATCGCCGCGGCTGCCCGGATTCAAGGAGAATCGATGCGCGGCCGAGGAGGCTCGCAGGCCGGCTTCGAGGGGCGGCGAAGAAGCTGTGGCGCGGTGTCGTCGTGAGCCACGAGGGTGACCTTTTGAATTGATCATTGCTGCCTCAGCCACCCCACCTCTCCCGCGCCCACACCCCCCTTTCCAACCCTGTGATGGTCTTGCCGACTCTCGAGGCGCCGCTAATCCCCCCCCTCCTTCCCAGACTTTGGAACCCGAGGGTGGTGCAGTGCAGGATACAGTATATGTAGTTTGAAATTACGATTGCTGAGCACAGGCGCAAATGCCTGAAACGCGAAGCGGCCAGCAATAACCAGCGCGATTGATGTGCAATGCACGTGTCTAATACGGAGCGTGAACATGGGCCGAGCCCTGCGGATGACAGCTCGACTCGAGAGCCGCCGTGTGACAGACACGCAGCCTACCCAATAGCACGGAAATCCTGATATTAATCATAGCAATCTACGCCACGTGCGATTTCTCGATAGCAGAACACGTGATCGTAACCTCGAGATTGGCCCTTCCATCAATCAAGCCTGGCATGTGACGTCACCAACACGCTGCGTGGACAACGCGCAGCGGCCTCGCCTCTAGTCCTGGGATTGTCAAAAGTTTGCACCTCAAGGCCCGACTGGCCCAGCAGGGTCTGCTCTCCACGGGTCGCTAGGTGGCGCTTGCGACCCACCGATTGAGAATGGCACATCGACACCACGCAATTCAGACATCGTTATGGCCGTACCGCCCTTAGAATATTATTATAATAATAGCATTTTATAGAGCGCTTTTCACCCGAGGGTCACAAAGCGCTGCACAACGACAGAACAAAAAAAACACACCAGAACGATTAGTGTGGGCAGGGAGCAATATATATGAGAGCGCAGAGAAATTCACGTGCATCGCACGTGGAATCCAGCATCATTCATGCAGGACAGCCTCACTACGAGACAATAGCCACACAGAGTGGAATGTATAATAATAATAGTATTTTATATAGCGCCGTTCACCCGAGGGTCACAAAGCGCTGCACAAGGGCCGCAAAGAGAACGGCATGTCAACAAGGAAAAAAAACCAATCAATTAAAACCAAAGGAACAAAAATTTAATGATTAATGCTGCTTCGAATATACTGAAATGTCGTGAAACTGGCAATCTTATGTATAAGGCTGAAAGTGTTTCTATATACAATGCACCAATCTGTGTGTTGTTAAATCCATAGCAAATAACCACTACGTCGCCGTGAACCAGGCCACCTGAGTCTGATTCCTGCCGACGGCTAACATCAGTGGCCAGAGATATCAGAACGTGTTTGGGGCCACACAGTAGGTCGATTAGGGCCTAAATTAGTACCGGTTATGGTTTTGAGAACTCGGTAGGTGGTGTTCACCAGTACACCCCCGTGGTGCCCTTGGACAGCTCTACCTTCATAGATGTCCATTGACAACACTGTAGATTGCTGTACGTGTGTGTGTGTACGTATGTATGTGTGTATGTGGTGGCAGAGGCTGCTTTCCAGACGCACGACTGGGCTGTCAGATCGTTACATCGTTAGGCGCGAACAAGTGTTCAATTAATTACGTTTTGAGTGGAGTCGGTAAAGCAGCTGTCACAACAGCGCGCCGTGCCCGAGGATCGGTTTCAGTGACGTAACCCACACCGCGAGCGCCTCCTCCTCCTCCGCCTCGCTTTCCCGACCACGATCGATGTGTGTGTGCACCGTGGAACTCCAACCCTCGCTTCTCTCTCTCTCTCCCCATCTCCCCGCCTCCTCTTCGCAAGATCATCATCAAGACCAGGACAAACTTCCAGCCGCAGCCCAAGAGGAGAGGTAAACTCGGGATTCCAAACGTCACGGAGTTCACGGTGAACTTCAACGACAGCGCCTCTGAGAAGTTCAAGGTGAGGCACGAGGAGTCCCCCGCAGGTCCCGACACAGACTCTCCCCCCCACCCCGCATCCCGTCGTGATCAGGATTGGTGACATGATGATGTCTGGCTGTATGACGTGGTGAAAATTAGCAAAGATAAAATAGTTAATAATAATCATTTTACATTTATAACGCGCACATATTCATTCACTGTCGAGGGTACTCATTCGACGAGAGAACGACTCAGAAGCGAGGACAGGGCAGAGAGGCGCAGGAGGCAGCCAGGCGGTTTTACCGGCGCCATATTGCCACACACTGCTTCCTATATATTATGATGTTATCGGCCAAATAATTAATGAGTGTTTTTTAAAGTTGTGGGAGGAAGCCGGAGAACCCGGTGGAAACCCACTCAAAACAGGGGAAGAACACACAAACTCCAAACAGAAAGGCGTCCGAGCCGCGATTCGAACCTGGGGCCTTCTTGCTGTGAGGCGCAGATGTTACCACTGCACAAACCCTGCGGCCCAATTGACGTTCATAGTCTCACCAGGAGTCAGCGCTGCCAAACCAAAGACAAAACTATTTCCGACTCATAAGCCATAGATATGAAAAAACTGGCACGGAGACTCTATTTCAAATCAGGGCCTGTTATTAATCCAACAACAACCGCCGTTCGCTACTAATTGGTGGCGATGTCATCACGGCGCCTCTGCCAGGACAGGTACACTCCGAGGCCAATAAACATGCAAACGTTGAGCCAGCGTTTTATAACTTTGGTCCAACGTTGCTTCAGCGACAACCAATGTTGCCCTCGCGTATATTTACGTATCTAATTATTAAACAGCTTCCCAATAATAATAATAGCATTTATAGAGCGCTTTTCACCCGAGGGTCACAAAGCGCTGCACAGGGCTGCGGAGAGAACGGCATGTCAACAACGACAGAGAACGTAAAATCGGCAACATGTACAAAAAGCAGTGAGCTTTCGGGCATTATGCCTCATCCAGTCTCGGAATCATGGTTGTGCCGAGCACGCCTGATTGCAATATAGTGATTTATGAGTAAAAGCCAAGAAACGAGGCAACTGAGGCCCTCGCATGAAGTGTCTCGAAGGCTTGCTTGCAGCCACGAGGTCACGGGACAGACCCAGGACCCACCGGGTTGACTGAGACGACAGCCAGATGCACCAGCTGTGTTACACCTGCGCTCCCTCTCCGCCCCACGTGGGGGGTCCGCAGCTCACTCTGCTGGTGATGTTCGGCCTCGCGTTCCTGGCCTGCGTCGTCTTCCTGGTCGTCTACAAGGTGTACAAGTACGAGCAGAGCTGCCCCGAGGGATCCTACCTGCAGGTACCTGCCCGACCACACACTCAGCGGTGGACATTCCACATTCGTATGGCAGGAGTGAGGAGATCCATACACCCATTACAGCTTACAAAGGCCATGCGACTGCAGATATAAACGGGAGTGCGTATAGGCTGGAATTGAAATATCAGCGGGGAGTCGAGAGCACGGATGGCTGGGCCGAAGGGGGTACCAGAGTATTGGAGCAGCAGAGTTCGAAGGAGCAACCTCCCACCGAGTGTAGTCGCTTCGACAGAAAGGCTTGCTCGCCGGAGTGGAAATGAGAGTTGATTGAGATGAGAGGGAGAGGCGAGAGAGTCCGCGGAGAAGCAGAGAGAAGGCAAGACGTCAGTAGACAGAGACACGTCCATGGGGTGGCTTGAAGACGGGGAGTGTGTGGGTGAGGAGTCTGGACCCGCTGCAGTTTGGAGACGCGTGACCTGGTTAGGCCAGAGAGTGACAAAAAATATGAATCGACCACGGAGGTACGAGCAGCCGAGTGGCCCTCCTCGCGTCCACCCTCACCTCTCTAGGTGGTATACCCACGTTCGATTCGATTCTGCGAAGCGTGATGGTTATATGACAGTTTCCCATTGTAACAAGTTCTTCTTTAATTGCAGACAGCCCTTCAGCATTTAGAGATATAATAGTCAGTGCTGGCCTTAAAGGCGGCGTGCATTGGCCTCTCTTCTTGCTCCAGACTGAGGGGCTTCTGGCATCTGTTGAGTTTCTGGACATCGTTGTCTTTCAGCTCCTCGGCTTCGAAGTGTCTGGTAGAATTTGCAGGTAATACCAAGTATTACTTGACAGGGATCGCGACTTGAACGCTTCTACCTTGATCTCCGGTATACACCAACGTGCCCCCCACCCATCATCGCGTGGACCCCTCTCGCCTGACGATCTCTCCGCCCCCCCCCCCCCCCCCCCCCCACAAACGTTGCGTGCCCGTGGGGCTCATGGAGTCGTACTACGCGGGGGACGGGGTGGAGCCGCCCGGCCGCTTCCTCACCCTGGTGAACCGCTACACGGTGGTGCGGCAGTCCCTGTCGCACGCGGCCCTCCCCCACCAGCCCCCCGCCAGGGACAACAGCGACGACGGCGGCGATGACACCGACGAGGCGGCGGCCGCGCCCTGGGCGGGGGGCGCCGGCTCTGAGGTCGGGGCCGAGGGCAAGGGCCTCGCGGGTAACGCGGGCGGCACGGCGCCCCCGGCCAGGCTGGAGGAACCCAGCGCCTCCGTGTGACGGGGATGCAGGGGGGGGGGAGCGGCGCGCGTCCGATTTAGGCGCACGCACACACGCACGCACGGGGATGCGATCAACGCACGCACGTACGCAAGCACACGCGCGCACCTACTCGCCGCTCACGCACGCGCTAACCACTCACGCGGGCACTCACGCACCACTCCCTAACACACGCACAAACACCCAGCACTCACTAACACACGCACACACACGCCCCACTCACTAACACACACACACGCAGCACTCCCTAACGCACACACGCCGTGCGCGCGCGCGCGGGGGATGAGCAGGCGCGCGGTGACCGGCGCGGCCATCGCCGCCGTGCCGCCGTGCCGCGCGGATTTGGGAAATTTGAGTCCGAGTTTTCTTCTCCTCGTTGTTGTTGTCGTTCTGCTTCGCCTCGTCCCGTTTATTCGCGGTCGGCGGCCCCACCGCCGCCTCTCGGCTCCTGCTCGTCTCATTCTCCCGACTCTCGTTTTTCCAGAAGGCCCACTTGGCGCTGTCACCTCCGCCGCGTGCGGAACCTGTTCGCCCCGCTTCGCAGTTCTCCCCGCGTTCAGACCCCCGTACATCGTGAGTGGTTTCACCACGCTCTTAGAGACGTTACTTTTCTATCTCCCGGGCGTCTATCACCGACGATTCCAGTCACCTCTATCCGCGCACACACACACACACACAGCCGCCACTTTGAATCCGTTTCCGAACATCTGCACGAGTCGTCAGATCGTTTCTGTATTTTTCATTCCGAGCGACACGGCAATACTGTAAGTAGCCTCACTGCTGCTCGTGAGCGTTAATGTGTTGACGTGTGTGTGTGTCTCCAACTGGTATTTATTTATTGAATTAGATAGTCGCGTGTTTATTTATTTTACGTACTTAACCGAAACGCTTATGAAACAAGCGCTCACTTAACCGGTGACCGTTGGAGGTTCGCTTGAGAATGACACGGGGCGCCGGGCACCAGGTTATATTTGATGAGAAGCCGAGAGGCTGAGCTGCCCAGGGTGGTGGGACTCGCGGAGGGGGACACGTCGTCCCTTCCCGGCGTGGGCCGCACGGGGGCCGAGGGCCCGCGCGGGGCAGCGACGACGGAACGCGCCGGTCGGTCACCAACCCCGCACATCCCCCCCTCCCTTCCCCCCGCGGCCGCCGCGCACCCCGTCACCTCCTCGTTAGCGTCGTGTTTACCCTTTGATGATACCGAGCGTCGCGCCTTGGAGTTGTTTAGTGGCATCCGGCTCAACACATATTTATTGATGACACGTGTGCTTCGGTGTGGTAGGCGACGCTGTGTATAGCTCTAGTGTGTCGAGCGACACACGGGGTGGCGGCCAGGCTAAACGACAAGGTTTGATCCCCGCTGCTGGGAAATCAAGAGGTGGCTGGGTGGAGGGAGGGAGGGTGGGTGGGTGGAGGGTGCGGCTCTCTTGTGGTAGGAGCGGTGTCGGCTTGCGGATCCAGGTGGAGGAGGCTACAGACACCACCCCGGGTTCCCCAGCCTCGGCTGACTAGTGCCAATAGATTCGCTGCTTAACGGGAACCTGCAGGTGATTGCAGCGCTTTGGGACCCTCGGGTGAAAGGCGCTATATAAAACGATATTATTATTATTGTGATGCCGATGCACCAGTGCTAAGATCCCTCTAGAGCAGCTCTGCTGGCAAGGTTTCGTGTATTTTTGGGAAGGTTAATGTTACGTTTCACCCGGTAAGCTCCCGTATTAGGACCCCCTCCGACACATCCCCCCACATCATTTCCTGGAGCTCCTCCAGCTCCACCCGCGTGGCCCTCCCGCCCAGAGATCCCGGCGGCCGGGTCAGCCGCGGGGACGAGGCGAGGACGAGGCGAGCGGGCGCAGTTGGCGTCACAGCATCGTCATCGTATGGAGCACATATCCAGCCTCGCGTTAGCTTCCTGCAGTCGCCTACAGCTAAACACGGCTCGATGTATGAGAACAGCTGCTCTTTCGGGATAGCCGTGTCGAGTATTCCTCATCTGTGTGCCATCTAGCGATGTTCCCAGGAGAGCTGGCCAGGTCGGCGCCCAGCACTGGTGCACCATCATCACCACGACCCGTTTACTCTCGCGTTCCAATCGGCAATGACGTCCCCGGCTCAGGTCACCTGAGGTCACTGCTCGCGTCACCCGAGACAGAAACGCCGCCGTGGAGCGTCGTCTCTTGAACCCGCCTGCAGTTGGGGTCAGGGGTGAGGGGGCGCGTGTGCTCACCGCGGCGTCTTAGTGCGGGAGCCTTCATGCAGTGTGTACTTCGTGAGTTCCCCGAGGCCCCCGCCGCTAGCTAGGCACGGCCCAGGAGGAGGAGGATGTCCGCACGTGCTCCACTGAGCGCCTGGTTGCGGCCGCAGCGTCTTGCAAATTGAGAAGAAAAGCAACTCATACTGTCCCCGTGCTTGTGGAGTGAACCGTTGTGGCTGCGGGGTTCGGTGGAAAAACACTGCCACCGCCAGCCAGAGGGGGCTTTGAGCGTGTCATCGTGAGCGAACAGGAGCGCGAGGTGTGAGGGATAGAGTCCCTGGGTCGCCGCGGCAATGCCATATATTCCAAAGCAGAAGTGCTTCGCACTCCAGCCCCGGGGGAGTCACCGCGGTTCGGTTCCCACGCCATGATGATGATGATGCTGTTTGCTGGGGTCACAACTCACCGTGCAGCAGCAGACGGGGTTTCTCTAGGGGATCATCGCGAGGTCCCCGTACAAGCGACCCCTAAATCCCCCCAGGTCCACGGGCCACCTGTGGGACGTCCCAGTGAGCCGGGGTGGGGGGGGGGACCTTGGTGCGAACAGGGGGCCCCACATTACGGAGCTGTGTCGCTGTGGTCGCCGCACCAATCGCCCACGTGGTTGACGCCAGTGTTGACGCGGAGAGGTCATAGTCCTGCTCCGGCAGGGGGCCCTGGGAAGGGGGGCCCGGGGAAGGGGGGCCCGGGGGAGGGGGGCCCGGGGGAGGGGGGGAGAGCTATGTGTGTCGGGAGACGCGTCTAGTCGTGGCGTTTATTTAACTTTTAGCTTCTTCAGGCTCACGCACACCAATCGTGAACGTAGATCTCAGTGCAAAGCAATCGTTGGCTCGTTTGAAGTAGTGTGTGACGTTTAAATGTACCCCATCCGTAATAAATAAATAAATACACCATTCAACGAGGCGGCTCGCGTCGGGCGGCGTCTGTGAGCCGCGGGAGTCGGGAGGCGGCTCGCGGAGTCGCGGTTCACGGCGCCGCGACGTCCTGAGTCGCCGCTCCGACAGGGGAACACGTGCGCGCGGAGTGAGAGGTGATGCGTGGCGATCGGAGAGGACGAGTTGCCCCCGGGGCAGAGAACACTGTGTCACCACACACGAGCCTTAGTCCTAACCACATCTGACAAGCAACACACTGGTGCGCGCCCCTAACCCTAACCACACTGCGCCTAACCCTACAGGCAGGCGACCCGCCACCTGCCCCCAGCATCCTCTTCATTGTCGTGCAGAATCTGTGAAACCTCCCCGACAGAGTAACGGACCTGGTCTCTGTTAATCCTGTAAACCCGCCACGCCACGAGACACGATGAATTTACACAGGGGGAATGGGCCCGGAAAGCGGCCCGAAAACCGGCGCGTCTCGCGACGCCGGGAACGGGTTTCACGCTGATGGCTTGGCGCCCCCCCCCCACCTCAATCCACTCCCCACGATCCTGATTTACCGTCAGGCCTACACGTGCATCGATCGGCGCCTAATACACCCTGCAGGTTATTTCATCCGTAGGCCGCGGACAATTTGACAATAATTACATTTTACAATCGGCGCTTTAATCAATCAATCAATCAATTCAACTTTATTGTCAATCCTGCCATATGCCCAAGACATAC
>JAZEWU010000007.1:9775590-9790252 GCA_036362915.1 Geotria australis | reverse complement strand
GAGGGATTATATCCTTCGGCTTGCCTGGGAACGGCTGGGAATCCCCCGGACTGCTGTCACCGCGACCCTCACCAGGACAAGCGTTTGTCCTGGCGAGGGTCAATACGTTTTAGGGTTGTGTTGCTTGAACGATGAATTACATTTTCAAATAACCAAATAACTACAGTTTCTCTATATGCATCAATGCAAATTGTGTGCAAACATTTACACCCCTGCCCCGACTATACTGCTGTGATTCGTACTTTGTAACATCCTCGCGTGCTGTTTATTGTTAGCCCTAGCCTTAGCGAAAGATCCTCGTCTCAACGGGCCCCTCACCTCCGTTGCGAAGCGTTTAACCCAACGGATGCGATGACCCTCGGGACCGTTCGACCTTGACTGTCGCGCAGGAAGCGCTCGTCGGAGCTGGGCCAGCAGTGGAAGAAGGGCGTCCCCATCGAGGTGGTGCCCATGGCGTACGTCCCGGTCGGGCGCGCCATCGCCGCCCGCTTCGGGGGCACCGCCGACCTGCGCATGGCTGTCAGCAAGGCTGTGAGCGCCCATTATTCACCCGCTTATTGTAATTTTACCTTGTTCCATATTCATTATTTCTCAGCCCACGGTAACAGTTGGTCTGTCCAAATGATGGATGTTCTGCGGCGTGTAGCTCTGTGTTTGCTCTCGCTTTTTCTAGTCGCTATGCAAATTCACATTTTTTTTTCCTTGTCACCGCTGTTGTAACTCGGGCGAGACTCGCTTCTGAAACAGCTGCGCGTCACGCCAGCGGTCGTAACGCCCTGCGATGTTTCAGGGTCCGGTGGTCACGGACAACGGGAACTTCATACTGGACTGGAAGTTCAACCGTACCCACGACTGGCAGGAGGTCAACACGCAGATAACGCTCATCCCAGGTGGGAGTCGGACAGCTTCATCAAACTCCCGTCGAACATCGCTTACTTTAATAAAAACCAGTTAACATTAAAACCCCGCGGACGGATGCACATTGCTATTTGTACCATGCAGAGACTCTTTGCCAGTCCACTGCTGGTAGAATGCCTCGCCCATGCATGCTTCACCACTCTGGTCCGTGTGGATTGGTTAAAGCAGGGAGCAGTAAAATAATCGTACAGCAATGGATTCTGCTGCCGCCCCCACGGCCCCCGCGGCTGCATGTTATTTTATAATTGGAAAGTGCATTCAACAACATTCCTTTTCCCGAGCTTTACTTGGTCGGCTACACAGGACCGTGCTCACCACACGTGTGCGTGCGTGCGTGTGTGCGCACGCGCAGTGGGGAGCGGTAGCCCAGTGGTTGGCACACTGGGCTAAGAATCTGGCGACCCGAGTTCGAATCCCGCTCACGGCCAACACCAGTGACGATTTTCTGAACCGGTCCTGGGCCTCCCCTAGGTCGACTCAGCCTCAAATGAGTACCTGGTGCAGTGTGTAAACATCGTCAATAGGGAGACAAAGGCGGCCGGGCGTGGTGCTGGTCTCCCACCTCCTCGTGTGCCGTTTCGACCTTCAATGGTGCTCGCTAACGGGACTTGACCCTACAGTCTGTTTAGGCTATACGAGGGATCTTTGTCTTTTTGTTTTGTGTGTGTGCGTGCGCGCGCAGGGGTCGTGGAGACGGGACTGTTCATCGGCATGGCGGAGAAGGCCTACTTTGGCATGCAGGACGGCAGCGTGGCCTCCCAGGAGCCAGGCGACCAGAAGAACTAGTTAGCAGCGCTCGTCGGAACCTTCCAGCAGATTTCCTTTGCTCTGCACGCAAGTAATGGAACGTTCATCTTGCGATTTGCCAAATTTTCAGTTTACAATTGGTGCCTTCGTTTGTTATGTTGCATCGCTGCTCTCACACTGTGCACTATGTTTTTGAATGCCAAATATCAGCAAAACGCAGTGAATGTGTTTTTTAGTTTTTTTCTTTCCCCTGACTCTCAATTTCATTCGCAGCATTTGTAAAAGAGACGTAGTGAAAATGAAAAATATATCAAGGAAAACTTTTCGGTCGTTCAACATATAAATATTTCCTGCATATCCACCGCCGTCTACATATTCTTACTCTCGGTGCTTGAGAAAAGGGTAGATAAATATTGGATGCACTGTTAATATTTTATGACCTTTGCAGCTGGTGTTCCAATTGTGATTTTACAGTAAGGATTAAAACACGGTCGTAGGTAACTGGATGTGAAAGTGTAGTCTGGCATAATTTGAATCACTGCTTAGTGCCTACAACAGTTTAATAATAGCATTTTATAGAGCGCCTTTCACCCGAGGGTCACAAAGCACTGCATAAGGGCCGCGGAGAGAACGGCATGTTAACGACAGAAAAAACTAAAAACCAAAACAAAAATTAAATGATTATGGATGCTTCGAAAACACTGAAAGGTCGTGAAACTGGCAATCTTTCGAGCGGCAAAAAACTGCCAGCGTCCCCTAAGATGGCCGTCACTTCCTTAAAGACAAACACGGAGGGAGATACGGAGGGAGGGTGAGCAACGGGGAGACGGACAGACATGACGGGGAAACAACGCCAATCTAAATTAAACAAGTAACATTGAAGCACAAGAACATATTAAAAAAACGCGAATTAATTATTTGGCCGATAACATCCTAATATATAGGAAGCAGTGTGTGGCAATATGGCGCCGGCAGACCGCCTGGCTGCCGCCTCCGCCTCTGAGCTTTCCTCGCGCCTCTGAGTCGTTCTCTTGTCGAATGAATATCTTCGACATTGAATGAATATGTGCGCGTTATAAATGTAAAATTATTATAATTATAGACATACGCAACAGTAAAGAAGAAACGCAGGTATTGATAACAAAAACAACTTTTACACCCGACACCTGCCCCACACCACGAGGCGAGTCTAGGCAAGGCAGGCCTTACATAAACTGGGCCAGGAGTCGGCCGCGTAAAACAAAAAACAAGCAACAATAAAAGCCTGGCAGACAACAAAAACAAACACCAAAGTTACAGAAACAACCTATTAACTAAAGAGAAAAGGAACAGATGAAAAGTGATACATGTATAACAAATCAAAGTTAAATAAATACGCTTAACACAGTGAGCTGTAGCCCACGTGCTCTAAACACGGCCACCTCCCCTCATCACAGGGCTCTCCCCACGTTCTCACTCAAGAAACATTTTAAACAATAAATAAGTGAAGAACCCGGACCTAGGGCTTAGTCCAAACCTCTCACTAGCACTGCCAGGGTCTGTCTTCTCACGTTGTTCTCCAAAAATATTTTATGACTATCTTTGCAAGCGATTGCATTTATTCTCAGCAGCATTGCGTGCTTCGTTTGTGTCTGAATTACACTACTGTGTATTTTAAATCTACTCTTGATGAACAGCAAAGGTTGTGGAATGTGTAAACGTCTTTGAAATTTTAATCACAAATACATTTTCTTGAATAAGTATAAGTCAGTGTTTCACGTGATGTTTTTAGCTGCTGTGTTTCCCCGGATTATGCACGTTTGTGAAATTTAAACTCTTGGACAAACATCTTGAGAATGTGGGCCTTTTGAAGGCTTCACTTCAACATACGCCTAAGAATTTTGTTAAAATTCAATCCACTGGGTGCCGTTTTCAAACTAGGGTATTTTATTTTACAGATAATTTAGCACAATTAAATTCAACTAAACTTTATTGTAAATTCTGCCATATGTACAGGACATATAGAGGATCGAAATGCCGTTTCTCTCAGACCCCGGTGTCAGCCTCAAGGCTGACGAGCGTTAACGTTGGACGATCAGCTGTGTCGCGTTGCTGCACCTTGCTGTACATACAATGGTTCCAAAAGCCTCCTTTGCCAGGCCGGCATGCAGACTGAGCTTTCCTGTGCCACCGCGAAGTGGAGTCTTAAGTTGTATAGAGGAATAAGCAAACTAATGTGCAGGTGGATAAAGTGATGTGCACAATGCTCCGCTCACCACGTTTCCGAAGAGCACTCAAGGCGGTGCCGGCGCCTGCTGCGATGAATTAAAGATGGGCTCACGTCGATCCTCGAATGGCTTTTTGGCATCGCCATCTTTACGGCGGGTAAACAGATTTATTTTTTATTCCTGTCTAAAAAAATTATTGACACAGTTGTGTGAAAAAAGTTTCTTGATGTCAGGTTTTTGGCAAAGGTAACATTTTGTCCGTAAAAAACCCGTCAGCAATTCTTGTGCTGCCCACGGTAATGATAGCGGGGCGCGTTACGATTTTACACAATTCGGAGTTTGCCTGTTCCCAGTGCATGGCTTGAGTTGCCGTGCGTTATAAAGCACAATCGGTGACAAATTCAAGTCGGCTTCATTGTGACGATGGCATCGTTCCTGAGAAGACCTCTACGAGCAGGTTCGTTGCCACCTCAATGCCCCATTTACAAATATCGCCTCAAATACAAATAAATTAGCGGCTTTCTTCCGTAGTAAAGTATGAACTCTGTTCACAACGTTAAAATCAACAAAGCCTGGAAAGCCATTCAGGCTTGTTTTCCTCCTCAGAAAAGTACGATTGGTAAAAGGTTGCACATGTACAGTATGGCCAAAACGTTGCTGGATAGGGGCCTCACCGTGTCGTAATGATCATGGGCGTTATCGACCATACTTCACCACGTTGCTCTGTGCAGGTTCAGAGAACGATCTTTCTACACCGCCCTCTGCTGACAAATACCACCCATTCAATAAGTGCCGGTCGCCCATTCGAGCACTATCCAGGCTCTGAGCCTGCTTAGGTTCCAATATGTGACGAGAGCGGGAGAGCGGGAGTGGTCCGGGTGATTTGGTCACACACAGGCTGTCAAAGGTCAAGTGAAAAAAAAAACACCCAAGATATTCCAACATCCAGCTGCTGCAGGGCGTGTGGGATTTCTGGAAGCCTCGTCTGCTGTGGGGGGCAAGTGCGGCTCCTCAGGGCTGCGTGGGATGTCCCGCGATAACACTCTCCCCACACTCGGCTCCCATCGCCTCTCCCAGCCCGCTCTCCCCCAGCTCCCCCAGCCTCTGGATCAGGTACCTCTGCCGGAGCAATAGACAGAACGCAACAGTGAACGCCTTTAGAGGCTTGGAACATGTGTTGGTTTCAAGAGGCGGCCGGGTGGCTCGAGGGGCAGTTACGCCGAGACAGCACCGCTGAAGGGCCTGGGGTCGATTGGAGGTTTGGCTGCTGTAATTATACGGCGCTATGAAGTCCGGCGAGTTGACGGTTTAGGGGCTCAGCCTCCTGTGGCATGCAGAAAGCCATCATCGAATCGGGGTTTTCACTCAATCTCAATGCAATTATCTTTGGAATCAGCACTTAAATTGCGACCGCATCCTAGGAGGCCCTGTACCGAGACAGCAGGGATATTGTAGGGAGAACGAGGCAGTCGGTCACAGGCAAAGGGAAGGTCTCAAGCCTGAATGTGAGAACAGGGCGAGGGACAACCGCTCGCGATGATAGCTCTCCGACGTGATGTTGGTGCCGAGCGGAACACGCGTCACAAACCGGTAGCGCATTGGCAAAGCTCTACAGCACCTCCGCGGCAGTGCTACCATCCCGGAGGAGGGGGGCAGAGAGAGATAGAGGGGGGGCAGCCGTTGAGAATCGTCGTCTCGCCGCATCTCACCTCCACGTTGCGGTAGTGCGTGGGGCTCCGGCAGTGGCCCTCCCGCGCCGAGGTCTCGCACACGTAGAACAGGCGGCACAGGAGGCAGTAGAAGCCCGTGCGCGGCACCACGAAGTTGACACCTGCGGGGGGAGCGGCGGCGTGAGAGGCGACGTGAGCGGCGCCGGCCGGGCGAGTCGCGCGCCGGCGCGGCCCGCACGACGCTTCACCGCGGAACGTCTCGCACAGCGGCGTCGACAAACGAGCGTGGCGACGATACCTCCGATCGCAACAGCGGCTCGCGGTCCGATCCCCAGATCGACTTCAAGATCGCACTCACCGCCCTCAAGACGGACCAGTCCCTGCCTGCCCCTCTCTCCCTTCTCACTCTGTGCAACTTCACCCACTCTCCACTTCGGCAACCCCTCAACTACGTGGACCATTTGCGGGGAACCGAGACGTAGTTTTGCGACGTCCGCTTCCGCGGGCCGTCCTCTAACGCAGAGGCTCGCCCTGCTCCGCGAGCCGTTAAGATAATGTTTGGGGACGGGGGGGGAATAAAGAGATTGAGAGGCAACTTCAAACGCGGTGTCGCGTTTGAAGGCGGCGCGTGCAAGCGCGCCGGCCCGGCGAGACCGCCGCGGCGACCGACGCCAGGGTCGCGCGCTGCTCGCGACGCCGCATTCGTCGAGCGTTTGGGACGCGCGGACGGAAGAGCGTGAGGCGTTGCTCGGCGACGTCGTCCAAACACGACGGCCCTCAATTAGCCCGGGCCGCGCGCCCCGCGCTCCCCGCGTGCCCGCCGCTAGTGTGCACTCACGGCAGGAATTCCCTCCTCCGGCTGACCCCTTTAGTCGTTGACCCCTCGTAACCCGCGAGCCCTGGGGCCCTTTTAGCGGCGCTCGGCATCAAAGGGTCCGGGGCCGAGGCGCTCGGTGAGGCGGCGCGCCGTCTCTGGGGACGCGGCGAGCGCGCTCCCCCCCCGACTCGTGAGCGAGGTCGCGCCCGGCGGCGGCGGAGGCGACCCCGCATGGTGGGCGGGCAGGCGGGCGGGCGGGCGGCGCGAGTGGAGTTTTGGCCACGTGGAGTGCTGTTTGGCACGAGGTAGCTCAGTGGTTATCACGCGGGACTATAACCCTGGCGACGAGAGTTCGATTCCCGCGAGTGCCTGGTGGTGAGCGAGTGTGCGGTGTGGTGGGTGTGCGGAGTGGCGGCTCAGTGGTTAGCGAACTGAGCTACAAATCTGGCGACCCGAGTTCGAATCCCGCTCACGGCCTACACCAGTGACGATTTTCTGAACCGGTCCTGGGCCTCCCCTAGGTCGACTCAGTCTCAAATGAGTACCTAGTGCAGTGTGTAAACATTGCCTAGGGAGACAAAGGCGACCGGGCATGATGCTGGTCACCCACCCCTTCGTGTGCCGTGTTGGCCTTCATAGGTGCTCACTAACGGCACTTGACCCTACAGTCTGTTGAGGCTATATGGGGGATCTTTGTCTTCGTCTTTGGTGTTCTGGGTGAGTGTGCGATGCGGTGGTGGGTGAGTGTGCGGTGCGGTGCTAGACTCGCCGATGGGCGGACGGAGAGACTCCTCGCCGGCCGCCGACAAGGTGACGCACGCCGGTGACCCCGCGCGTCTCGTCAGGTCGCCGAGGATTTCTGTGGACGAGCGAGAAACACGGACGAGGCTGCCCCCTGACACCACGCTCGGGCGACGCACGACACGGATGGGCAGCTCACCGCGGGAGAGACCTGGGCTCCAGTGCCAGCGTCAGGGGTGGTGCCGCCCTAACGGTGGCCCACGCAGAACATACGTTTGTACGCCTCTGTTCCTGGCCACGGCTAATATCAGTGACAAGCGACATCAGAATGAGCGCTTCACCAACCCGCCACACTGACCATCTTTGTTGAAATACGGTCAAACGTCCAGTAGTAGATTATCAAGGAGCTGTTGACATTGCTGCGAAATGTAGCCAATCACTGCAGTTGTGTGATCAGCAGAGGGCAGTATGAAGCCGCGGCCGAGAGAGGTCACGTGCAGCCGAAAACTAACGGTTCCGTACCCAGTGGCACGCATCCGTGGTGATTGTATGTCAATGTCTCCACGTTAACCCTCCACCACCCGAGCGGATTACAAGGTTGCACGCTGGTGTCAAACTCCGTCGTTTAAAGTCTAAAGCCACCGATTAGTAGCCGGAGCTCAATTGGCCGGAATGTTACCGATGCGTGGGCACGGTTTGACTGTTAATATCTGTGCACTCGTGTCAATCTCGCTGGGTGGTGGAGGGGTTCATGACGAGGATGTTGCCGTGAAACTACCACCACGTGTGGCCTAACCGAACAACAACAACAAAAACCCGTCATCCAGATGAGCACCTCCCAGAGTGGTGAGGTATGGTCAAACAAACCCCCGTGGTGTTTCGAGACGAGTTTTTGTTTAAGCGACGTCTTCACAACTGCAACGCGCACTGTGTGCGGTGCCAGTGCTGTGGTGCAGCACCCGTGTTGTGGTGCAGCACCGCGTCGCTCGCTCGCTGCACCACAACGCGGGCGGCTGCACTGCGCCACGCAGCCGCCCGCGTTGTGGCGCGGCGAGCGGCGGGGCGATGGCACCCGTCAAAAACCCATTTTCAAATCACCAGCCCCGCCGCAGATTCTATCGCCGCGCGAGCACCTCGATAGGTTACAGATTTCTATTTAGATTAACGCACGCGGCGGATGACAGTCCCAACGCCTGTCGTAAAGTTCCTACGGAGATGCGATGCCGCTGCCGCCACCGCCGCCATAAAACACGAGAGGAACGAATGCGGACGACGGGAGATGCTAGATTGAGAGGATTTGCGGCCGCGCCGGCTTGATGCCTCCTGGGCGCGTGACGAGCAGATGCGGCGATTACAATTCCACGACGCGCAGCCACGTACTATCCGCTGCTGGGTGAAAGCGGCCCCTGGGCCGTCGCCCTCTCCACCTCGTGCCCGCGCTCGACGCGCGAGCCAGTCTCATCGCGCCACCTCCTCGGTGGATTTAGGAACGACGCTTCCACATGGCAGACATGCAAAGGCAACATGACGATCGCTTGCTACGGCAATCCCGAAAAAGCGGCTCTCCACAGCAATTCTCAACATAATACGGAGTCGCGTGTCGGGGTTGGCACGCACCTGGAGCGAGGGCTTGGCTCGGGGACTTCACAGCTCCCGCCCACCCATCGCGACGGTTGCCACCACCGCCCACCTCCCCATCCCCCTCCAGCATCGCGCCGGGCCACGGCCCCTCAGCGTTCCGTGCGTCACAGTCGGATTCCGACCCGTGGCCTCGCAGGAAGGACGCGGGTTCATCGTGCGTCCCGCGGGGCTCTCGGGGGACGGCCCGGGCTTCCGTGTCTGTCGTCTCCTCCAAACGCGGCTCCCCGTTAACGGACGCGAGCGGCGCCGACGTCACCTCCTGCGCGACGCCGTGGCCCCGCTCGCTCCGCAGGGGGTCCCCTCTGTCGGGGGCGACGGCGTCCGAGCGATCTGCGACCCGGCCGTCCGGCGATCCATCGTCCCCGCCTGGGGGCCGCTCATCCAGCCGCATCGCCGCCGCCGCGGCTGCCCCCTCGAAGGCGGCGGCCTCGTCGCTCGCCTCCTCGCACGCTACCTCGTCGGCGCGGCGAGCGGTGTCCTCCTCCTCCTCCATCTCCTCTTCCCGCGAGACGCGCCTCTCCGCCGCCTCCGCGGCGAGCTCCGGCGCCGCGGCGAGCTCCGGCGCCGCGCCGCCTGTTTGTGCCGCGGCCGCCTCCTCCTCCGCCATCTCCTCTTCGGCCCCGACCTCGTCCACGGTGACAAAGCCGACGTCGCCCAGGAAGAAGTCCTGCTCCTCGTCGCGGTGTCGGGGTGCGCGGACCCCGCCCGGCTCCTCCGTCGCGCCGCCCCGCCGCGCCGCCCCCCTCGCGGGTTTCCCCGGCGGGCTGCGGGACGAGCGGCGGCGCGGCGACGGGGTCGACGGGCCGGGGGACGAGCCGGAGAGGCTCCCGCGGCGCCGCGGCGAGCGGCTGCGTCTGCGCGCCGCCGCGGGGCTGAACGGGCGCGGGCTGCACGCGGGGCTGCACGAGCGCAGGCTGCCCGCCGGGGACCCGCGCGACAGCGGGCTGCGGGACCGCACGCGGCTCCTGGGGGGACGCAGCAGGTGCCGGCGTCAGCGGGCGGCGCGGCACACGGGCCAACGTTCGGCACACGGCAACGACCGGCGGCGGTTACCGGCGGTGTGGCTGCGCGGGTGAGTGCGGTGGTGAGTGCCGGTGCGGAGGCCCTACGGCGTGGTGGCGGCGCGACCTCTGGCGGACAGCGCCGTCTCCTCCAGCAGCACCTCGTCCACGGGGCGTCCCGGTTTCTGCCGCACAGGACACGGCGCGCGCGGGACAGGGGTTGGCGGGCCGCGGGGAGACGCCGCGAGGCGCTCTACAGGTACCGGGCGACAGTTCCAGCATCGCTGCCCGGCCTGGCTCGGAGTAGGACTTAATGGTGCAAGGCAGTGGTTCCCAAAGTGTGCGCCGGGGCGCCGCAGCTAACTCGCAAGGGGCGCCGCGGGGATATTCAAAATCCTGGTACGATAAGGGCGCTGTGAACCGAGAACGTTTGGGAACCACCGGCGTAAGGGACTACGACTGGAATACAGTGCACCGTATAACCGGCCAGGTGGCTCAGCAGCGGTGCGAGAGGCTCACGATCGGAAGGGTGCGAGTTCAAATCTTGGTCGGGCGTTACCCATCTCCTCATCCCAGTGGGGGTTACTAAAGTGAGTATCACTTTGTGGGGGCGTTAACGTTGATTGTCCCCACCAAAGGAACGCGCAACGTTCATCACACCCAGCCCATTTATGCAGGAAATCAGTAATGAATTGGTGAAAATAATCAATATAAATCGACAACTAATTACATGAAACACAAGGCGAGATGCCAAAGTAATCCCGGCACGGCGCCCCCGACCGTTCGGGATTAACCGCTGCCACAGGACAGCGGTCTGCTAAGGAGGCGACCCCCGGGTTTGACCCCCGGGTGCGAGCCGCGACCTGGACGTCCGGGTCGGCCACCCTCCTCCGTCGCAGCGTCAACCTCGCGACCGCAAGTCCCACAAATCCTGCGTTCGGCCGAGAGCAGCAGCTGAGTCGCCGGGGCGGGGCCCGCGAAAGAGGGGGGGGGCCCAGCGAGAGGGCCGGGCACCTTAAGCACGAGGCGCTGGTAGGAGCTGGACATCTGCACGGCCACGGGCTGCTCCTGGAGCAGGGGCGGCCGCGCCACGTACGTCCGCACCAGGGCCCGCGCAGCCTCGGGCCTCGCCATCTCCAGGAAGGCCTGCGTGGGGCAGCGACGCGGGCAGGGACGGGCACGGCCACCGCACGTGAGGGTCTATCGCGCTCGCGGAGCACGGGCCAGCAGGCAACGCAATGCCGAACGGCCAGCGACAAACGGCACCGCGGACGCAGTGATGGCACCGGTGACGCGGACCGAGGAACGTTATTTGTTATAAGAGCGTGGGAAACAGGGACGAAGAAGGGAGGGAGCGGATTGTAAAGTGGAGCGGCGCGAAGGAGGATAAGTGTGGCGACCCGCGGTGTGGCGAGCGAGCGGGCGAGCCGGTGAGCGAGCGGGTGGGTGAGAGAATGAGTAAGCGAGTGGGTGAGCCGTTCAGCAAGCGGGCGAGCGGAGCGATGCGAGGCACGGAGCGGAGAGAGGCGAGCGTCTGCTCCTCCGGCTGTGGCGGTGGAGCGGGGCTGCGGGGCCGGGCGATAGCGAGCAACATTTGACATTGCGTCGCCCCCGCGCGGCGCTATCCGCCCAGTGGCATGTGTTGATTGTTTGAGCTCACGCAAGCAAGCAAAAAAAGGAAGGGAGGGAAAAAATATATAAATGGAGTGTTGCGTGCGCGGGTGCGCGCAGCGGCGGCGCGCGTGATGAAGGTGCTGTGCGGTGGCGCGGTGCCCGAGTGTGTTTTGCTGTTTGTATTCTCAGGCAAACGACCTTGAGATGCTATCACGAGCCCCACTTTTTTTGACAGCGGTGAAAGTTTTTTCTCTTTTCCCCTCAGCTGCGCCTTATCGATCAAATGCGTTTGCTTTTTGGCAGCGTCTGTGTGTCCACATGTCCGTGCGTGTAGGGAAGGGGGGGGGGCAGCGGGGAGCTGGGTGGAGTTGCGGAATGGGGGGGGGCGCAATTTGCCGCTTCTGCAAAAGGAACTTGGGATGCGGCCAAACCGGCCGAGATAGAGAGAGCGCGATTATTTCAAGTGTGAGCTGAGCAGTACATTTCTCGGCGTAAATTATGACGGTGCCGCGTCGCCCGCCACCCTTCACGCGCGCGCATTGACGACCTTACATCTCTATTCAGGTGAATAAAAACACAGCTGTTATACAATAATGTCCCAAATTGTGGCTTAATTGTCGCTCGAGTCTCCATTTGTTAGATTTAAAATGAGAATTGCTCTCAACAGCTGCCCTTCCCAGATAGCCGTGTCAAGCGTTTCGCCTTCATCGGCGCGTCGGATTCCGCTGTTCAGGAATCATCGGCGAGTCGGATCCGACTGCTGCGGCAGCCGCTCGTCCGCTGTCGCGTGAGCGGCACGGAGCGCGCGCGGTCGGTACGTCATCATAGCTCGCGGGTACCCCCTCTGACCTGTGCTCCCTGATCCACGATCCCTGACCTTTGCTCCCTGACCCGCGGGCCCTCACCTGGTTTTTGGACCTCATGAGGATGTAGTTGGTGACCTTGCCGAAGGGCAGGCCCAGGCGGATGATGTCGGCCTCGGTGAAGGCCACCGGAGGGAGGTTGTGGAAGTGAACCACGCGGCCGGCCCCGTCCTGCCCACAGGGGGAAGGGGGGAGATGGGGGAAGAAAGAAAGAAAAATCACGCGCATGCACAGATTACGCGACGCTCTCCACGACGAGCGAGCCTCTAGGTCGGCGACAGACAGCGCTCGACACGGATATCCCAAGAGAACAGCTCTGAAGAGCAACCATTCCAGGATGGTCCTGTATTATTATTATTATTTTTTAGGATGTTTGCTGGAAGCTCAATACACGCGTGGAAAGGGGCAACACTCGATCACCAGGCAGGCGGAAAATAGTCAACTTGCTGTGCTGCATTCTCCTGGAAAGCCACGATATGGCACCTGGGCGACCACAGGAAGGGATTTTCACAACATTCGCACGGTGAGCCACCAACCCTCGCTGCGGCTGGCTCCGCAGCGTTGGATCACAAGCGGTTACGTGAGGCAGGGCAGCCGCCCCCGCCGCACGGCATGGGATAATCGTCGTAATCGGGCGTCACCCCCTCCTCTCCCTGCTCTCCGTCACCAATAGAGCGTCGGTTACAGACAGGCTGAGATTTAGGGGCCAGCACTCTTGGCACGGTAGATGAGTGGCGCAGCGTTTATCAAACTGTCCTATAACTTATCAATCCGAGTTCAATTCTCGGCCAAATTGCGTGACTTCACCAAATATGGCCGTGCCGGTGAAGCGCGGATCAAACGTCCCCCGTAGCGGCGCGCGTTAAGAGGGCTTCATCCAGCAGTGGATCGACAAAGGGCCGCGAATGTCATTTGATATACTCTTACAATAACACGTAAGCCGGAGGCCGCGCCGCGGGGGATTAAGTGGAGGTTTACGAGCGCTGGCCGGGCGGTCGCGCTGCGTCGCCATCGCCCGCGCCACACGCACACCCGCCCGCTTCAAAGAGAACTTATAAATAAAACGCGTGGCGGGCGAGCGGGCGAGCGGGCGAGCGGGCGATGGGACGCGCGGCCCTCCCTGCCCGGTTATGGCAATCGCCGCGCTCCGCTCGCGGAGCCACGAGAGCCGGAGCGAGCCATCGCACTCGCGGACGCTCACGCGGAGGCTGGGAAAAGCAGCGGCTCACGGGAATGCAGAGAATCGCAGCGAAGCACGTGGAAGTGCGGAGAGGCGCGTGACCGGAATGATGCCGGGAGGCCGAGAGAGCGGGGACGGAGCGCGGCGCGTGAGAGGAAACGTGGAGGAAACGATCGCCGGTTAGGGGGCGGCTCGTTCATGCTCGATGACCATCGTGCCATAGGTGGTACGATGGCCAACGAGCGAGACTGGCGGTGGAACGGCAGCCGAAGGAGGGAACACACGCTCAAGCAGATGACCACCGCGGAGATGAGATCAGGTCAGGTGAAGGATTGAAGTGGATTGTGGTAGGGGTGGGGATGGCGATGGCGCGGTCAGGCTTTCACCCAGCAGCGGATCGACAATGACTCATGATGGTGATGGTGAACGCGCCGGTTGTTCATGAATTGGAGATGAGTCGCTCCGTGCACGTCGGCGGAATGAGGACCGGCTCCGCGACCCCACGTCACACCAACTCCGGGAGGCGCTGTGATGTCACGCGGGCGACAGAAATCACGGTCGAGCGGTGATCGTCCCAATGCCACCGCCACCAAGAAGCCCACTCCAGGAACATCACAGCACCATGGCCTAACACCAACCCTCAGCAACCCACCAAAATACTCGCCAGTAACCAACACACCCTAACTCTTCTCCTAGACGTTAAATGTCACTTGAGGAACCAACAATTTGAGTCGAAATTCCGAGTCAACCTCCCGGTCAAGTGGTTCCGTCGCTCATCTACATCTGCATGGCTCTGCGGCCTGAAACTCCCTTCCCACAAGCCACCTGTTTACCTCCTGCCCCTTGTTCAGGTTAAAGTTAAAAACTCTTACCCTCTCTCTACACCAGGCTACCTCGCTCTCTCGCTCGCTCTACATAAATAAGGAAACACGTCCCATATCCGCGGGAAGCCCACGTCCTGCCGTCTCCACGCAGCGTCTCGCGACACGATCGCAATTAAGACGCGGCTCGCGCCGAATCGTAACGGCGACACTGTCGGGCCAATAATTCATCTCCGCGGAGCCGGAATCAAAATTAACGGCATTGTAAATAAAGCCGGAGACATTTTGCCCAGAAGAACGCGCGGCGCTCGAAACGGAAAATCTGGCGCAGGAGGTCACCTCTGCAGAAGGAGAGTGCTGCGCAGTCACGTGACCGGAGACAGATTTACGGCCGAGGTGGGGGGGGGGGGCGACGGCCGCGGGGGGACCACGTGCCTCAGCC
>JAZEWU010000007.1:9739102-9754013 GCA_036362915.1 Geotria australis | reverse complement strand
TCTCGGTTGCGGCACCCACAACCTGGAACAGCCTGCCACACCTATTGCGTCAAACACAGTCGCCTACAGCCTTAAAAAAAAACTCTTAAAAAGTCACCTTTTCAGCGACTCACAACAAACCGACTGAGCAGGGCTCCGCGCCTTCGAATCAACGGGTGCAACGCGCCCGGAGAAAATGCGCGCGTTGTGACCCTCGGGTGAAAGGCGCTATATAAATGCTATTATTATTATTATCAGCATTACCGCAGCTATAACGATCTGCCTCCTCGCCCGGTGCCCTTTCCACTCGAGGTCGCCTTTCGCCCACATGAGCCCAAACATGTCACGCAGCTTTCTTCCAAAATCCGAACGGAAAAGACATTTCAGCCAGAGTGCGAATTGAGCCGTTGCGCGTGACACGTGTTTGTGACAGGGGTTGACAGAGATTCGCGAGGCACGAGTGCGTGGCATTTCACGCCGCACGTGTAACACATCGCACCCAGCCACTCAACTCGCCTACGCACGCACACTCACGAGCACTTACTCACCCGCACAAAAGGCAAAGATCTCCCGCGTAGCCTTCAACAGACCGCTGCGGCTAAGGGCTGTCAGCGAGCACCTATTCAAAGCTGGAAAAGCGTGGCTAACCAGTTTCACGACCTTTCAGTATATTCGAAGCAGCCCATAAAAAATTGTGGCTGATTTTCCGATATGCCGTTCTCTCCACAGCTCGGATTTATAAAAAAAAGAAACCCAAAAAAATTGTTGCTGATTTTCCGTTCTCTGTCGTTGTTGACATGTCGTTCTCTCCACAGCTTTGTGCAGCGCTTTGTGACCCTCGGGTGAAAGGCGCTATATAAATCGCAATTATAGTAATTATTATTATAACCACCACGTTCGACCGCCCCGACCGTCTTTGTCTCTCCCCAGTGGTGCCGTTTACAAATCGCACCGGGTATTGTACTCTTATAATGTTGAGTCGATCTGCTGGATGTTATGCAACACGCATCGCCCGTGCAAAGACGGATAGCGCAATGGCAGCATCGTCATCATCATTCACCGTGCCGCCACCAGACCGCGCGTTCTTCCCTAGAACCACTAGCGTTTCCTTTCGTCGCGTCCAGCGATGCGAGGGCGAGGGGGGGCTGCCCGTGCTATCCGTTCATCGAGTCTGCAAACTGGTCGTGTACAAGTCATGCACCGCTGACCCGGGCCGTGCCAGGTACCACGCGGCACGGGATGAGTGTCTGCGTGTGTGCGCGAGTGGCATTCATAAACAGGCGCCGTCTAGAGCCCCAGACGCGGTGGCAGAGAAGGAATATGTTTTTATTCTTATTCTTCTAGGTACTAAGCAGCTTTACCCGGACAGCAGCGTTGTTGTGTGGCAGGCAGGCGCGGGGCCGCGGCGCCTGTGGTTGCTGGGAGCGATTCGAATTCGAATCGATTCTTCGAAGCATGATGGTTATATGACAGTTTCCCATTGCAACAAGTTCTTCTTTAGTTGCAGACAGCCCTCCAACATTTAGAGATATGATAGTCAGTGCTGGCCTTAAAGGCGGGCATTGGCCTCTCTTCTTGCTCCAGACTGAGGGGGCTTCTGGCATCTGTTGAGCTTCTGGACATCATTGTCTTCAGCTCCTTGGCTTCGAAGTGTTTGGTACAATTTGCAGGTAATACCAAGTATTACTTGACAGGGATCGCGACGTGAACGCTTCTACCTTGACCCCCGCTGGCACAGTGCACGAGGCAGGCGGTGGAGGAGCCAGGGCAAAACACGCCCGGCTGCCTTTGTCTCCCCACTGCTGATTTCTACACGCTGCACCAAGCCCACGCAATGCTGAATGAATTTCTGCCCACGCCGTATCCGCCTTGGAGCGTCGTTGACCATACTTCACCAGGCTGGTCAGTGCTGGTTGGTGAAGGTTGGCGGAGGCTGGTGAGTGTTGCGAATTCTCCGGAACCATTACTCACGTGGGACCTGCGTTGGGATGTCGGGATGTTTGGCCGATCCGTACACACTGTACTTCTTGCAACTATCTATTTATGTATATATTCCAACTGTCGCCCATGTCACAAGAAAAACACATTTCCATGAAACAGGGAAACATAATTTCCATGTGACGTCACCTCGTGTGAGTGAAGGCGAATAAGGTCCCGGCCGTTGCAAATTTCACGCGCGCTGATACAGAATTTGCCCACATCGCGTGCCCATCAACCCGAACATTCCATCATCCCGGGTGTTGACACGCGCCGCGTGAAGTAAACAAACAAAATGCAATGATGGATGTATTTGTAAAGTCATCAGTGACTCGGCTGACACCATCAACTCGCTACACTTTGAAACAAACACCAGTGAAAACACAGGGCGGCTGAACTCCGGATTCAAACCTAGGTGATAAACGGCGCCGGCTCGGTGCTCCGGCACGGCCGGCGTGAACCCTCTGAGAGTTAGAGAG
The DNA here is from genome assembly GCA_036362915.1 of Geotria australis. NCBI lineage: Eukaryota > Metazoa > Chordata > Hyperoartia > Petromyzontiformes > Geotriidae > Geotria > Geotria australis. The sequence continues at coordinate 9,751,578 of JAZEWU010000007.1, read as the reverse complement.
AGACATTCGGTTATTATGAACTCCCTTAACAAAGATACACGCCCATTATGAGCCCCCCTCGAGACAGAGACACGGCCATTACGATCCCCCATAAACAAACAGACACGAGCACTGTGGATCCGAGAACTACAAGAGACGCTGTCATTATGAAGCCCCCGTGGGACAAAGAGACATGGCCATTACAGCCCTTCTAGGACAGACAGACCGAGAGATGCACGGCGGTTAGTACCGCTATTGGACACCGACACACGGCCGTTATGATGTGCCCCGCTGATCTCGACACGTCTGCGATGAAGCCTCCGTGGCACACAGCCACCGCCATTCATCGTTATTCAAACGAGCGGCGCGATCGTGACACCGGCGACACGGCGTGACGCATTGAGCTCTTGCGAACGGCGCCACGGGCTCCCTGCGAGCGGCGCCGCGCGGCCGGGCTGCGCGTGGGCCGCACCGCGTTACATTTTAAATACTTTATATATGTAATCATTCACCATCATTGTCCGAAATCGCTTAATAATAATAATAACATTTATAGAGCGCCTTTCACCCGAGGGTCACAAAGCGCTGCATAATCCTGTACAGGGTTGCGGTGAGCCGGAGCAGCATGTCTTTGGACTGTGGAAGGAAACCGGAGTGCCCGCTGGCGAAAACCCACGCGGACACGGGGAGAACATGCAAACTCCAAACAGAAAGGCACCCGAGCCGGCATTCGAACCCTGAACCTTCTTGCTGTGAGGCACCAGCGCTGCTCACCGCGCCACCGTGCCGCCCGACTTTATATATATATATTACGGCTTAATCGACTCGCATTATTTAAATTACAAAAGAAATAGAATGCAATCAACCTAATTACCCGGTCAGCAGGGGCCAAGTTAATTTAAAAAGAGGATGACGCTAATTGATGCGGGTCATCGCAGCGCGCGTTTAATGGGCGCGCGGAACTGCGACCCCCGCGCCTCGCGCCGTTACTCACGGAGAGACAAACACGGCGCGCGCAACGAGCGCTCGTTCCTCAAGCGCTTCGAAGAATCGATCGGTGAGAATTGCTTCCCAAATACGTTATTTCGGGGATAGCCGTGTCGAGCGCTCGCCGTCTTCACCTTCGCGACGTTTCGCCTCCAACGCGGGAAGGTGATGAGGGGAGCGCTCGACACGGCTATCCCGAAAGAACAGCTTTGGAAATCAATTCTCATACATCGAGCCATAAAAAACCGACATCAGCACAGAATCGATAATTAGTGTCCGCCGGAGCTGGGGGTCTGGGTGAAGACGCCGCTTCGCTGGGATTGTCTGCGCTCTACTGCCCAACCTCTGCAGCTCAAAAGACCTTACAGAGTTCAATAAAAATGCAAAGGACCGTGTAAAGAAATGGGAAACTGTAATTTAACCATCGCGCTTCGAAGAATCGCAAAGAAGAAGGAGCTGGGATTGAGCCCAGCGTCCTTCACTGCGGCCACGCGTCGCCTCCTCCCGCGCGCGACGCCTGGCAGTCACTCATCACGGTTCGATGTGGGGGTTTTTTTTTTTCTGAAAAACTGTTCTAGAGCGACGCCCAGCTCTCGAGCCCTTCCAGAAAACCACGGGGATTTAAATCGGCCGCGATCCTACTGTGTGTCAGGACTGATCCGTCTCGTGGCGAACTCAATCCCAAAATGCGCATCAACTTAGACACAATCATGTCCCCGCAACCCCCTCAAGCCGCCGGGGTCGCTAACATTGATACCGCTATGTTGGCGGTCAACAGTGGCTGCCCTACGAACGTATTCGCCTCCATTAAAAGAACCTGGAATTCCCACCGGGTTACGAACGGGATCTTCTTCTTTGCGATTCTTCGAAGCACGATGGTCAGCCTCTGGACATCGTTGTCTTTCAGCTCCTCGGCCTCGCGCTTCGAAGAATCGACAAGAAGAAGAAGCTCGGCCTCGACGTGTTTGGTAGAATTCGCAGGTAATGCTTGGTATTGCCTGCGATGTCCAGAGAATCGTGACGGAGCAAACTGACAGACTGCACGCTGCCCGACCATCACTGGGTGTAACGGGGTCCGTTAAAGAGCTCCCAATGTTAACTGCCGGCAGCAGGGGGGGGGGGGGCAATTAATTAACGGCAGAAGCGCTCCCTTAACGAGGCTATTACAGCTCTCGGCTGCCGAGATAAAACCGCCAATATGAGAGCACGCACACACGTGAAATCGGAGAGGGGGGGCTAGCGAGGCAGCTGGCTCCTGGGCCCCCCAACCCACAGTCCGCTCCCCCCCGAGTCCAGGCTTCGTCTTAACGAGCCTCGCGGGGGGTCTGGAGATGCAACAGCTGCAGGCAGCCCCGAGTCACGGGGCCCGCCTATCAAACAATTATAGGCTTGGACGGCATGGGCACCCGTGGCTCAGGCCCACGAGCGTGTGTAAATATAATAAGATACGGCGGGGCAAACAGAATTAGCCTGCGGTAGGGGTTCGAGGCTCATTCACACGGCCCGTGATTTATCGTGCATACAATTAGAGTGCACCGTGTCACCGCTGGCGTGCGGGGAAATCGTACGTGAGTGGTCTCCAACCGGTCGATCGGGATCGACTGGGCGATGCCGGAGTCTTGGAAAGTCCAGCATAATTATTTTTGACAGAGAGAGTGGGGAAAAGCTGAATTCTGTACGGTGGATGGGTTTAAAACTGTGGCGGCCGTGGGTCGCAAATACTAGTGTGCCAAGCACTCGCAGATAGTGTGCAGCGAGCACAGGTGTCACACTAAGAATAGGTGATTGTTATGCAGAGCGCACATTTTTGGGTTTTGGGAAAGAAGAATTTGCATGGGTAGATCTTGCGTTGCGTTGAGTTTCTAAAAGTGATCTTGTGTTCTTCTTCTTTGCGACGTGAACGCTTCTACCTTGACCCCCATCTTGCGTTTAAAATGTTGGAGACCACACTGTATTACCTGCTTTCAACACAGCCCGATCATCTGATTTGCAAGAGAGGCCTGGCTAGCTGCAGTACGCGCAGCCATCGTCTCGACACTGCGTGAACACACGTACAATGTAAACCCATCCGAATCATTGTTGACATAAATGATTAACCCCGACTGGGTTAATAATCTTGGAGGCGCGACTCTCCCCCACCACAGGAATGTGGACATTCTCTACGCTGCGAACGGCTGAGCAACACACCGCTCGTTAGCGCCGGAAACAACGGTGACCTTTCATCATTGTCAGTCGTGATCAATCCACTGCTGGATGAAGGCCTCCCCAAGCTGCACTCCCTCCCCAAACACGACCAAGGTTACGGAGGCCACAACAGGGGCCACGTGTCTACGCTTCTCTTCGCCGCGGCGTGGTAGGCCATGCATGCGTTCGTTACACGTTGTTCGTCCGCGTGTTCCAGCGCCGCGACCTGCCGCTAACATTCCCCGGGGACACTGCGAAACCTGTGTACTGATGTAGGTTTGTCACGGCTCCATTCATGACGGTTGCTCTTCAGAGCTGTCCTTTCGGGATAGCCGTGTCGATAGCTAGATAGATGTTTATTATTACAGCAGAACAAAAAAAAAACAGTGAGCTTGCAAGCTCTTTACGGGATTCCTGCATTGACACAAACACGTGAATTGCGATTTCCCTGTCTCCCTCGCGACCTTTCGCCTCCCACGTCGCGAGGGAGATCGCTCAGTGACACGGCTATCCCGATAAAACAGCTCTGAGGAGCAACCATCACTACAAAACATTCTGCGCGGTACCCATTCCGCCGCCACAGGCTATACCCAGCCACTGAACCCGCCGCACGCTTGGGTGAGAGCCAGTTGTTTTTCGTGACTTTACGAGCACCGCCGCCGTCTGGCCGTAAAAACCAAAGAGGCTGCGAGGAGTGAGCGGGGTCGGTCACGCTCGCCCGGGGACGGCGAAATATAGCCGCGAGGCATCCCCGCGGGAGAGGGCACGAACACGCGGGTGCGCGCCCACGGAGCCGCCTGGCCCCCTCCTGACCAAGACGGACGATCCGCGTGAGGCCGCGGCGTTGGCAGCGGCGCTTTAGGTGCGAATAACAAAAGCTCAACACGTTTGTCAGACATTCGCTTTCGCAGACGTCCGTCCGTCTGGCTGTCTGGCTGGCTGGCTGTCTGGCTGACTGGCTGTCGCCAACTGTCTGCGAATGGGCGACGCGGCGTGCCGGATTTTGGGACTGGTCACCGGGAAACGTTCTTTCAAATTGTGTGTTGTGTCGGGATAGGCTCCGGCTCACCGCGACCCTGTACAGGATTAAGCGGTTTCTGAAAATGGATGGATGTCGGGGCTCCGCGATGGAGAAAGAAAGTGAGGAGGCGGCGGCAGCGTCCGACTGCTGTTCCATCAGTGGCCCTGGCTTATGTGAAAACGAGATAAGTGGAGGAAGTGTGAGAGCGACGGTGAAATGGAACGATAGCCACAATGGGGTACACGAGAGTGGCTGGATCACAACAAGGAGGGAGCAAGGGAGGCATTCATTGCGCAGTCAGCAGTGGAGGAGGGAGACATGGGTGGCCGCCCTCAGAGAATCACGGGAGCAGTGGCCATGAGGAGAATACAACCGGACACCGTGTCTCGAAAGGGTCACCACGCGGTTTGTCTCTGAGAGTCGGTACGCTGCGGCAGGAGGGTTTACAAATCGACAGCCTGAGGCTCACATCGTCAGGTGTGGCAGGTGTCGGCGCGCCATCGCACTGGGAACGCGTCCGTCCACGCACATCGGCCCAGGCCGCTCGGGAGGGCCGTCACGCCGCGTGGTCCACCGAGCGGGCCCTCAGGCCCCGCGACCGCGCCGCTCCGCAGCGGCCTCCGTCCGCAGCCGTGCGGAGCCGTAACCCGAGGCCTCGCCGGCAGATTTACGGCGCCGGCTGCTGCTGTTCGCGCCCGGGGCCACCCCTGATCCTTCCGGGGCCTGACAAGTTTTACGAGGAACAGCTGAACGCGGCGCAGCGCTCGGGGTCTTCACCTCGTCGGTGAGGCCTTGCGAATACTGGCTCCTCCACTCGCTCGCCTGCCCGCGCGCTCGTTCACGAACCCCGACTATTATTGGACGATAATCGGCTGACTGAGAGGATTGTTTCACATCCGCTGTGTATTGGTGGCCAAGCAAATACATCCATATATGCACCGTGGAGATGCAGTGATGAAATCGGCTCCACCGTGGCTGATGTTTTTTTAGATGCTTGATAGCATAGAAAGGCTTCACTGGGTCTTCAGATACTTTGGCAAGGGGGTCGTAATGTTGGCAGAATCCAAATTGTGAAATTTGCAAGCAGTGTTTCAGGATTGGGATCTTTCTGCCAGTATCTGTTACATTCACTGTATTTTTTTAAATCAGGTATGGGAGGAAACCTGAGAGCGTGGAGGAAACTCACGCAGCACAAGGGGAGAACATACACGCCCCAAAGCAGTCAAAAATCGAACCCAGGCTCTTCTTGCTGTGAGGCACGAGTGTTACCACTGCGTCGCCTCCCTGCCACGTGTATGATTAACCGTGACCCGGTCAACAAGTGAGAACCTGGCAGGCGTCTCCTTTCACGAGCGTCGCATCCACCCGACACCAAAACTTCTGACAGAATTCAACCAGAATCTCCGTGAGAGTCACGCGACCTCTCCGCGAGCCAGATAACCGGCAACGGAGAAAACGCGTTTCCGAGCGCGAGATCGCATCGACGCGGCTGCTAATGTGCACAGAGGGCGGGTTCATTCATCACGGAGGCGCCGGACGCTCAGATTACCTCATCACGGAGCCACGGGACGGCCGGTTTCCATTCAATAACGCGGGAATATAAAGTAACGTCAGGCAGTCACGACCCCCACCGCGAGGGGAAACGCTCTCAACGGTTTCAGCCGATTGGTTGCTCTTCATCGGAAGAGGTCTGGTACCCACTTCAATTGATTGCTCTCTCCGCAGCATTATCACCCTCCTCGCCCTGCTCACCCTGCTCACCCCCCTCTCACCCTGCCGGCACTCATGCCAACGCAACCGCACGTGCGTCCCGCGCGCGACTCCGCGATGGCGGGAGCGCCAGGAGGCCACCGCGTGCCTCCGTCACTCAGCGGCCGCGGCTCTCGCGCCCCACGCCAGCCGCACTCCCGCTCCCCCCCTGCCTCCCGCGGGCCCGGGCGCCCCCCCGCCGCGCTTCGGGGCAATGCCAACTGCCACAGCCGGCAAGATTTATGAGCTCGCGGCCGGGAGGGCGGCCGGCCACAGGTAACACCGGAGCCACGCTCGCAAAGCCGCGGTTTAGCAGATGTGGACGGCGGAGCCCCGGATCAAAGCGTCGCTCGCCGTGAGCCCTTGTCTCAAACGCGGGCGGTTGCAATAGAATCTGCGCGGCTAGGAGCTGCCATATATCACCGCGGGCCCTTTATGGTCACGGCGTGCCATTTCAGGCTCCGGGGTGCCGAGTTTCAGCGAAGTTAAATTCAGCATCAAAATAATCAATCCCAAGTTACACGTCTGTCATTAATATGCATTTGCCCATACGCTCCGCCAGCTGTCAGAACGGTAAAAACGCCGCAGCGCACCCGAGTCTTTACACTTGCTGCAGTGCATCGCGCGTATTACGACAAGTCAAAAGTATTAACGTAATTACAATACACTGTCGAATTCGAACACACTGTCACGAGGTCAGCTCCCGTTGCACGCGCGTACCTCGCCAGGGCCATGCCGGGTAGGCACGCGGCCCCTCCGTGGCGAGCGTGGGCGCCCGGCTCTCCGGCGGGGGTCCGCGCCCCCGTCTCGGCGCTCCTCCCCGACCCGGGAAACTCCATGGCGCCGCCCGCGACCTCCGCGCTCCGTCCGCGAGCGAGCGAGCGAGTTCCCGCGCCGCCCTCCGAGTTCCCGCGCCGCCGCCGCGTGTCACAATCCAGCTTCTGGCGAGGCCGCCGCTCGGCCGCGTCAGCTACGGGCGCGTGGCACGGTGGCACGGAGCCGCGGGGACGGCCCGGCGGTGGCGACCCCGAGCTCGGGCGGCGGTTTCTGGCGCAGGAGACGGTCGCCGCCGCCGACGCAGCGGGCGCCGGGGTCGCGGCGCGTCGACACGGCCGTTCGCCGTCAGCAGGTGCGTCGCGCCGCCGAGCGCTGCGTGTCCCTCCCCTGCGCCGCCGGCCCGCTCGGATTTCGGGTTGCGCGCGCTCGCGTGACGCCACCCGCAGAGGCGGCGAGTGAGCGCCGAGCTAAACTTTAAAGAGCCCCGGACGCGCCGCTCGCCCAGCCCTCCGCTCGTCTGAGGTCAGAGGTCACCGGCGCGGGCGAGGGTCCGCACGGCTCACGCCGAGCCGGGACGCGGCCGCGAGACGTCGCGCGATGCCTGCGGTGGTGGCGGCCGTGGCACGGGGCGATCGCTGGGTTTAAAAAAGGGGCCGTCTTGGCAAGAGGGGCGTTAAATGTTTTCGGCGGTGCGATATGTAACATCAGCTCGTCCGTCCAGCGTGTGGCAACGATTTTGTTATCTGAATCCGAAGGCGAACGAGCGACGTTGCATGAAAGTCAAGACGATGGCGTCTAAAGATCCGTTACTTTAATCCCATGGGTAAGGATGCTGACTTTTATTTTGCCTGCATTTTGTATCCTTGGAAGTATTTATTCTAAGTACGCGGGCCAATCCACCGTCACATACGTGCCTTCGTAATGGTTGTTACTTCTGGCATTTCTGCTGTCTCGTGTAGCTCTTTGTTGGTTACGGTGTTCGGCCAAAAGATTTTAAAGATTTTCCGGAGACACTTATTGAGGAATGTGTTCAGAGCTTTGCCGTCCTTGTTGTTCACCTTCCGACATTCGGACCCGTGTAATTTGACTTCTTCTTCTTTGCGATTCTTCGAAGCACGATGGTCAGCCTCCGGACATCGTTGTCTTTCAGCTCGGCTTCGAACGATACCGCGTTACTCCTGTAGATATTCATTTTCGTTTACTTCGTGAACTGCGATTATTTCAATATCTTCTTCAGTTTATAACATGCTGTTCCGGCTTTACCCTCGCGATTATTGACGTCGCTTGTCGAGCTTTCCCCACTGTCAACGTTTGAACAAAGGTATATGAATGCCCTCGCTCTCTCAATTTCCTCATTATCTATGCTAAAATAAACTCATTGCTTGTTTTGATCATCATTATTTTAGTTTTTCCATTATTTATTGTGAGGCCTCTCTTCATGGCGACTGTATTTCCAAGAAAACCTACACCGGTGTTTGTAATTTGTCCGTTGTCATTACCGCTTTCTCGCTGCATTTGACAGTAATGCCCAATCGTCTGAAACATCCAGATCTACGAACGTCTGGAATCTCCCCCAGCTAATGCCGCTCCTTCCGTCCGTGACAGTCCGGGCTCGGGCAAAAACGCAACGAGCAACAAATAAAACAATCTCACCCGACCACAACCATCCGAATGAGACAAATATTTGTGGCAGTGTTGCCTAAGCGCAATTAACAAATACTCGACACATCTGTCAACAATCCTGACCTTAAAAGGAAACACTACTCCTTCACAAAAAAAAAAATTGTTGCTGATTTTCCATTCTCTGTCGTTGTTGACATGTCGTTCTCTCCGCAGCCTTGTGCAGTGCTTTGTGACCCTCGGGTGAAAGGCGCTCTATAAATGCTATTATTATTATTATTAGTCGCGGCCTTAATAGCGTATATAGGGAGTGTTTTTACGGGTCGTGTTTTTATCGGAAGTGTTTTTTATTGCTCGTGTTTCACGACGAACGCGTTGAGCTTTTGTCACACTGAGAATACTTCAAGACTTGTTTCTCTCGCGGAGCTCAAGCGAGCGTCTGTCTGGTGTCACGCTGAAACACAACCTCTGTCACTGGAGGGACGCCCTCAGCTGGGGCCCGACTGTCAGAGCAGCTCCTCGGGCTAATGAAGTCAACACGCCGCGGCCTCCGTGGCAGTGCCAGGCCGCTTCGGAGGCGCGGTGGTGGGGCGCAGGCCACCAGGGACGGCTCCTATGCAGTCACGGCGAGGCTACATTTAGTTCGTGAGTCACCTTCTAAGCGCCCGGACGCTGTAAAACGGTGCTCGCTAAGGTTGTGGCCTTAATCTCCGAGCATGTTATGGGGGTTTTATTCTTCCCAGAACATTTTAGGAGCGATTCACGTGTTGCCGAATCGGCTGAAAGTTTTCGCTGTCGCCTCGCATCGTATTTTTGGTCGTCGAGACATCGGCGCGTGATCTCCGATTATCAAGATCCTCCTCTCCCCGCCATCGCTCTCCTCGCGTCAACACACTCTCCTACTTCTCCCTCTCATCTCACTCTACTCACCACCACGTAATCTCCCCTCTGCAGTAAAAAATAACTTTCCACCTAAGTGCTCAGTCAACCTGCGCTCACTGGCCGGTCACTCATTCTCCTATGCTGTCCCCACACTCCCTTTCCCCCAGTCGTCTGTGCTGTTAGCTCCGTGCCACTGTTCGAGTCCAGGCTCACGCCGTTCCCCTTCTCCTCTCCCTGCGAGCGACCGCCTCTCTGTCTCCACGACAATCACGCCGTCCGTGCGCGGCGTACATAGTGCGACTGTAACGGCGCGGGGTTTCGCTCGCGCTCGCTGTCTCTCGGCCGTAGAGACTCCGCGGGCGTCGCGCGCGTCGCGGGGGGCTGCCGCTCCACGGCGGATCGCGTGTCACCACACTTCGCCCGGCCGTCAATCTCGCCGAGAGATTTTGCATAAATCAATGCGGTAATTAACGGGCGGCGTGTTAACGTCCGGGCTCCGCTGCTCGACGCGGCAGAGCACCGCTCGACGACCCCGGCGGCTACAGCGCCGTCGCCGTCAAAGCCGCCGCTCGTAATTTACCGCCGAGCGCTGGGCGGCTCGGCGTGACGGCGGAGGTCGGTATCAATCGACGTCCGAGCGCTGTCCCGTCGCCACCGGCGCCGCGGCTCTCTAGTGATGGATCGATCGCGGGCCCCCTCCCTCCCCCCCGCACCCACCCCCCCAAGGGACGCTAGCCGGCCCGCTCGGATTGCCTTCGCCCGCCTGCGCTCCCTCCCGCTAGCCCGAGGAGCACGTGGGGCGCTATAAAAAGCAGCGCTGCCGCGGCGCAGCGGCGCACAGGCACGCGGGCGCCCGCTGGCAAATATGGCGCCGCGAGCCGCCAGTGAGCGAGCGCGGTCGGGGCTCGGGAGACAGGGCGGCCGGACCGCGGGGGAGCCGGGCCGCGGGGGTCGGGTGGGTCGTGGGGGGCCGGATACCCCCCTCCACACAGCCAAGAGACACGCACGGAAACCTTCTGACAAAAGTCCGCGTTTTGCTCCCCTCGCCGAGACATAATTTCGCGCGTCGCAACCGGCCCGGATTTCCACCTCCGGGTTCAATAGCGACCGTGCCGGGTGAACGCCACCTCTTCTCCGTGGCGACGCGTGGGGCGGCCGTCACGGATGCCGTCTGTGCGCCACCCAGTACCGCCCCCCCTCCGGCTTACACGGAGTGGCCGCCGTGCCCCGGGTCAGAGGCCGAGCCGTGTTGGAGGCGGCGGTGACGCCGGCACGGGTCCCCAGTGCCGCGAGGCCCGCGATAATCTCCGCGACTCCTTAATGACCTCATTTAGATTCCGACATCGGCTTGAGTTTGGTTACCTCTCCCGAGCTGTGTCGCGTTACAGGGCACTCTCCATTTTAAATATATCGCAAAGGCCAGCGCGCGGATCATTCGAAAAGACTCGTGTGGTTCCACCGATGTTTTCATACCGCTAAACCTTCTGCAATGATGTACATTTTATATTTAGATGTGTGTCTAAGATGTATGAGACAGATGTAGCTACAGTGAGAGCCACAGAAAGTGGATCGCCTGGAGCAGGGAAAAAATAAAAAATCACATCAACAATTTAAAAACACAAAATGGGCTGGCACTGCACAGAGTACTGGACAGGATGACGGTTGGTGGACAAGACGGGTAAGGGAACGGCAGCCGAAGGAGAGAACATACTCAAGAAGACGTCCACTGCGGAGAAGGAGCGATAAGATCGGTTCACGTGCAGGAGCGAGACGATGGATGGTAGCAGCAAGCGGTATTGGACCTTGAGGGATTACGACAGAGTGGGGAGCCCTTCATCCAGCAGTGGATAGACCACGGCCGACGACGATAATAACCCGTCGCCGAGACGCCGAGCCGGACGGAACTCGGACGGCACGCGGCGCGGACTCGGAGCCGCGGCGAAACCGGCGACGATCGAGCGCGCGTCTCGGCGTGACGCACGGCGGCACGCACGAGGGCTTTACCCGTCAGCCGAGACGGAAGCCAGGGTTCGGGGCGAGGGGCAGAACACACGGCCGTGTCTCTCACGTCGTTAATTAGCCTCCGCTGACATCGGGCCTGACTCCGGGATTAACCCGTTTTTAATCCCAAGTTTAAAAGAAGCCGGGAGCCTTTCCAGGCCAGCAACCCTCGTGCGCTCGGCTCGATACGGAGACCGCCCGGCGGATCGGGCGCACGCCGTGCCCACCGTTGCCCATTCGCGGCGCGCTGGCAAACCGGGGCCCCCGGCTCGTAAAGCCTGCTGGGAGCGGAATGACACTGGAGCCGTTCGCACGTTTTCAGCGCCCGGCTCCAAGAAGCTGTCACGCTCGCTAAACGCGCCGCGGCTGCCGTCACCAAAAACGCGCGCGTTGCCGGGCCACAGCACGACCGGCCGATTACGCCCGGACAGGCGCCCTGCCGGCTGGAAAACAACACAGGATAAAATTAAAAATAATTAGTCGATCGCTTTGTGAGAGATTGATTTACGCGCGTGCACCGTTTTCAATTCCACCGATGCCGTGGTTGTTATTGGGTCGGTTTACATTTCGTTGTTTTTTTAAAGCGAGGTTTTAATGTTTTATTTCGGTGAGCCAGGTCTGTGCACCAAAGGAGACTCATCCTGGTATCTGGTCCTGGCACGTGGTTAAATAAAACAAGCTTGAAACTCGCTTCAGTCTCAATTGAGTCACGGGCCTTTCCCTGTTTGACGAAAGCCACGCTTAACGGCGTTTGGCGATGATGAGTCTCTTTTGTGTCTGCGTGTTCAATGCGAACTTTGCCTGCACGCGATGACTGGCAGATGCACCACCTGAGCTCCCTACGGTGCCAACTTGCTGTGCTTTGGCCGCTCGGCGCTCACACGCACACAGGCTGCTCGTATAAACTACGCAGACTGGTGAGTGCACTGTGCCACACGCCCGGCTGACATCGGGTACGGTGCCTAGTCAACATCGACACTGGGAAAACAAAGGCGGTCGGGCTTAGTGTGGAGGCAACACCGGCCCCGTAGGTGGCCTTTTACAGCTGCTTGCTCACAGCACTAGTCCCAAGCAGTCGGTTATAACGGCCACACCGGGACCCGTTTCAGGCACAGACGCAAATCACTCAAGCTCCTCACCGATTCAGGCCGGGACCGCGCGACGGTTCTCTGGGATCGGTGCGGCAGAATTGATATCTCCGTCTCGTCCCGCGTTTCGACGTGCGGACGTTGAGACGCGCGACCCGGGAGAGAGGCGCGATCGGGGGGGGGGGGGG
>JAZEWU010000007.1:9657065-9667131 GCA_036362915.1 Geotria australis | reverse complement strand
CCTGGCCTTTATAGGTGCTTGCTAACAGCACTTTACCCTACAGCCTGTTACGAGTAAATGAGGGATCTTTGTCTTTGTCTATTTACGTGACAGTGGGCATTGGGAGGAGGAGAAGGGGGGAGCAGGCGAACTTGAAAAGCCATATTTGCCACTTAGTGGTAATCGTTTGACGGGAGGATAGACTCCGTGACAATTATGAATAATGGATGCCATTAGCTTAGCTTGGGAAATTAGAATTTTTAAAAACTCATTAAACGCAAGTGCGAAAGAAAGTTTATATAAATGTTCACTGTAACAAATTCCAGCCGCTCGCAAAAGAGAATTAACTATTCTAACTAAAACGCATTTAGCCGGAAAACGATTCACGGCGCGAGCGCGGTTGCATCGCCCCTGGTCTGGGAGCGAACGTGGACCCTCGTACGCCACCAGATTCCACGCGCGATCAGAATATATAATTATCTCCGCTGTTTGCGGGAGAGAGCACCGAATCGACAAATTGTCCTTCATCGTAATTTTCACGACAAACTAAAAATCACCCAAGCTGAACCGTCAAACGCCTTCTCTGTCTCGGCATCTCTCAAACGAGGTGCCCCCCGGGATTCACGATGGCAGGTCCGTGCCCCCCCGCGGGCCCCCGCCCAATCCCCCCTGCCCCCCGTCCCATCCAATCACACCCCCACTGCCACCCCCCCCTTGCACGCACTCGGGGCTCGAGAGCCGCGACGAGGGTGGATGAGGTGACCTCTCGTCGCCACCACCAGCGCAATCTCCAGATGAGGTGCGACTTCACGCTCCAGTGTGACTAATTAACCGGGGTTAATTAGGAACACGGAGAGAGATGTGCGCACCATTCGCTCGGAGCGTCAATAACATCGCCCCAATTAATCAGGTTAAATAATTGATTGATTAATTCATTAATTGTGCTCTCGCGGCCACCGCATCCCCGAAGCTTTGTTGTTCAAACGAGAGAGTTAATTTGTTCGTCAGAATCGGGGTGAATGGTAGCGCCTCCAGTGGCCGCAGGGGTCGCGTGATCGCATCGCTGGCGCAGGACACCGCCGATTCTCATACTCGTGACGCGCGGGTCAGAATCTGTATTCCTCCTGTCTCGTTTCACCCATCGTCCTCTTCGCGGCCCTTGTGCAGCGCTTTGTGACCCTCGGGTGAAAGGCGCTATATAAATTGATATTATTATTATTATCATCATCGCAGCGTGTGGCAATATGGCGCTGGCAACACCGCCTGGCTGCCTCCTCCGCCTCTCTGCGCTTTCCTCGGGCCTCTGAGTCGTTCTCTCGTCAAATGAGTACCTTCGACAGTGAATGAATATGTGCGCGTTCTAAATGTTAATTTATTATTATTATTATTATCAAAATCGTCGTGGCGCGGACCCCCATCTCGCCGGGAGCGTGCGGTGTCGCGGGCGGGGGAAGCGGGTCCCCCCCGGTAAATCTGCCGGATTAGCGTTTACATTTTCCACGCCATGGCAACGCGCTAGCAGAGGCGATTAGTGCCACGAATAAACTATTAAATAAATAACGCGCACGCTCGCTCCGCACAAAAGGCAACGTCTTTCAATTCACATTGTGCCCCCCCCCCGCGCTCCCCCCGCCCCCCCCCCACTGCGATTCTCCGGCACCCCCACCACGAGGGGGGGGGATCTATTTTGGTACGGCATGTTAATGGCCATGCTGGCGGTGGCACTGGACGCGTGGCCCGCTCCAACATTAGCCACCGGCGCGAGGTTCGGTCGGGGGTCGTCGGGGTGCGGAGAGGCGGGCGGGGGGGGGGGAGCTCTGGTAGGGGGCACCCTGGCTGACTGACTGACGGACGGACGGACCGAGCGGGACGCGTAACCCATCAGCTGTGCGCCGGTCAGCTGCCGCTGCTGTCGCCGGGGGGCCGGGGGAGCTCACGCTGGGAGGGCAAACGGCTAAATAATTAATGGGGGAAGCGAAACGAAAATTAAATAAATATTCGGCGGCGGGCCGGCCGCCGGCGCGGGGAAAGCGTGCGACTCCGCCGCGCCGGCGATCTCCGGTGCGCCCCGGCCGGAGAGGCGGGCCACCGCGGAGCTTCCGACCGACGTGCACCGGAGGCCGACGCGGGAGGGCAGCCGGAGGCCATGCGCCGCTGGGAAGGCCCGCGCCGAGAAGGGCAATTGGAGCCGGCGGGCGGCCGCAAAGGCCGGCGCGGCACGCGGGCCGCGGGCCCGACACCCACGACGCCGAGCGGCCAGCACCGAATTAGTGCCGTTGGAACGCGCAAGGCATTCCAACGGCGGATGCGTTTCAGAAACGGGGCTTCAGGTGTCACGGGGCGGCGTCGTCCACGGACGGGAAGCGAACCGAGGTCGGCCGGGTTCGTGGCGCGTCGCACGCCCCGCCGCTCCCCCCGCCGCGCGGCGCGCGCCCGCGGCTAATTGCGTGCGGTTATTTCTGCGCTCCCGCAGGAAGGCGTTTGTCAGCCGCTCCCAGGCGGAGCCGCTCCGAAATGTCCCGGCGGCGCGCGGCAGATGTGGCCCTCGATGCACTTGTCTTACACGCGCCGGCCGTGTCGCTCCGCACGCGGAAAACGACAGCTCCCCCCCATTATCCCTCTCCCCCCACTCTCTCCCCAGCCCCCCCCTACTCCCTCTCCGAGCGGAATGGCCTATCGACGAAGGCCGGCGAGGGAACCCGACACGATAGGGGGAGGCTCAGCGCAGGTAAGATGCGGTGACCGGTTAGAATTTGAGGCCGAGCCGACCTAGAGGAACACATCGCGATCATCGCTGATGGCAGACAATTCCTCGGGCCACTCTTCCAAACGAGACCCACCCTGATCTCTGTAGTTCTCAAATGCTTAAAGGGGAATCGGGCTGAATCTTAAACTCACGACGATGCCCGCTCCGCTTCGCGGTGACGGTTGGCCCTGTGTCTCTTGACCTCACTCTCTGTCCCCCGCAAATAAGGCGACTGCATTGCCACCTCCTCACGTTCGCGTTCGGTTTGTCCGCGGAGCCGCTGGCGACCCCGTTCGTCTCTCGTCGCGCGCGGCGTCTCGGGCGCGAGGCCGGCTGTGTCCCGAGCGATTATGCCGCCGCGTAATTCGAGATTTCACAGACGTCACGGAAATCATAAAAATACCACGCAGCCCCGCGGAACTCTTCTTAAAAAAAAAAACTCATCGGATTAGAAAAAAAAAAATGCATCTCTTTGTACGTATTCGGAAGCAAAAAAAAAAAAAATCGGATTATTTACACCACCGCATTGCAGGCAACCGTGCATTCTCGATTTCCCTATTTTAAAATAAATTGGTGTCTTTTTACAAAAGCCCTGAGTGAGGTGGAGGAAAAAAATTAAATAAATCCGAAACCGGCGATGGGAATCCATCAGCGCGGCAGGCCGCCCATCATCGCGCCGCTCGGAGCGCTTATCGGCCGCTGCCACTCACCGCGGCGGCCGCCTGCGCCGTCGCCGCGTCCGCACGTCCGCGCGTCTCCCGCTCGGCCGGGCCCGGCGCCGGCACGGCCGAGCGGGAGACGCGGAACCGGCGAGAGCCGCCGCTGCTCGCTCAAGCCAAATGCCTTTCCTTTTCGCGAGCACTGGCCCATGAAAATGAAAGACCCAGCACCATCGATTTGGAAGGCTTAGGGGGTTGCTGCCACCCGTGAACCATGATAACCACCATCAGCTTTTTGGACGTATACACGCGCACACAGGCAAAGGTCCCCCGCGTAGACAAACAGACTGTTGGGGCAAGAGCTGGTGAGCGAGCAACTAATGGGGAATGCCTACCCCGAGTCCCCTCGCTCCGAAATGCTGATGCTTACATAGAGCAGCAAGGTCATCATTTAAGGCCGAGTGGACCCAGAAGACACCCAGGATCGATTCAGAAATAACTCGCCACCGATGTTACCCATGGCTGGGAATCAAACTCAGAATCTTGGCCTGCAGAGCAGTCGCCACCCTCCGCTAGAGCTATCGTCAGCGGTGAGTGACCTCGGAACTGGTCATGGGACCTCCCTTAGGTTGACTCAGCCTCCGAAACGAGTCCCACGTGCAGTGGAGAGACACAGACGCGGCCATCTGTGACGCCGTCACGAGACTCTGGCTCCCTGAGGCGCTCGTTAACACACACGCGCACGCAAAAAAATCCCCCGTATAGCCTTAACAGAGGCAAGTGCCGTTAGCGAGCACCTATGAAAGTCGACACGGCACACGAGGAGGTGGGTGACCAACACCACGCCCGGTCGCCTTTGTCTCCC
The DNA here is from genome assembly GCA_036362915.1 of Geotria australis. Classification (NCBI taxonomy): domain Eukaryota; kingdom Metazoa; phylum Chordata; class Hyperoartia; order Petromyzontiformes; family Geotriidae; genus Geotria; species Geotria australis. The sequence continues at coordinate 9,662,882 of JAZEWU010000007.1, read as the reverse complement.
AAGTGGCAATGTTTACACACCGCACTAGGTAATCATTTGAGGCTGAGTCGACCTAGGGGAGGCCGAGAACCGGTTCAGCAAATCGTCACTGGTATTGGCCGTGAGCGGGATTCGAACTCGGGATCGCCAGATTTGTAGTGCAGTGCGCTAACGACTGGGCTGGCACACGCACACACACACACGAACACACGCACGTATCCGCGACGTACCGGCGGTGCTGGAGAGCTCGGCGCTTAGCGTCCTGTCCAAAGTTTTGTTTTCAAAGGAGGAGGAGAAGCTTTTGCCTTCTCTGCAACGGCATCGAGGGGCGGAGGAGCGAGAGAGAGGCGGAGGGGGGGGGGGTTGATGAACGGGAACGGCGCCGTGCGGCGAGTGCGTAACGATGGAGCGGTGAGCGCGGGGCCGAGGAGGAGGGAGGGCTTTCCGCCACGGACGGCGAGAAAGACAAACGGGGCGATCATGGGACTTACCCTGGGGAGTTGGGAGTGAGAGGCAAGGACAGGCTGGGTGCTTTGGCTGAAACAAAAACACACACACACAAAAGAGGGAAGATAAATGCAAAAAACTAAAAAAATAAGATATTAATAAAATCAAAGATGGAGGTGGGTGGGGGGGGTGGGAATAAAAACGTGGTGGGGGAAAAAAAATGCAAATTAGGATTTAGAACGAAAAATCGTGAGCTCAGCCACAGATGGCTGTTATTGTAACGTGGAGGAAATGAAAGCGTAGCAAAAGCAACAAAAAAAAGTGTGGAAAAATATCGAAACGATAAAAAAAAAACATGAAAAAAGAGAGAGAGAGAGATAAAGAATAGAGTGAAACTCCAACTCAAAGCAACACCGCGGCTACGCCGTGAGGGTGGCAGCGCCGTGAGGGTGGCAGCGCCGGCAGCAGCCGGCGTCGCCGCGCTAGGCTAGGGAGAGGCCCGCACCCTCTCTGTACGTGAGTTTCGCCGCCGCCGCCTGTGGCTGTGTGGCCGTGGCCGCCGCCGCCGCCGCCTTCTTCTTGGGCCGCCCGGCCCCGCGGGCCGCGCGCGGGTCGGCCTGCGTCGACGCCGCGTCCTCCTCCGTGCACAGGTAGCGCAGCAGCTCCGTGCAGCTCGGAGCCGAACGGCCACTCAGCAGCGGCTTCGGCTGTCGGGCCGAGGATGGGTGGGGAGTGCGGGAGGGAGGGGACGGAGGGAGCGGAGGTGGGGAGGGAGGGAAAGGAGAGATCATTTTATTCACGGATTCAACAAATGTCTCCCCTGTCTTCGTCGTAACTGCCGTATCGAAATAAACCGTCTTAAATTATCCGCGGCCAGGGACTCCACGTCGAGGAGCACTCAAGGCGACGCGGCCCCAACTACACGCGTGGATGCGGTGGGTGGGTGGGCGAGCGGTTGAGCGAGCGAGTGGCTGGTTGACGGAGCGAGCGAGCGGCTGGATGACGGAGCGAGTGGGCGAGTGCGTGATTGGACGAGTGTGTGGGTAGGTGCGCGTGCAATCAGCAGGCTCTGAACGCAAGCGAGCGGCTACATCACTTACGGCGGCACCTGTAATCGTCGCTGCGCAGCGATCGGGCCGCGCAGAGCAAGACGAAGAAGGCTGCCGCGTGCGCAGCCGAGATTCGTTACATTTTTAATGTTCTTAAATATTCTATTGTATTCTAAACGGCTTAATGTAACCCGGCTTGCCCTTTACAACAGGTGCAATGTATCACACACACACACACGTCTCAACGGGCCTCGTCGCATCTCCTGGATTCGTGAAATAATGAAGTAAAGGAGTAAATCGCTCTCCGTCGTCGTGGCGGCAGATCGTTCGGGGAGACTCGCCGACGCGAGGCTGCGACGCGATCTTGGAGTTATCGCACCGGCTACGCTCGTCCCCCGTCCCGGTTTGCCCACGACCGTGCGCTTGTCGTGGCGGCTGCTGTGCCGGAGAATCTGCGAGCCTTGCCGGGGACGTTCGATATCCTAGTCGCTAGTGTGAGGTGGTCTCGCTCGCGAGGCGCGTGCCGTTTCAGAGCAGCGGCGATCACACACACACCCACCCCCGCCCCCCGCGTGATGGCAGCGGGAACACTCGCCGAATAATGAGTCACCGGGTCGTTCACTCATTTATTGGCTCCTTGACTCGTTAACCGATCGCGGACCTGCGGACCGCTTGCCCGCATGAACGGCAACGCCCCGGAGCTCCACGCTCGACCAGCATAACCCATCTGTTGCACGCTGCTTGGACTATATTCTCACGCAATTTTATGCAGTAAATTCTTAGTATTACCTTGTGATATTAGATATTGTTTGCATTGGTTAGTTCAAACGTTGGTTGCAGCGCAGGAATCCCGCATCTAGAGCTTGTAAGCTCACGGGGTTTTTTTACTGCTGTATTAGTAAACATCTAAACACCTATCATCAATGAAAAACAGAAGCAGACCATACTATGGAACACTGCCTTGTCTGTGCTCTACTACCCAACCTCTGCAGCTCAAAAGACCTTGCGGAGTTCAATGAAAATGCAAGGGGCTGTGTAGAAAATGGGAAACTGTAATTTAACCATCGCGCTTCGAAGAATCGCAAAGAAGAAGAATGAAAACATTCAACCTGGAAAATGCCTTGAAATGGAAATATCTCAGTTGCAGGGGATGACACAAGAGTGCATGCACCGCCACCCTACCACCTCTACCTCCCCCCCCTAATCAGGGCCCACATAAGGGTGGTAAGCGATGGGTTTTTTCCATAACCCAGCGATGGCGAGGGAGGCCGGGCCTGGGTTCGACCGCGTGATTTGCACGAGGTTTAATCACGTTTCAACGACACTCGTTTGTATTTGCTGTAGATTATTTGCAATTTACAGATCGTATCGAATTCCACAGCAACTGTATGCCCGCGTGGCTTTTACGTAACAGATCATTCTGTGGAAAAAGCTTCGGAGGCGAGTGGAGTTTCCACCGAAGGCTCAGCCCTGCCGAGAGAGGTTTGCACACGGCTCGTCGGAGCGGAGAGAGACGCTGCGACTTCGGAATCGGTCCGACATCTCAGCGGCAGGCGGCTCGCGCAAATATCGGTCTTGAGGTTCGGCGACGCTCGCAAACGCCGTGACGATGACCGATTGGCGTCGCCTCACGACGGTTGCGCGCGCGCGCGCGCTGGCGTGCGAAGCGGGCGCACTGCCAGGGTGAGTGGCGGCCCTCGGTGGGCGCGGTGGCCGGTTTCCGGGCCGCTCACCTTGACGGGCAGAGGCAGCTTGTGGGGCCTGACGGCGGCTTGGGCGGCCGCAGCGGCGCCGGCGCCGGAGCCGCCGCGGCATCGCACGCTGCCTCCGACGCGGTGCTCGTAGCTCAGCTGCGTGTTCGCGGGCGCCAGCAGCAACTTCTTCAGCTGCGCGATGAAGGGAGGGAGGGACGGAATGGAAGGAGGGAGGGAGGGAGACGCACAGTTAAGATTCCACATCGAGACACAAAAATTAAAGTGCGCTAGAGTGCTCCTCCAGAGGGTATTTCGCCTCCTCCTCCTCCTCCGCGCCAGCCCGGGCGTCTCGGAAGAGGAGGAAGTACCCACGCCACCGCACCACAGGGCAACCTGCGGTGCGGCTCGCAGCGCTGCATCCGTAACAACGAACCGCAGCGGGCCCTCTAGCCCGGCGGCGATAGCGACGGACGCTGCCGGCGCGCCGCGGGAGCGAGCGTCTCCCCTCGGCGGTTCCTCGCCTCGAACGCGCGGCGGGAGAACGGGGGGGGCGCCCGCGGATCGCTCTCCCCCGCACGCCCGACCGATGGGGGCTCGCGATACCCATCTTCGGCGCCAGAACCACGATTATGCAAATGCGCCGTCAAGCGCGAGCTCAAGCGGGCCCCGCGGGTCCTAGAAACTCACAACCACCGCCCCCCCCCCACTCCTCTCCCTCCGCCTCCTCCTCCCGTCTCACCAGCGACGGCTCCTGCTGCTGCTTCTCGTCCGAGTCGGGCCACTCGTCGCCCTCGTCCTCCTCCTCGTGCGCGGCCTCGGCGGCGCCGGCGGCGGCGGCGCCGGAGCCGGCCTGCGGGGCGGCGACGAGCGTGTGCAGCGAGGCCATCTCGCCGGCGCCGTCGCCGCACGGGCCCCCCGCGGGAGGGCTGCACGCCAGGCCCCCCACGCCGTCCAGACACGAGATGCCATCGATGCTGCTCAGGCCCTCGGCCAGCGCCGCCAGCAGCGAGTCCTCGGTGTCGTCGTCGGACTTGTCCTGCGGGGGTCGCGGGAGGAGAAGGGGGGGGGACACGAATTAGCGATAATAACGTTCCGCACGCCATCGAGCGAAACAGCGCTGGGCCGGGCGGCTTGATCTCGGCCGATAGACCGCCGGTTCTCGCACGGCCACCACCGCCACCACAATCATCATCGGTGCCGAGACTGCGCCCCGCGCGGAAAACCCAAACGCCAGCCCTGCCACCACGCGCCGCTTCTCCTGCGCAAGCCACCTTTGATGAATTCGCTCTCGTGACTTTTAAACGCCTTTCGAATGATTTAGGGCCGCCCCCACCCCCGCCCCTCTCCCCCCGCCCGTCCGCCGCTCGCATCTCGCTCCGGTGTCGCAGCGGGCTCGGCCGTGTGCGGGCGGCGCAGCCTGGCTGCGGGCCAAAGCACACTGGGATTAAGACCCGGGCGAAGACACGTAGAGGTCAGCCAACATTTTATCCGCCAGCAGCCGTCGGGCGCTCGCCATCCACCTGTGACGGCGTCTCGCGGGATCCGTACCGCGGCCACGCGGGGAAGCGTGCGGGCGACGCGGCGGCACGAGACCCGGGGTGGTGGTGGCGGTGGATGGTGGTGGTGGTGGTGATGATGATGGTGGTGGTGGTGGAGTGCCGTTCAGGGTTTCCCGAACGACGGAATGCGACCGCCCACGAACGCGGCGATCTCGCAGAACGGAGCGGCGCCACGACCACAGTGGCAGTGGCGGCGGCGTAATTAATCCGCGTGTTGCCACGTAATGATCTCGGACTTGTCGCTTTCCGCCGAGATAATGAGCTAATATTGTTCGTCGCTTGCGTTATTACCTTTCGAGTGCCTCCGTGACGTTAAGAGTCTAATTACCGCTAAGGGCTCATTAATGCGTACACCATTGTTCGTCACTTAGCCAAACAGCGATCCCAGAAAGAAAAAAAAAAACGCCACGGCGCGCGAGGAAATTAATGCGACGCGGCGCATCTCGGAGAATTGATTTTGATTCGAGGTTTAATTTCGGTGTCACGCGTAATTGATTCGACTGCGCGGATGTCGCCGTTGCCGTTGTCGCGGCCGCGCAGAACCGGTTGGCGCGTCGCTCCGGCAGATGGCACGACCGGGAGGGCATTAGCGCCGCGCGGCAATCCCCGCGTAATCCACCTGCCACCGCCCCTGCCAACGGGCGGGTTCGACTCGTGCTCCGCGGTGCCACAAGTTCAGAAAATGACGAGCAGAATCGGCACGACCCAACCACACATCACCGCCCTACGTACACGCGTAATAATTGTACAAAGACAAACACCGCCCGTATAGCTTTATGGTTTTTGCTCTTCAGAGCTGTTATTTCGGGATAGCCGTGTCACTGAGCGATCTCCATCTCGCCCTCGCGACGTTTCGCCATCCCGCGTTGGAGGCATCATCGACGTGGGAGGCGGAACGTCGCGAAGGAAAAGATGGAGATCGCTCGGTGACACGGCTATCCCGAAAGAACATCTCTGAGAGAGCGACCACCACGAATCGAGCCGTGAAAACCCACATCAGTACGTATGGCTTTAATTGACTGTTGAGGCAAGTGCTGTCAGCGGGCGCTTATGAAGGCCGATGCGGCACACGAGGGAGTGGGTAGCCAG
>JAZEWU010000007.1:9525796-9538274 GCA_036362915.1 Geotria australis | reverse complement strand
GCCGACGCGCATCGCAGGCTCGTGCTGCTGCGGCTGCACTGGCGGGCGTGGAAGGTGAGCGAACGGCCCTTTTAGCGCCGGTCTTTTGTCGGACAAATTTTCCAGCAACACTTTTTGCTTCGCCGCGACCCTGTCCACAGGATTAAGCGGTTTCTGACAACGAACGAATGAATGACTTTGATGAGAGTTTGCCCGGTTTTCGGCAGGGCGAGCTCCTAATACAAACGCAGGGTTACACCAGCGTTTCCTTTACAGGTGGCTCATCGTGGGTTTTCGTGACCCGTCCCCCCCATCGCCCCCCCACCCCTTCACAGACGGACGGACAGACCTCGTGCTTTTCCGATTTCGCGCGGCACCGTTGGCTGTGACGTGCCTCCCCCCCCCACCACCCCTTCCTGGCCGTCGCGCAAATTCTCACCAGATCCCCGGGGGGCCGGCGATTTGCGCTCGGGATCTGGCGCGACCGGAACCGCGTCTGCACGAGGGCAACGGAAATCTCTCGGCGGCCCAGATGGAATTTGCATTGAAATGCGTTTTAATTCATTAGCGCTCGTTAGCGCACGGATGACTGGTCACCGCTGCCAGCTTTTCGACGGCGCGGCGCCGAAATAAGAAATTTGCCCCTCTAATTGTTGCGTCGCACATTCCAGAGCGGGATATCGCCCAGCCTTTGCGACGCCAGTAAACCCGCGTGTGCGGGCGAGGATTGCCAACGTTCACCCAAGCGCTCACCGCTACGCCCCGTCTTGTGTCGAGTGGATGCGGAGTGCGTCACTCAAGTGAGCGATCGGGCGGTGCTAGTCCGCGTTGGCGATTTTGATCCGGTGTCGGAACATTCCACGTTCCCGTGACAAGGACAGCCTGTGGCCTAGGATGACTGCCAAGACTTCCCGCTCGGTTGACGGTTGCTTCGGTGACCTGTGCGGGGTGGCGAGGTTGAGTTGACCCTAGCGGGGATCTGACCTCACGCTCTCCGGACGGGGAGTTCCGAACACAGACTGGCTACCACCAACCGGATTGCCGTGCGTTTCAGCCGGTGTTAGTGGCGATCTCCCACAAATGGTCACGGATCGGGACGCCACGTTAACGCTGTGCATCGATCCCGGTTGACCTGGGTTTTCAACCCTTTTGTGCCATGACGGTCTTTATAGGTGCTCACGGATGGCGCTTGGCCCGACAGCCTACTTAAACTCCACGTGGGATGATGTTTGTCTCTGTTTTATAAATGCGAGTGCACGCTCCTGCCTGTGTGCACGTGCACGCGTGTGCGTGTGTGTACATGTGCTTCGGCGTGTGCGCTGGGGATGACGTGTGTGCGTGTGTGCGTGCGCGCGTGTGCGCGTGTGCGCGCGTGGGCCGGATCCGTGGCGCAGCGCCTGCACGCCGAGCATCTGGCCGTGCTGGAGGAGGTGCGCTCCAGGGAGCGGCGGCACCAGCAGCAAGCGCTCCGGTACGCGGCTCCTCGTCTCCCCCGTCCCCCTCCTCCGCCTCCAGCGAGCGCCGTCACGCAACCGCGGACTGGTACCGTGCTGTGCCGCTCCGGGTGTCGCCATCGTCGTAGCCAATGCCACCACTCCCGGCAACACCTCGCCAACGCTGCCTACCCTCCGCCTGATCTGACAGCGCCACGTGGCCGTCGGGTTCTGCCCTGATCGTCGCCACCATCTGTTCGTGGGTGGCTGGCCTCGTGGAGACCACTCCAGTGCGGTCGGGCCCTCCCCGGTTGCGCCGCGCGTGCCCCACTCGGCGCAACCGGTTTAACCGGATTGTATCTCCAGCGTTGTTCTTTTCCGCCCCGCCGCGTGGCCTCTCCTGTCTTGCCGAGAAATTCCCAGCGTCCGTCTCGGACGCGGGACTTCAAATGTCAATTGCTGCACACGCACACGCGCGAGGTATAAAATTAGTCGGTGTTGCGTTACTACGGCAGCCGGAGGCAGGAAGGTCTTCTGTGTTAAGTAGCGGGCGTTTATTTTTAACTCTCGGTAGGAGAAGCTCGAAACCCGTGGCGTTTGCAAATCTTGCGTTTTTGTAAAAAAAAAAAATCGATATGGTAATTTAATTCGTCCACGAAAGCCTCGCTGAGTCTTGAGATTGTCTCAGAAGGTCTCGGCGGATGAGACGTTTGGCGCGTTCCTTGCGCAAGGAGTGTTTTTCTCACGGGGAAAAAAACTGCCTGTAAAAAAAACGTGTCTACGCATAGGGAATAATGCCATAAAGTCCGCACAGATGGGTTCACAAACCTGATTTCCGTACTGCCAGCTCGTGACCGTCTCACGGCCCTGCACGTTCGGAAGTTACACGAATCTTTTACGCTGCGTTTAAAAAAAAAATTGTAACAATATTTCACCTGCAAACGCCTCTAGAGATGGAACGTCTCATTTCCAAGGGCGTCCTGGGTGTCACGTGGCACGTGTACACACACGCACTCACGCGGATTTAACATCTGTAATGTGCGCAGTGTGCATTTATATATGGATTACCATCGCCAGTCAAACACAGACATAGGTAAACACGGAAATAATTAAATAATGGCGATTTGGATCATTTCATCCAAATGCGCCGTCTGTGAAACCCAGAAAATAAATTGCAACCGGGACGAACGGTCAGGACGGGGCGGTACAGGCCGACAAAGGCCAACGGTAGCCAAGACACACACCGGTGCTTCCAAAGGTTCTGGGTCACCCTACCACGGCGCTTGTGCCAGGATACGTTCACTTTCGAGGCGTTGCTGAAGGCTCGCTGCCGACAGGAGGTCAGGGGGCAGACCCGGACGCTACGGGTTCACCGGCCGCCGCGTTCATCGTTTAAGCACCGCGCGATCCTGGCGCCGCGCCGCTCTGTTTTTCCCGAGGGTTTGGCCGCGGCCACAGAGGGAGCCGCGGTCGGGATTGTTATTTATTTAGCAACAAAACGATAGATGAGAACTTGAGTGAGGCTCGATTTAAACACAAAGGGGCCCTCGGGGGATTGTCACAACGCATTACACCTGCGCTGCCGATTCGCCGAGGCGCGGGCCGCCGCCGTGACCCCTCGCTCCGCGCGGCCGTGCCGCGAATGAGACGTCCCGCATCAGCTGTCGCTCCTGGTTTTTTTCCTTCCCGCGGCGCACGTGCGTGTTTTTCTATAATTTCGGCGGGGTTTTTTTTTTCCCTTTATTTCTGTCCGCGCGACAAAGCGGGCGTGGGAAGCGACGCCAACATCCCCGACACGTCCGCACGTGCGCGCTTTCGCTTGCCGTGGTCGGATTTAGTTTTCGATTAATTAGCGTCGTTCAGATGTTTTCGCTCTCTGTCGCAGACGAGCCGTGGCGGCATGGCGCGCCAACGCACTCGCCGCCAAGCGCGAGAGGATGCTCACCGCGGAGGCGCAGCGTCACTTCCAGCAGGCGCTCCTGACACGGGTTCGTGGCTGTGTGTGTGTCTGACTTGACCTTACGGTCCGTTAAGGCTATACGGGGGGGGGGATCTTTGTCTTTGTGCGCCTGTGTGCGCGTGCCCGCTTCGCTATGAACCAGGTGACCCGAGTCCGATTCCAGTTCACAGCCGACCACGGTGCCGGCTAACTGAACCGGTCCTGGGCCTCCGCGAGGTCGATTCGTCTTTAAAATTACCACCGGGTGCAGAGACAAAGGCGGCGAGGCGTGTTGCTGGCCACACCACCCCGCCGTGCGCCGTCCCGGCCTTAAACGGTGCTCGCGAACCTGCGGTTGTGCCTTTGCTCAAAAATAATAATTTCGCGATGAGAATTTTGTGCGTGCTTTATTTATTTCTTTATCGACGTCCTTAAAATGTCGATATCGATCCGCGGGCCTCGTTATTCCGGCTGTGGCCACGATACAGCTCGCGACCCCCGCGACCCCCGTGAACCCGCTCTTTGGTCGTGACCTCCGGGTTAGGCGGCGCCGCTCCATCCATCAGTGAGCGAAAGGAACAGGCAGCCAGAGCAACAATCAATCTGCACAACAGTCGCTAGCGTTTAATCAGCGCTCAAACCACGGGGGAACCGAGAACATAAAAGCCGCGGTGCCCAGTGAAGACAGCTGCTCCTCGCGGCCTTTGTAGGCGATAGATAGATAGATGTTTATTATTACAGGAGGAAATACCCAGTGAGCCTGCAAGCTCTTTACGGGATTCCTGCGATACAACAATCATGCGAATTGATGACAATCATTTAAAATATGCACGTATGTGTGTGCGAGCACGTGGGGAGCGGTGGCGCAGTGATTACCGCTCCGCACTGCAGATTTATCGCGATTGTTTGTGTGTGTGGTGGGATTACTGCTTGCGGTGCAGCGGTTAGCGCTGCACCGTGCTATGAACCCAGAGACCCGAGTACAATTCCCACTCACAGCCAACAGTAGTGCTTTAGAGGTATATATAAATCAGTCGTTAGGCTCCCCTAGGTCCGCACAGCCTTAAATGAGTACTGAGTAAACATTGCCAGCGGAGAGACAAACGCACCGGGGCGTTGCGCATCCCGGCCACCCATCCGCCTCCTCGGTGCGCCATGTTGGCCTTCGTGGCTAACAGCACTTGCCCCAACAGTCTGTTGAGGCTGTACGGGTGGTCTTTGTTTTGTGTGTGTGTGTGGCAGGTGCTACGGGAGTGGCGCGTGGCGATGGTGGCACGCGCGTGGCGCAGGCGGGAAACCCGCGACGCCGTCGAGGAAGCGCGGCACCGGCTGAACCAGCGTACGCCTCCCCGTCACATCCTGCCTCGCGCACCACCGCAAACGGACGCGCCGCGCACACGACCTTCTTTCAGTCGATACGCTGCTGGATGAGCTCCTCCCGCCGCCGCGCGGGTCGTGTAGAGTGTTTGACCGTACTTCACCGTGCTGGTCGGTGCCAGCACGTGTGCTAGAGCGCTTACGTGTAGTGCGCCAATTATGTTGTCCCCCTGCTACATACCGTATAGGTCTGTAGTCCCCAACACCTGCGTGTCGGTCGCCCATCCAAAAAGTATCCAGGCTCGGGCTTGCTTAGCTTGCGAGACGCGACGAGACGGCACGAACGCCGGGTGGTTTTTGTTAGAGGCCGCGTGAAAAATCATTACGCGTGATTTAACGCGCGCAGTAAATCCAGTCGTCGTTGATGTAGAGGCGGACAATCCCTGTCTTTACGCAGCGCTCGCTCCCACCCGGGGAATTCATCATTTTTTGCTGCGGTTTTTCCATTAGCGTCGGAGCCTTTTTGTCTCTTTTTTTTTTTCCCTCTTCTTTCACTTAAACCAATTATTTTGAAACTTCGAAATCCTCCCGGAGGCTGGAGTAAACATTTCGGTGTAATAATATTTCCGTGAAAATAAGACGTCGCGTTTGGACACTCGTTATTTCGGGGTCATTAATTTATCAACATCGCCGCCGTCACCGTCTGAGTAGGCGCCAGGGTCGCGGTCTCGCGGCCACGCCAGGCCTGCCACCTCCAAGCGGCTCGCAAACGATCTTTATCCTCGACTGCTGGTATCTCGGCCGCACAAATCTGGAAGCTGAGAGGAATACGGCGCGTCCCCTCGCTTTACGATGGCCTCACAATACGATTAAATTACTTTACGATATACGCGCTATGAGAACATTAGTATCACGACTACGATTAAATTTCACTTTGCGATAAGTGTTATAATGTGGCTGCGGGTGAGCGTGGGTGGCGTGTCAGCCAATCGGCGATGCAAACCTATGCCGCTTGGGTAGTGTTTACATCTCAGAGTTTAGTTCAGTGGAACGAATTACCGTAAAACAATGTAAAGTATAATTGGTCTCACCTTACGATACGTGTTCTCGGACGGACTAATATCGTAAAGCGAGGGACCACTGTACTGTTAACCTGGCAACAAGGCCGCGGGTCTGACCTGGGCGCTGTCTTCAGTTAATTCCGTTACTGCCCCAGGTCCTCTTGCAGCGATGGTTATCAGTGACCATTGCTGCTGCTCGTAACCTCCTCCTTCTCTCCCTGCGGCCGCGGCTGCAGTGGCGCTGCACCGGCGGTTTGTCTCGTGGAGACGCCGGTTGGCGGTCGCGGCGCGGGAACGCCGGGCGGCCGAGCAGGCCGAGCGACACAACCGCCGGGCGCTGCTGCGCCGCGGCATGGCGGCGTGGCTGGGTCACCACGAACTGTGCATCCGCAAGACGGTCAGTGGCTCGCACTGCGTGCCGATGGTCACCGCCCGCGCGTGTGTGTGTGGGGGGGGGGAGCGGTCTGTTAAGGCTATACGGGGTATCTTTGTCTTGAGGAATAGTGGTGGTGTGGAGCGGTAGCTTAGTGGTTAGAACGCTGGGCTACGAACCTAGCGGCCCGAGTTCGCATCCCGCTCACGGCCGACACCAGTGACGATTTTCTGAACCGGTCCTGGGCCTCCCCTAGATCGACTCAGCCTCAAATAAGTACCTAGTGCGGTGTGTAAACATTGCCACTACGGAGACAAAGGCGGCCGGGCGTGGTGCTGGCCACCCACGCCCTCGTGTGCCGTGTCAGCATGCATAGGTGCTCGCTAACGGCAATTGACCCTACTCTCTGTTAAGGCTATACGGGGGATCTTTGTCTTTGGGGAGGCCTTCCTCCCGTTATGTGGAAGCGACGGCTGGTACCGACAGTGACGGCGTGTGTACGTGTCTGTGCGCTCCGTGTGTGTGTGTGTGTGCGCGCACCGCTGCGTGCTGTCGTGCAGCTGCTGCACCGGCAGAGCGAGTGGCTGCTCTCCATGCGTCTCTCCCGCACGCACTTCGCGATCTGGCGGCACAGGGTGAGGGCTCGGCAGATGTCACCGCAACAACAACAACAACAACAGCAGCCGCAGCACCGCACGGAACCCTCGATCCGGTCCCGCGCGTCTCCGCCAACCTAACGGGAGTCTCTCCTGTTTTGCGTTGCGCAGCTGTGCGAACGCCGGGCGGAGGCGACGCTGACCTGCGTGGCGCTCTGGCACTGGTCGCTGGTGCTGCAGGGAAAGGTGAGCCGCTGGCGTCCCGTATTTTTTTTTTTTCACATCCGCCCCGCCGCGTGAAGCGAACCGCGGGGCGGTACGGTCGCGGTTCGGACGCCCGCAGTATCAAGGGGGGGCGGCCACGGGCCTCGATCCGCGATCCTGCGCGAGCCGCGAACCTCCGCGATAAGCGGCGGATAAACGCGCTGCCGTCCGGCCCGCGTCACCGTCCCGGGGTGAGGGGTCAGGAGGTCAGGAGGTCGGGGATCGGAGGACGGAGGGCAAGCGGGTCATCGCGCCGGCCTGTGACCCGCCGCGGCGCGCCCCGCCTGCCGTTGCCTCAGGTGCTGGGCGCGTGGGCGGCGTTCGCTCGCGAGCGGGCGCGGCGGCGCGAGCGCCTGGCGCTGGCGACGGAGACGTACCGGCGCCACCTCCTCCGCGACGGTGCCGCGCAGCTGCTCCGCCACGCCGCCCAGTCGGCGCTCGAGCGCTCCCGCCGCGTGGCAGCGCAGCACGCGCAGGTGAGTGCCAGGCTTGTAATCTCTCGTGCCGGTAAGAGCCAGACTTTGTAATCCCTCAAACAGGTGAGGAGCCAGGCTTGTAATCCCTCGCACGTGGCGACGGCGTAAAAGTGACATCACACCGGTCATCGCCGCCCGTGCTTCTCCCACCTCAGCTCGGTGCCCCGTGGCATCGGGCGGCAACGCTGTCGTTGGTGCGTCGCCTCCCTTCGCGATTGGCACACGACGGGGAAATCATCCCAAAAGTTACAAAAACGTGACAAAGGTAACGAAATCGGCATTAAAAAAATCTGGAATCCGAAGTTACTTTGTAATCCGAGACTCATCCTGGGTGTGTTTTATGGAGAAGGTCGCCGCCCGTTCGGCCTCGCCGCCGCGCGGGACTGCGCGTCCCTCCCGTGCCGCGACAATCTCGCGGGCGCTCGGATTCCCGTCGCCGTATTTAGCCGCGCGCCCATCTATAGCGCGAGCCACGTGATAAGCCGTTCGCACAATTTAGCGCCGCTTTTATTGCGCGCGCTACGAAAATCAATGTTGAAATAAAGAAATGATCAATTATTTTGCGCCGTTTCAGTGTAGCGCTAAATCAAAGGCAAGCCGCGCGAGTGCTGGCGGGGGGGTGGGACGCGCGATACGGCGGGGGGGGCGGAGGGCCGCGCGGAGGATGTTCGGTTGAGTCGTGATTTAGCAGCGAGCGTCGCTGCTACCCCGGTGTCTGTGTGTCTGTTAAGCTGTAACGCAAAACCGTTGTTTGTGCAGTTATAAATACGCGTAATTATGTGCCCAGCGCGAGCCGGGTGCTCCACGCGGTGGGGCGTGCACACACGGGCGCCGATCGCGGTGCTCGTTGCCTGCGCGTAATTCTAGCCGTGTTTGCCTTATTTATATGTCGTCTTTCATCCGCGGGATTTTATTTTGATTGTGATGTCAGCTGCCGGCGTCGGGTGACCGAGTGTCCAGATTGCTCCCGTCTTAGAGAACGGCCCACGGAAGCAGGCTTCACCGAACCACTCTGAGCTGCTTTCAAGTGAGCTTATTTTTTACAGCTGCTCTTTAGATATCATCGGAAAGCTAGAGAGACTTGACAACCCCGGTTTAATCACAGTTCACACCCTGATATGGACGGCAGGGCGGTGCAGCGGTAACCAAACTCGCGGGTCACGGGAAGAAGCGCCTGGGTTCCATTCCTGACTCGGGCTCATTTCTGCGTGGGTTTTCTCCAGGTTATCTGGTTTCCTCCAATAGCTACAAACCATTACAAAACCTACACGTTACTCAATAGGGATGACGCACAGAGCAGCATCACCCCCTACTGTGAAAACCTGCCAGGACCCTCCTGGAAAAGAGTCTCGCAACTTCGTGACGCTTTCCGAGCGGAATGATAATGAGAAAAATAAGAATAATATTTAAAACCGGGATGTCGGCGGTGCGTTTGAGCCGTTTGCCGCCCCGCGTCTCCCCGCGCGCGTCAGAGCGTGTACAGCGTGCACCAGCTAGCGCACCGCTTTGCGCTGCGCTGGAGGAGGAAAACCCTGGAGCGCACGGAGCTCCGCGCTCGCCAAGCCACGCAGACGTCCGTCGCCGCGACGACAAAGCGGAAGAAGTCCGTCACCTTCGACCTAACGAGTCCGGCCGCCCGATTGGCCGGAGCGAAGAAGGGTGGCGGCTGCGGCGCGAGGAGCCTGGGGCCCGCGAGGAGCGACTCGCTTCCCCTGGCCTCTTCGTCCGTCCACTTCAGCGAGCAACCTCTGTGAGGGCCGACGCGCGGCACGTGCGCACAGACACTCCCGTACACACGCTCCCACGTGCACGCACGCATGAGCATACATATACGTACAACAACAACCGCCGTTCGACACTAAGTGGCGGTGAGGTCACCACGGCGCTCGTGCAAGGCCAGTTGCACCTTTCACACACGCACGCATCCGTACACGCGCTCCCAAACACGTACACACACGCTAGTACGCACAAAGATCCCCCGTGTAGCCTTAACAGACTGTAGGGTCAAGTACAGTTAGCGAGCACCTATGAAGGTCGACACGGCACACGAGGGGGTGGGTGACCGGCACCACGCCCGGCCGCCTTTGTCTCCCTAGTGGCAATGTTTACACACTGCACTAGGTACTCATCTGAGGCTGAGTCGAGCTAGTGGAGGCCCTGGACCGGATCAGAAAATCGTCACTGGTGTTGGCCGTGAGCGGGATTCGAACTCGGGTCGCCAGATTTGTAGCCCAGCGCGCTAACCACTGGGCCACCGCTCCCCACACGCACACACAGGGGCACACGTGCGCACACGGGGGGGGGGCCCTTAAAAACCTCTACGCGCCGGCGTCCGGCACGGCGTACGGAATGAGCGCATTAAACATTAACAGAGCAATTCGAAGGAGATTATAAATTGTATAAATATTAAACGTCGCATCGCGCCGCGGCGTAATTCCCGTTGTCAGAGGTGGCGGCCCCGCTCGAGAGCCGCGGGAGGGCGGCGGAGTCGCGCCCCGCGAGCTTCGTTCCGGCGCGTCGCTCCGCCGCTGCGGCTCGCCACAGCGACCCCGCACGCAGCCGCGGCGACCCAGCTTCCTGCTCGAGTCCCTGCAGAGAGACGGCCTCATGGGCCGCGAGCACAGGTAATAATAATTTGTAATAATAATTTTGCATTAATAACGCGCGGCAGACATTCATTCAGTGTCGAAGATGTTAATTCGACGCGAGAAGGACTCAGAGGCGTAGCGAGGAAAACGCGGAGGAGGCGGAGGAGGCAGCCAGGCGGTTTGCCGGCGCCATATTGCCACACACTGCTTCCTATATATGATGTTATCGGCCAAATAATTAATGAGTATTTGTTTTTTAGTTGTGGGAGAAAACCGAAGAACCCGGAGGTAACCCACGCAGAACAGGGGGAGAACACACAAACTCCACACGGAAAGGCGCTCAAGGCGGGAATCGAACCGCCTCGGGCAAGACCATTCTCTCTGTGAGGCGCGGATGTTTCCACTGCGCCACCCTGCCGACCCCTCGGGTACCCCTCTCGCCCAGACACCCCCCAGCCGGATCGGGCCCTCCGAGTTCGCCGCGTTGAACCCACCGCCGCTGCGTGACGTATTTGGCCTCCTCGTGTTATTACGTGCCTCCGAATCCACAGGCGCTCGGGGAATATGTGCGCGTTATGAATAAATGTATTTATTAGTATTATTATTACGCACCGGTTGTCGTGACGTGGAGACGTTTCCCCGTTTGCAATCTGCAGTGAGCAGTGCATCACCTTGTGACAGTAGCCCAAGGAAGGTTACATCACAGGACTACTCCCTAAGTGTGGCTCCTTTAGCCACACTTAAGGAGCGGGGGGGAGGGTTGTCCTTAACGAGCCCTGCAGAATGTGCTTGTCGCTTGTCAAATCGAACGAATTTGCGTTGTCTACCTACAGGTGTAATATGATGAATTGAATTAAATTCCATAGTTAATAAAGCGTGCATCTTTATGGTGTGCTCATTGGTAACGGGGCTGAGACCGTTGGGTCGCTCCACTCGAGCGCCCGGTTTAATTACGTACGGCCTGAACGCAGCCTCTCAGCGGCGCGCGTTCGGTGCTCGGAGGAAGTGTTTAGACCCCTGCGCCACGCGCCCACCTCGCTGCTGCTGCTGCTGCGGAAAAGAATTTGACGAAGCATATTAGTTTCCATCGCCAGTGGACGGACTTCGCTGCTTGACATTTCGAGCGCTTTTCAGTTCCCCGTTCGCCCAACTTGAAACTTGCCCCGTAATGGCTTATTTAAGCTTTTATGAAAAGGAGTGACATTTTATCAATGACGATGGGATTGGCCACGCTCCCACTCGGGCGTCTGGCTGTCCCTAACTCGGACCACTTAGGGCTGCTTAATTTTAACGTCCGCTCTTAACAGCTGCTAATGTAAAGGATAAAAAGAAAATCGTGCCGCTGATGTATTATGGATCGTGACTTTTACGATTGCGCTCACGCAAATCCGCCTTAACGGTTTCCTGCCTCCGACGTAGCGGGGTCGGCGCCCGGCAGCTTTTCGCCGGGCAGCCAGCGCCCGACCTCGGCCGACCCACGCTCCTGCCGCCGGCCGACCCCGGCGCCGGTTCCGGAACCCGTCTCATCTCCGAGGCTCCGGTCGCCGGAGCAGCAGAGGAGGAGGCTTCGGTTGCCGCGGGAGCGTCGCTGGGCTATCGTCGAGGCGACGCGTCTTTGCCCCGGGCCGTCGTGACGCAAGGCAGCGGCAGCGGCGGCGCCCGGCCTCCGTCGCTCGTCTCTTGGCGGCCCGAGCCTAGCGGGGTTGGAGAGGCCTGCTCGGAGTGCCCGCAGTCGCGGGTACGCATCACGGTCACACGCCCGTGACAGACGGACGCAGGTGGACAGGTGGCCTGATTTAAAACCAGCTGGGAGCGCGGGGACGTCCCCAGCGGAGATAGGGCCGGTGACGTCGATTCGCGTGCACGTGCGGAGCGGGTCGCTGCATCGTAAGCTCGTGAGAGATGACACGGGGCACGGGGAGGCCTTCATCCAGCAGTAGATTGATTGTGGCTTATTATAACAGCCCATCGAGACCAGAGGCATTGGTATAATAAACGCACCGAGCAAAAGCTCGTAGCTAAACAGCGTGACGCGGGATTAATACAGTAGAGCACTTTCATTAAGCAACCGGATTCCGCGTGCCAGCAAAACGGTGATAAATTCAAACCAACGCAAATCACCGCAAAACCTGAAATAATAACACGACTATACGTGCCGTGTAATTGTGAAAATAACAACAACGTCTGGGAATGTAAACAATCGCAATGCGAACGAGCCGGAGATTTGACGCGCGAGCGTTTTCAAGCGCGCGCGTTTGTGTCGCACGCAGCCGCAGGGAGCGGCGCCGGTTATTTCCGACGCGGGGGAGGAGGCGGGGGCCCGGGGGGTCTCCGGGGACGGCCGCCCCCTCGCCGCTCCGGCAAATTGGAAAGAGCCGCTGCTGCCTCCGTCCTGCTTCACGTTACCGGCGGCGACCAAGGTCTGGCGGCACGGCGCGCGGAGGCCCCCCCC
>JAZEWU010000007.1:9498465-9520585 GCA_036362915.1 Geotria australis | reverse complement strand
GGGTCTTGTTTGTGTCTCACGCCTCGGTCAGGTGAGCGCGGCGCGTGACCTGCTGCGTCATGGCTGGGGATCCACTGGCTCGATCACGTGGCCTCACTCTCGGCTGTGTTTACACAGCTCAACCTGGGTTTAGCCTTACCTGTGTGCACACTACACATGGGCTTAACCTCACTCGTGTTTGCACACGCGTCTCACGTGATCTCAGCCTCACTCACCTGTCTACACACCTCACCTGGGCTTATCACTCACCTGTGTTTAGGCACCTTACCTGGGATTAGCCACACACGTGTTGGTGGGTTTTCAGGTTTCCCTGTAAAGTAAATACAAATATTAGATTGAATACCTTTTATGTACGGAGTTAAATTACGAATAGAACATTAATCCAGTAAATAATCCTCAACCCGCTTATAGAAGCTGCCCGTCAACGTGTTGGACTGGGACATTGCGGCCTGTAATTGTTACACGCGTTACGTGTTGCTGTGGGGCATTATGGATACAATCCTACGTAAGTAAAAATCCATTCCATCTCCGCACACAAATAAATAAAACTATTATTTTAGTCCATGAGCCTAACTAGATTTCCTGACCGACATTACCAACCAGCGTTTGTTTCAGCAAGCACAATCTGGAGCAGGTTCGACTGTCTGGGTCTCATCAGCAGACATGAGGGGCGTTGTTTCCCCCTCATGTCTGTCTCTCTGTCTTCCTGTCTCTGTGTCCCCCTGTCGCTCACCCTCCCTCCCTGTCTGTTTCCCTCCGTGTTTGTCTTTAAGTAAGTGACGGCCATCTTAAGGGACGCTGGCAGATTTTTGCCCCTCTGAAGATTGCCAGTTTCACGACCTTTCAGTGTATTCGAAGCAGCCTTAATCATTTAATTTTTGTTGCTTCGGTTTTTTATTAGCTGTTTTTTTTTCCTGTCAATGTTGACATGCCGTTCTCTCCGCGGCCCTTGTGCAGCGCTTTGTGACCCTCGGGTGAAAGGCGCTCTATAAAATGCTATTATGAAATGCTATTATTATTACATGGAAAGCCCAGCTTAATGCTCATTGAGCCAAACTAATGCACAGGGTTCATACGCTTTGTGTAAGTTCCTATGTAGGCCATAGCGCTTCTGCTGACAACGCCGTACCCACCACGGGCACGAAACATGCCAACTTATTTATAGCACTAGCATACCTTTTGTGGGTTTCCTTGTTCAGTTATGTAGTTAAAAGAGAAAATGTTAAAATAGTTTTACCGAAGCACGCCGGAATTACTCCATCGATAACACCAATGCTGCAGGTACCAAAGGCTGTCTTCCGTTGCGTGACTGCGGATACAAACTCCAAACCATGGAGCACGGAATGTGGCAACGCCCCAAATATGGATGTGAAGGCAGTGGGTGGATGGTTTGGTGAGTGGGTCGTTGGGTGAGTGGGTGGGTTGGGGGACGAGTTTCTTCAGTCGCTCCCACCTCTATCCACTCGGCAGTATAAACGGGTTACAACGCAATTAGTCGATCGGCAGGTCGCGCGTGGTGGGCTTCAGCGTGAGCACTCCCACCTCTTCCAAGACCCTTCTCAGCGTGGACGAGTAGGCCCTATATACGCTCGCGACCCAACGGTTGAGAATGGCGGCTCTAGAGGGGCTCCATCCCACTCCTTCTGGAGGTGGAGGCCCTTCTGCCGGCAGGTGCGTGGGCACGCAATCGCAGCGCAGCACCTCCGCCTCGTCCAGAAAACGATAAATTTACGCGCGGATGTGCCGCTTGATTAGTGGGCCCACCTTTCAAATTAAAGTAATCATGAGCCAACAGCGATGTTTACTGCCTACTGCATTACCAGCATCGATTGTGAAGGAACCGCCGCCCGTGATTGATGCGGATTCATAACCTCGCGGCTCAATACGACGCGGCGCGCCGCTCGGGGACTCATTCCTCACCCGGCATGCTCCGGGTCCCCGGGAGCCCAGAGTAGGCCGACAGACAGGGCCGCAGACGGGCGCAAAGGCAAAGGTGCAGCCCTGCAGGTTATTCAGCCACCGGCTGGCCAGAAGTGCAGAGCCTCTCCGGCAGAGGGTACTTTGGCCTCCTCTTCCACGCTGGCCAGATGAGTCGGAAGAGGTGGGTTAGCCACACGTTGCCCCACTTCCGCCGCACACGATTTTCTGATCGCCTCACCGTGCAGTAGACGGTTATGCTGCTGGGTGGACAGAAGCAGAGTGGGTGGATTTAAGAAAGTTGCACCATTGCTTCAACTGCTGCGCCGGGAGATGGAATCTATCTGCGATGTCTGGATTGCAGAAGATCCACACGAGATTTGTGTCGTCTTATTATTATTATTGTTGCTGCGGCCAACAACCACAGCCGTAGCGAGAGGTATACAGGATGTGGTGTGCAGGGTGCACAACTATTTTCTGAGCTGGCTGAAATGAAGCCCTCGCTTTCTGGCCAGTTAAACGTCGTGCACCCAAACGGGAATGTGTGGCGTTCCCGAACGGAGTCCAGATTTTGCAAGCTAAGCGGGTTAGAGACTGCATGGTGTTTGGATTGGTGACTGCCTTGCCTAACACAGGTGTTCTAGGCTGCTGCAGGGCTGCGGTGTGGCCAGCAGAGGGTGGTGCAGCCCAACCCACTGCGCTGTACAGTACTTGTATGTTTCTGTGTCTTTGCTCCCCGCCGTCACCAACGCGCGCTGACCGGCTCGGTGAAGTATGGTCAAAATAACCCCTGTGACCCGCGTGGACTGGGGAGGCCTTCATCCAGCAGCGGATTGTAAAATCGCCGTACGTGTAGCTCGTTAGATGGGATTGAAGATGAGACTTTTTGAAAGTTCACGCTTCAGTACCATGTGATTCAGAAACTCAGGTCACTGGCAGTCGGTGAAACACTGGAGCTGTGTTACTGTCGTTCCACAGTAACGGGTTCGTTTCAGTTCTTATTGCATTCCATGCAACAGTTTAGATTCAAGGGTGGTTATTAATGTATACGTTCAAGTTGGAGAACGTTGAGGTCTCATTAGTTCTAGTTCCACTTGATTACAATAAACAGTAAAGAGGCGGACAATAACGCCGTTTTTTCCATATCTGTCTCGCCACATCAAGAAAATAAACGTATAATTTTTACGCATCTCAGACAAGCTAATTCTGGCGTGCTTTTGACACTCGGCAGAGTCGGTCACGCTTTGGTCGCTCTCGGTCTGTCGGGTACAAACGGTTGTGTGTGACGCGTGCGTGGGTAGGCTACGTCCCGACTTCTCGTGAACTACCCCGAGCCGCATCGCAGTGCTGTTCTGGACTTCCTCTTCAAGGTACCTGCACGGAACGCCCTTCGTCTACCCAGAAAAACGTCGCCGACGATCAGTACCCGGTTTCACTCGAGTCCTACATTGCGATGTTTGGCCAATTTTCTGTTAATGAGTGGCATAGTTATTTGTGACTTTGCCAAATCCGTGCTGTTTTCCGGCGTTGGGGAGAATGCAATTTGCAGTATGTTTGTTGTTTTTGGAAACCAGCTTGTGTGTAGATTTTTACATATATATAACCATGGCTCAATTCCTTTTTTCTGCCCCAAAGCCTAACTTTGGCGCCTCCCTGCACATTCTAAAAGTGGAGATTGGAGGCGACGCACAGACTACAGGTATGACTGTGAAAACCTGCACATACCGATGTAGATTTTCACAACTCGATGTAATAATAATAATAGCGTTTTATATAGCGCCTTTCACCCGAGGGTCACAAAGCGCTGCACAAGGGCCGCGAAGAGAACGGCATGTCAACAATGAAAAAAAACCAAAGGAACAATTTTTTTTTTTATGATTAAGGCTGCTTCCAATATACAGTACTGAAAGGTCGTGAAACTAGCAATCTTAAGAGCGGAAAAAATCTGACAGCGTCCCCTAAGATGGCCTTATAAGAATTGCGCTAGCTGTTCCCTCCTTCATGACGTTTCGCCTCCCACATTGGAGGCATCATCAAGCATTCTGATGATGCCCGACGACACCAGCTATGGAGAGCAATTCTCATCTCCCCATCCCCTTGTCATCATCATCATCATTATCATCACTCGTATCGAGATAGCCGAGGTTTAGACTCGCCCGCTACCCACGCGCCACCCGCGTGGCCGGCACGGTGCATCGCGGCGCATCGCGGCGCATCCCGCGCGACGTGCCCCCCTCTGCTCCCAGATGGCACGGAGCCGTCGCACATGCGGGAGAAGGGCGACGAGAACTACTTCCGCGGCTACGAGTGGTGGCTCATGAAGGAGGCCAAGAAGCGCAACCCCAACATCACGCTCGTGGGTGAGACGCTCGCGGTGACATTAAAAAGACGCCGGTCGTGAGAGACGGACGCTGGTGAGATCGCCCTCCTGGCCACGGCGACACTTACACCCTCGTCATTCACGGTGTCCGGGTGAATCGGCGGTAGAGTGAAATGCTCGCCGGCGGAAACCCACGATGTCAAACCCTGGCTCGGTGGTTGACTCAGCCCATCATCTCTCCGGGGTCGATAAAACGCATACCGCTTCACGGAATTGTCGGCGGTGGTTTTTCCCGCGGGGGGGGGGGGGGGGGCGTAACGAGATGAGAGTGACGCGTCGACGCTCGTTTGCGTCAGAAATCAGTTTGTCACGAATACAAGGAGGGGGGTTGACCGGTCGGTGCTCCGAACCTGCCGAGCCGAGTCGGATTCCCGCGGTGCCGCTGCAGGCTTGCCGTGGGCGTTCCCGGCGTGGGTCGGCGGTGGCGCCACCATCCCGTACGTGCACCCGGAGCTCACGGCCGGCTACGTGGTGTCCTGGATCCTGGGCGCCAAGCAGTACCACGACCTGGACATCGATTACGTCGGGGTCGGTGGTGCCGCTTCTTCTTTTCGATTCTTCGAAGCGTGATGTCTTCTTTTTCTTTGCGATTCTTCGAAGCGCGATGGTTAAATTACAGCGCGATGGTTATATGACAGTTTCCCATTTCTTTACGCAGTTCATTGCATTTTTATTAAACTATGCAAGGTCTTTTGAGCTGCAGAGGTTGGGTAGTAGAGCACAAACAGGGCAGTGCTCCATAGTACGGTCTGCTTCTCCACATTCACAGGTGGTTGGGCCAGTCTTATAGCCCCATCTGACCAAAGCAGCTTTTGATCGTCCCGTTCTAGTTCTCAGGCGGTTGAGTGTCTTCCACTGAATCCACGGTGTTTCTGAGCCAGGAGGAAGGTCTTCAGCAGGGAGGATTCCCATGCCAGTTGGAGGAGGGTCACCCTCAAGCTTTTCCGTCCAGAGCTGGAGTCTGGTTTCTTCTCGAGATGTGGTGCCGCTAAATACACCCGCGTCATTGTATCCTACTTCTGTGGTCTCCCACCTAAGCGGGGTTGAGCCTGGATAGTGCTCGGATGTGTGACCACCATTCCATAATGCAAGCAGTGTGAAAAAACAAGTCACAGTTTATATTTATATACTTGGCATACACGACAAGGACTAGTACACGCATGATGATCTCGTGCCCGTGCCGAGAACATTGAGTGGGTGAATCGTGTCTTGACCGCTGGCTGCCGTGTTTTCTTTTCAGATCTGGAATGAGAGAAAGTACGACATTCATTACATAAAGGTACGCGTTTACGTCTTCACTTAAAATTAACTTTAATGTGCATTTACCACGAGCGATTCATTATCAAATGAAAAGTGGGACAATGTTGACAATGAAAATTGTGGAATTGATAGCTATGGTGGTGATGATGATGATTACCACCTGTTGCCACTCATGGAGATGCCACCGCAGGTTTTACAAAAACAAATCTTCGAAAAATGAGAGGTTGTCACGTTGGGTACGATACAACTAGCTTCGGGAATTCCATCCCGGCGCCCTGAGTTCGATTCCCACTCACGGCCAACGTAAGTGGCGATTGTCCCGGTCAATGGGCCTCCGGTTGATGCAGCCTTAAACGATCGCCCGGTGCGGTGTGTAAACATCAGCACCGAGCACACAGAGGAAGCTGGATATGGTGCTGGCCATACCGCCTCGTAGGTGCGCCGTGCCGGCCTTCTTCGGTGCTCGCTAACAGCACTTTCTCCTGCAGCCTGTATAGGCTACACAAGGGGTGCTTGTGGTCCGTGTGTGTGCGTGCGTGCGGCCAGGTGCTGAGGCAGACCCTGGACAAGGCCGGCCTGGGCTGGGTCAAGATCATCGCGTCCGACAACGGGTGGGGGATCGCGACGGACATCCTCAACGACTCGCAGCTGGCCGAGGCCGTCAGCGTCATCGGGTAAACGATGGACGCGCGCGCTACCGGCGGCGGCCGGCGCCGTTCGCGACGAGCCGATCTTATCTGGGCCGCGAGCAGGGCCCCCCCTTACCTGTGAATCAGAAACACGGACGGTAACGATGAAATGTTGGAACGAAAACTGACGGGCGCGCAACGACGCACGGAGAGACGCGCGCCTGGATTCACAGTGAGACGCAGAAAGAGGAACGCGCGCGTCAGAATAAACGCAGGTTAATGAAATAGTCGCGACCGTTACTAAAACCAAGTGGGGCTTAGGAACGTACAATTTCCTTGTTATTGATCATCGGCCATCAGGGATGAGGGCCGATGGTCATTAAGAACGATGGAGCGGCAGCCGAGGAACGCGTCCGAGAGGACGGCCAATTCGGAGTGATGAAATCGCCTCGTGCACAGGTGCCGGGTGGATTAGCACTTAGCACAGGAGTACTTATCAAGTCCCTCCGGTACGCCTCTTTAGCCACACTAGCGACGACGATGATGACGATCATGACACGCACGCGAGCATATGCGGCTGACCACGCGCCCGTTGCGGCGTTCCTCACCCCCCTCGCCCCCCATGCCCCCCATGCCCCCCCTCCGCTCACCCCCCTCCACCCGCCACCACAGCGCCCACTACCCTGGCACCAACAGCACGGCGCACGCGGTCAGGACGGGCAAGGTGCTCTGGTCCTCGGAGGACTTCAGCACGTTCAACGACGAGACCGGCGCCGGCTGCTGGGCTCGCATCCTCAACCAGAACTACGTCAACGGCAACATGACCTCGTGAGGGCCGCAGCGGGTGACACGGGGAGCGACGGAATGTTAAAAAAGCACGACGTTGCGTGATGCCGGAAATCTCTTTGCCGTTACTCTCGTCAGAGTCTGTGCTGAGGTTTGTCCGGCTGCCATCTGCCGGGTGTTCTCTGCGTTGAATGCGGCCAACTCTCCGCGTGCCCCAATGCACCGCGCGGGATTCCCTCCTATTGTCTCTTTGTCATGTCTCTCATTCGAATTCGATTCGATTCTTCGAAGCGTGATGGTTATACGACAGCTTCCCATTGCAACAATTCTTATTTAGTTGCAGACAGCCCTTCAACATTTAGAGATATAATAGTTAGTGCTGGCCTTAAAGGCGGCGGACATTGACCTCTCTTCTTTGCTCCAGATTGAGGGGCTTCTGGCATCTGTTGAGCTTCTGGACATCGTTGTCTTTCAGCTCCTCGGCTTCGAAGTGTTTGGTAGAATTTGCAGGTAATACCAAGTATTACTTGACAGGGATCGTGACGTGAACGCTTCTACCTTGGCTTTGATTGATTCAAGAAACACATTAAACTGTTGTCTCTTACAGCTTGGATAGTGCTGTTGCTGGCCGGCTTGCCTTTTCGGGGGTTTTGGGCCAAACTCAACAACTGCATTTCGACAAAATCATAATATTGCAGGGTAGGTTATTGATGGCCCAAAAGCCGCGGTCGACCCGTGACTTCATTTGACGCGGCCACTTCAGGCCTACTCCTGTGAAACGGCCTGCACCATATTCATCAGTCACTCATTGCACGCCTCCTAGCCGCACTAATCGGGTACTAGAGGGCAATGTTTTCATCCTGGCAACACTGCACTTCTAATTTTAGCACACTCAGTCGCTTCTGTCACTGCCAGAGCCTCTAACTGAGGGTCATTTTGACATTGTGTGTGCGTGTGTGGAAATGTGTGTTCGTGGTGTGGGTGCATGTGTGTGATTTACGTGTATGTGTTTGCATCTGCATATAAGCACGGGGCTATGTACATGGGTGCGTATGTGTGTGATTTCATGCATGCATGTAGTAGCAGCACCTGACCCTACAGTCTGTTAAGGCTGTATGGAGGATCTTTGTCTTTGTAGTCGATGCACTACTAACCCAACAGAAGAGTATGCGAACCGGACCTGTGCATCCGCTAGGTCGACTCAGCCTTAAAAGAGCTCCGAGTACAGGTATAAACATCAGCAGTCGAGATACCAAAGGCGGTCAAGCGTGGTACGGGCCACCCACCCCATCGTGTGCCGTGCCAACTTCAATAGGTGCTCGCTAACCGCGCGTGCCTCAGCAGTCTGTTCAACGCTACTCGGTGTCATTTTTGTGTGTTTGTGAATGCGTGCAGAACCATCTCTTGGAACCTGGTCGCGAGCTACTACGGGTCGCTGCCGTTCGGGAGGGACGGACTCATGACGGCCGAGGAGCCCTGGAGTGGCTTCTACAGCGTCGATGGCCCCATATGGATCTCCGGTAATGAGAGCGAGAGAGGGGGCAGCGGGAAGTCATCTCCACTTCACGACTCAAACGCGAGAAAGCAGCCACTCGGACACAAACACGCGCACGTCCCCTGTCGTGACGCGCAGCGAACGCGGAGCCGTGTCTCACTGCGAACACGAAAATCAAAACAAATGAAATGAGGTGCAGCAATAAAGCGAATGGAAATCGGAATAAAAAGAACTGTCGCACGCGGAGGAAATCAATAATACGATCAACATCAGTACAATATGATAAACTCCCTGTAGCATCAGTCGGCTTGGGCAGTTTATGTTTAGAACGGCGATAGTGCAAATAGAGAAACGTGGAAGAAATTTAGTGTGACTTTCACGCAGATAATGGTCAGATGGGGCTACAAGACCGGCCCAACCACCTGTGAATGTGGAGAAGCAGACCATACTGTTGCTTTGGTTTTCATTGGTTGTTTTTTCTTTCGTTGTTGACATGCCGTTCTCTTCGCGGCCCTTGTGCAGCGCTTTGTGACCCTCGGGTGAAAGGCGCTCTATAAAATGCTATTATTATTATTATACTATGGAACACTGCCTTGTCTGTGTAAGGAAATGGGAAACTGTAATTTAACCATCGCGCTTCCAACAATCGCAAAGAAGAAGACGCAGATAATTAGTTGTCGCTGGCCTTGCACAGTGTGCGCATTACCTCCCCACACTGTCCCGGAGCCTTCATCCTTTCCGCCGGCCTTGCGATGACACCGTCCTTGTAAAAGCTGCTTATCCAGCCGGGCCCGACCCGTCTGATCCGGGCTCGCCCGCGCGTGTCGGTGACAGCGCACACGACGCAGTTCTCGCAGCCCGGCTGGCACTACCTGCAAGGGGACGGACACCTCAAGGAGGGCGGCTCCTACGTGGCCCTCACCGACGGCAAGGGAAACCTCACCATCGTCATAGAAACCATGGTACCCTGCACCGTCGCCTCTTGTTTTACACTTTCTCCTCTCGTCCGTAGCGCTGATTATTTACAAATAAATAAAAATATATATATTTACATTTTCCATCCATCCATTTTCTGAAACCGCTTAATCCTGAACAGGGTCGCGGTGAGCAGGAGCCTATCCCGGCAGACACAGGGCGCAAGGCAGGGCCACACCCAGGATGGGACGCCAGTCCATCGCAGGGCACCTGGGGCAATTTACTCACTAGGCCAATTTACCTGACAGCATGTTTTTGGAAGGTGGGAGGAAACCGGAGTGCCCGGCGAAAACCCACACGGACACTGGGAGAACATGCAAAATCCACACAGAAAGGCCCCCGAGCTGAGATTCGAACCCGGCACTTTCTTGCTGTGAGGCGGCAGCGCTACCCACTACACCACCGTGCCGCCCCTATTTACATTTTAAGCGAACAAAATAGAAATACGCGCGCCGGTCTGAAACCGATAATCCGTGTCTGCGAGTGACTGACGGGGAGTGAAGGAGTCGTGCAGTCTGAGCCGAGTCCCAGGTGTTCTGCCACCGGTTGGACGGACCCCAGCGCTGAGCGGCAGTCGATTATATCCAGTTTAATCACCAGTGGTTGCTTGGATTTGAGCCCAGGATTTCAGCATTGTCAGCTCAGTGGCCTGACAGGGCATTAGCTGCCTGAGCCACCCAGCCACGTCTTGCAGCCCGGTTGAATTCACTGATACAGAACTGTCCCATACTTTGGGATGACAATCAAAAAGCCGCAGCGGATGAGCGTTTAACTGCATGGTGAGTTTGGTGAAGTCGTTCTGTGGAATCTGCGACTGCCAGACGGAGTACGTTATGTATCTCCTGCAAAAGCGTGCGTGGTTGGGCAATGATAGGCGATGTGATTCATGGGGATTGCATAATCTCCCTCCTTATACAGACGTGTACTCGTACAGAGCCGCATAAAGTAAGAGGTGCATATAACAAACCATTATCACCTTGAGACCCACAGACTCCCCTAGAGACCCACAGACTCGCATAGAGACCTATCGACTCACGTTGAGACTCATACCATCAGCCAGAGACCCATAGACTCACATTGAGACACGTACTTTATGATCAACTGCGAGTGATGTATTGCACTTCACCGCGGCCAGTTAGGCTGCGACTCCGTAGTTCCCCTCGTTTGTAATAGGTATCCTCGCCTGCCACCACGTGTAGCTCTCACACAGTAGGCTCGCCGTGCCGACCGCCCCTGAGATTGTGAGAAGCCGCGTCGCTCCCATGTCGGATCTGCAGCGCCGCGACTTGAGCCGTCGCGATCGTTGATGCCGCCTTGCCTCCACAGACGCACGACCACTCGGTGTGCATCCGCCCGCCGCTGCCGCCCTTCAAGGTCTCACCGCAGAACGTCACCTTCAGGCTCACCGGCTCCTTCGTGAGTGGCCGCACCTCCGTCCTCGATCTGCTAACTCTTCGCCCGGTCTCGAGACTCTTCTGCGAAGAGGGGCTCGCGTTGACTTTAGATTAAATATTAAGATGAGCGTTTCGTTCGTGGGAGGAAACGGTAGCGCCCGGATAATATCCACAGCTCGTACACGGAGATAACGCCTGACGCTCGGCACAGATGGCGTTCACAAAACTAGCTGTACAACCGCCTCCGGCTGACCGCATGGCTGCCTCCCCCCGACCTCTGCGGTTTCCTGCATCACCTTGGGACCTCTTGGTGAAAGGCGCTGGTGTATAAATGCAATAGGTTATTATTATTATTATTAATTCTGAAACCGTACGTGGATTCGGACCCACGTTGTCCGATGTGGATGCGTCAACTGGGTCTTGCAGGTCAGCGTGGCGAGCCTGCAGGTGTGGCACTCGCGCCTCGACTTCACGGGCAAGCCCAGCGTGCTCTTCCAGTCCCTCGCGCCCGTCAAGGTACCTCGCCCACACATGCTCGCATCGGGATAGTGTTGCGATTATCGACACAGTGAAGTCACCTCCGTCCCAGGCCAGGCCGTGTTTAACTCGTGAGCCTCCGTCGCTGAGCACGCATTCCGCCAGGTCTGTGTGGGATAGAGGAGTCGCGGCATAATAATGACCTTTACTTATCCAGGATCTCAACGAGTCTCAAGTCTGATCCAGGAGGTTCCCTGCTGCATTGAGATGTTTGGCCAATTCGATCAATAAGTATGGTGTATGGGAGAAAACCCGTAGCACCCGGTGAAAACCAATGCATACGAGGGGTCGATGACGCAACCAAAGCGCCACGCAGATGGATTCAAGAATCCACCGCCAGACCACCGTCTCCGGGCTGCGTTCAGGGTGCCACGCTGCGGTCAAACCCGCTTTGGGAGCCGCGGGTCGCGATGGCGGAGGGGGCGGCCCACGCGCTGCGTTGACGCGATCGGCCGAAGCGAGAGCTGTGGTGTCGCTGCTGTCGTCTCCGTGTGACGCAAGGTGATCAACGGCAGCTTCACCCTGAGGCTGGACGTGGACGAGGTGTACACATTCACCACGCTGGTCAGCGGCAAGCGCGGCTCCTACCCCAAGCCGCCGGCCTCCCAGCCGTTCCCGTCTGTCTACAAAGACTCCTTTGACGTCGGTGGGTCCGCAACCGACATTTTAGTGAAGCAACGAAAACCTCGGCGCATCCGGCGGAAATGCTGCCCCAAGAGGACGGGATGAGCGATCGGCACCGTTGAGGGCACTGGCCCTGCTTCACGGGCGCTATGAACCCGCTGGCACGAGTTCGATTCCCGCTCGCGGCCAACACCAGTGACGACTTTCTGAATCGGCCTTGGGCTTCGCCTAGGTCGATTCAGCCTCATTTGAGTACTTGGTGCTGTGTGTAAACATCGCCACTAAGGAGACAAAGGCGGCTGGGCGCGGTGCTAGCCCACTAACAGCACTTGACCTTACAGTCTGTTAAGCCTGTATGGAGGAACTTTGTATTTGTCGATCGAAAGGTCACGCGTGGAGCGGTAACGTGTGGGTACTCCCACCGCTCGTAAATTGCCTAGCCCGTGTGAAAGAATAGGCCAATATACCCTGTAGAGGAGAGGCTCTTTAGAACTATATTATTTTCGCACACGGCAAAATGTTCACGAGCTAAGTGCCAATGTCGGGGTCTACTGGCCACAACGAGAGGGCTTCACGAGAGAGGCTTCGTGTAATTACTTCTCGTGGAGCAGCGACTACAGGGCAGCATCTTTTGCGTTGGTGTGAGCACAAAGCGCAATCTGATTTACAGTGGGTGCGGTAAAAGTAAACGATTTAAAGAAAAATACCCCCTGCATCGGAATGTACTCGAGGGCTGAACGGGAACTCCAGCTTCCTGCAGAATTAGATTTACAGTGAACATTTGGGACGCGATGCTACTTCGCACACTGCGGGATTTTATTTGGTTATTATGCCAACTCAATTTAAAACCTACAAATAGCTTCCTCCAACGTTGCATGGACCTAAGACTTTTTGCAAAAATACCGAAAATCATAACACTACTGCGGAGGTTTTTGCGGTTGAGCTGTCTGACGGCTCTCCAATGTTGTCTTCGGGTTGTGCCGCTGCGTGTCCCTGCCTCCCCCGCACTTTATCCGCGCCCCCCCCCAAGCCAATCCTCCGTTCAGCGAGGCGCCGAATTTCGCCGACCAGACGGGCGTCTTCGAATTCTTCCGGAATCTGTCCGATCCGGGGCCGCACGTGTTCACGATGCGTCAGGTGATCACCACCCGACCAATCACCTGGGCCGAGGATGCCAAGCAGCCAATCACGGTCATCGGGAATCACAACTGGTACGGGGCGTGAGAGCGCACCCGCTGCTGATCGTCGTGGTTATTTATTTATTTACGTACGAGTCCGGAGCGGCGTTGCGGCCAAACCAACCGTCGCGCTTGCACTTTGGACAGGCGGCCATTAATCGTGTCCATTGGTTGCGGCGTGTGCCTGTGTGCAGGAGCAACGTGCTCGTGTCGTGTGACGTGTTTATGGAGGACGCCGAGCAGGGAGGCGTTTTTATCGCCGCCCGGGTGAACAAGGCCGGCAATGATATCTCGTACGCCCGAGGGGTCTTCTTCTGGATTTTCGCAAATGGAACATTCGCCGTCACCGATGACCTAGGTGACATGCTCGGCCCAGCACGGTGTTTCTTTGAGCAAAGCTTTCAGTTTTTGTTTAGTTTTATATCTCCAAATGAGTTGGCCTTCATTACCTAGAGCACGACCAAATTGTATCATATAAACACCCCCACCCCCTACACTGTTGTGTTATGTTGCCCGCAAGATATATTTGAGAACGAAGAAAAAACCCTGTAAGGGTTAGATTTACGTGTAATCTAGTGCGCACATTGATCTGTAGAAAATGGTGAGGCTGTCAAGGTCGCAGGTCAAAGTGGATATGGCTCCAATTTTTTTTTTTAGTGGATACTTTGTAATGGTCTTTTCCAATCATTTTCGAAGAGCAAGGTCACGCTCAATGTGAAGAATTTCACAATCACAACGTACGCACTCATCCAACAGCGACAGGGAGGAACAGGCTAACAGCTCACACGTTTTCAGGAAAACATAACATCATTTCTGTACGTCTCTAATTAATTCTAAACGCAAAGCCTGGGTGAGCGTGTACAAAATGTGTTACTTTGGTGTGAGGTTTTGCTAGTTGTGAAAATTCAGATTTGGGTGTTGACACTTGGAACACGTCACCGATAGTGGTCAACTGCTTACACTAATGACTGAGGGAGTAACGTGCTCGAAAGGACGTCCACTGCAGAGATGAAATCCACTTGTGTCACGAGTGCTCCGTGGCCTGTGTACAGTGAGAGGCTGGTGACAGCTCGGGCCTTCGTCCCGCGGCGAATGTATCATGGCCGACGGTGACTGGAACGAGCCGTCATCCTCGTGCAGTTGACTCCGGACGGTCCGTGGCGCCACCATTGCCTCCTAAACGTTGTTTGCGACTGTCTCTTGTTGTCCCGGCCCACAGCTGGGAGGTTCGTGTTGATGTCAGGGATAGCTCCTATCAAGCCCTGGACGTGGTACACGATGACGCTGTCACTACAGGTGAGGCCTGGAGCCGAGACTGTTCCTGGGCACATGTCCTAATGTGCTGGCACGACCTCCAGAGATGTGTACACTCACCATAACGTGGTTGTGTCGATGCACGTGTTATTTGGAAATAAGGATTTCTCTCAACTGTACAACATGCTTCCTCTTTTTTTATATATTTGACATTTTCCTTATTCTTTCTATGATGTTGGGTTTCAGCGAGGGGTGGTATGTGTGTGCACATCACCATATCACCGCATCCATGAGTTTATATCAATTAAATTAGCTATACATGATGATTATTGTGTTTTTAGATCTGCAGACGTTTAGTTCACACATTACACCATTTTGCATGCGCACCGAGATCTAACGGCACTTCTTCTTTTCGATTCTTCGAAGCGTGATGGTACTGAACTGCGGTAAAAGTATTTCATGATGATGATCTTGATCATGTTTCTTGCCAGGGTGACAGCGTGGTGGCCATTATTGAAAATATGCTGATGATGACAGAGGAGAAGATCGTTGAGCCAACAGTGGGCTGGGCGGCAATGGGAACACACTCATTCCAGAACGCACAGTTCGACAACTTCTATGTGCACGCCAATTAAATTGCTGTTTCCCAGAGCAGAATAAAAAGCTAGTTGAGTGATGCTGCTCTGAGCTGGCCTGGTGCTAGATCAGATGCATGATGCGTAGACAAGTACTAGAAAATGATAAAGTAATTTGTGAATAACCTCGGTTTTTATGTAACTCAGGAAACAGGTGATTCACCAGAATGAATGTTTATGTTTATGTGTTTTCTCATGACATGGATGTGTACATGCACTGTAGTGTTGCACCGAGTTGGTAGAACCTTGTTCAAAACCAAATAGGGGTCTGCAGCACAAATGCAACAGCAGCACGCACAGCTTTCAGGCCACTAGCAGAGATAAACCAGCACATTCAGATTGTAGAAGGCTTGCGAGGCGTAAGGACAAATCAATTGAATTATACTACTCTACTTCATCAAACCCGCATTTCACCCAAATTGTATTTGATGGGTTGCATGATAAGAAAGCTAAAGCAGTACTAACCTTACCCTTTCCCGGCCAGTTAGTTGTGTTCCAAATTGAACACATTTCACTTCCATTTCTAAACTGTAGATGCTTTCAAATTGTTGTGGTCTTTTTTTATTTAACTGACGTTGATATCCATTACAAATGGTGATGTTGAATAAGATTATGTATTTGTTTGTGTGTGGGATGCACAGCACAAGTTTCACAGGTGAATTACAGTACCTTTTATAAATGTGCCTAACGAGCCAATTTTAAGGTATGGCTGAGGATTCAGGGATGGTGATTTTTACTTTTAAGTTGTACAAATTATGGAAATAAATTGTGTGATGTGCTCAGTTTGTTTTTCACATTCAAATATTGTGCCTGGCTTGCCAATATGAATACAATTGTTAAATGGAGTATCGCATTTGGTGATTACTTTTCTGTACCGTTTATTAAGTCGAGCCAGTATAAATGGTAACATTTTATGGCGCCGTACTCAATGTTTAAAATGCAGAAACTAAAACTGCAATCATTCAGTTAAGGTTCATAAAGGAAATATATATAACGCTAGCAGATTATGACAGAAAAAAACTACCTGTACCGGTTAAAAAAAATGTGATTATTATTAAACATTTTTGGATTCACTCCGAGATCAGCTTAAGACGTGTGTTCGTTCTATAGTTTGGATCAAGAAAAAAATAGTCCTGTGTGGTCTGGAGACTGTGAAATGAAGATTGCAAAAGGGACATAGGGAACATCCATTTCTGGAAGATAACGTACCAAGCCAAATAATAATAAATTAAGAAGGAACCTTGCAATTTATTCTGCATCGCACAGGCACCCAGGATTTATATGTTATGAGAGAATATGCAAGGAGGCATCGCATGTAGAGATTCACCGCTACACCCCCCCACCACCCCCAGCCATTTGCTCAACTGTCACGATGCTGCGGCAATATTCACCAGTTATTGTCTCATCTTTACCATCTTACGAGAATGGTTTCTCTTTTGCATCAAACACAGCCGTGCAGGCTCTTTATGTAACATTAAAATATTTGAATGATTGCATGTATGAAATTGACTGAATGGCCAATTGGGACCTAAGCCACTGACTAAAGTTATTTATGTATAATAGACTGTGTCAATTCTAGACAACTGGAAAATACAACTGATTAAGCCGTATGTACATCTAGGGCAATTACTGAAGGCAGACCGCAATCAAAATGACGAAGCTTGCAAGAGCAGAATGGGATATGAGTGACGATCTTCGGAGGTAAAAGCTTGCGAGAGACTTTATATTTGCAGTAGCTCTGAGCTTGGTTATCCTGTACCCACGAGTGCTCAATTGTTATGCAACATATCAAGGCCAATGTCAATACCCCCACAGCACAGACACGTCAAGAGGAATCGTGCCTCGCTATCAGGCGCTATATAAATTGAATTATTATTATTATTATCCTTCAGAAGCCACTTAATCCTGTACAGGGTCGCTGTGATCCTATCCCGGCAGACACAGGGCGCAAGGCAGGGCTATACCCATTATGGGACGCCAGTCCATTACAGGGCACGGGGGGAAATTTAGTCCGCAGGCCAATTAACCTATGCAGCACCATGTCTTCGGACTGTGGGAGGAAACCGGAGTGTCCGGCGAAAAACCCACGCGGACACGGGGAGAACATGCAAACTCCACACAGAAAGGCACCCAAGCCGGGATGTCAATTAAAAACGTAGTAATATTTATGATGGAGGGGAGGGGGTGACCATCTGAACATGATTCCCAAATAAATAATAATAATAGCATTTATATAGCGCCTTTCACCCGAGGGTCACAAAGCGCTGCACAAGGCTGTGGAGAGAACGACATGTCAACATTCCCCCACTTCTGGTCAGGTCCACCACCACAACACACTCGTGAAATGGCCACCCCCATCCACCGCGTACTGGCAGACAGCAGTCACCGCCCGACATGCTGGTTGGGGCTTGGTGATGATGTTGTGAGTTGCAGCGCCCCCTCCGGACACCTTGAGGCGCCTGCTGCTACAGCTGTGGTGATGATGATGATGATGGCTGAGGAGGGACAGGGGGGAGGTTCCGGCTCGTAAACTCGGTGCGGAAGAGATTGTGTAACAGCAACACATGACTCGTGGGCACTGTTACAAAAGCGCAACAACGTAAACAACGACCGTCTTGTAATCGAACACGAAGGCGGAGATTTAACTGGGAAATGTCGGCAGAGGGCGAGGCGGGGAGCGCGGGGCACGGCGCGGCCGCGTTCGTCCCGGCCCCGGGAGACGCGGCGGGACACGGGGAGGAGGAGGAGGAAGAGACCGACCATCTGATCGTGGAGCCTGGAGACCAGGCCGGGCCGCGGGCGCCACAGGATCGCCCCGCGGAGCCGGAGCACCCTGCCGAGCTTGAGGAACCCGGAGATCGGACCATGGAGTCTGCGCCTTCACGGGGAGCCGACCAGCGCGCCGAGCCGCGGGACCGTGACGCCGTGTGTGAGGAGACGGATAATCGGCTCACAGAGCCTCAAGGACAGTCTGAGGCCCAGGCCGTGTCGTGTGAGCCAGAGGATCGGACTGAGGACTCTGAGGGGGATACTGAGCCAGTAGAGGCTGAACATGGGATGAGGGAGTCAGGGGGACTCGAGGACCAAGCCGGGTCTGAGGAACCCGGGGATCACGACTTACAGCCTCAAGGACAGCTGGAGGACCAGGCCGAGACTGAAGACTCGCTGGATCGGACCGTGGATTCAGGAAGTTACACTGAGGACCATGACGATCCGCTTGAGCCAGGAGATGGAACCATAGATGACCTTACTGGGTCTAAGGAGCCAGAGGATGAAACATTGGAACCTGAGAACGTTACTGGCGCTCAAGAGCCCCGGGATGAGACCACAGAGTCGGAGGACACCGAGGAGCAGCCTGGATCCGAGGAACCCGGGAATTGTGACGAGGACCCCAAGGACCACGCCGGGCTGGGAGAGCCAGAGAATCAGACCGTGACGCCTGAACCGGACCGTGATGACCAGGCTGGGCCAGAGCAGCCAGAAGATCAATCTATAGAATATGAAGAGGACATTGAAGAAGAGGCAGAACCAGAGGAGCCAGAGGATCAGGCCACAGACCCTGGGGATCAAATTAGACCAGCAGACGTAGATGATATCGCCGAGGAGTCCGTGAAACTTGAAGGCCCGTCTGGGGCCGAGGAGCCAGAGGATGAGGACATAGTCACTGAGGACCAAATAATGCCGTCGGAGGACCTTGAAGATCACACTGTGCCAGAAGAGCCAGTGGATCAGACCAACGATCCTGACAACCAGGTGGAGTGTGAGAAAGCCGACGATGAAAACATTGAGCCTGAGAACTTGACTGGGACTGAGGAACCAGAAAATCAGACAACGATCTCCGCAGACCCCGAGGACCAGGCCAAGCAAGAGGAGCCAGGAGATCGGACATTGGAGCCTGAGGAGGACCCTCCTGAGCAACTTGGCGAACTGACCATAGATAATGAGGATCAGAGCGTGGAGCCGGAGGCACTGGCCCAGCAGGGATACCAAGCGACCTGGTCTGCACCAAGCGACCTGGTCTGGCTCCAGGATCCTGGGAACGTGGTTTTACCACGGGAGGTGGAAGACCTGGCTGGGAAGCCGGGGGAGACCACGGATGAATTAGTGGAACCAATAGAGTTTGAGGATGTGGCCAAGCCAGAAGGCGCCCAGACTGGGAGTCGAGGAAAACATGTGAATGAGCGTTGGGAGCCCATGCTTGGAGCCGTGCCAAAAGAACCCAGGGACCAGGGTGAGCCAGGGGACCTCATCGATGTAGCATTGGATCAAGATGAATCGAGGAATCTGGCCACGGAACGAGGGCAGCCCAGGGGCCCGAGCAGGCCTCGAGATCTTGGGAGCCAGGCCATTAGGTCTTGGGATGTGACCGGGCTGGAAGAGGACAGTGAAAAGCTGCTCGGCATGACGGAGGACCCAGATGACTCGGAGGGGTCCGTGGAGCCCGGGGCCCATGTTTACCACGTGTACGCGCGTCGCTGGTTCGTGCTGGGGGTCCTGTGTCTGCTCAACCTGTCCAATGCTATGGTGCGCACTCCACTCTCACAGTTTTCCTCATTGTCTTATTACACGCAGTTGTTTGCCAGGGACGTTGAATGCCCCCAAAAATTCTGATGGAGGAAAGAGCATTCTTCTAATAGGACCAATGTGTGCAGAGGTTAAGTGGCCTGTTTTTTTTAGCCAGAGAGTGAACGTACTATTCTGTCTAGAGTACGTTCAGAACATGGCCTCAATTCACTTTTAATCGGCAAATAAATGTGAACAAGTTCTTGTAGACGAATACTGTTTACGAGCACTTATAAACATTATTCAGGAACACGAACAGTTTACATTTATGACATAACTCGGTAGAAATGCCTTTTCTCCAGTAGTATGTAATAATGGCAGTTGTGAATGCCCCAGGGGATTTCAGATATTCCACGTTACGTGTGCATGTGCTGCCATTTATTCGTCCACCGCTGGATTAAGAATGACTGACGTTCATTGCGATGTTCCTGTTTTATGCTGCACAGATTTGGCTCAGCTTTGCACCCATAGCGGACAAGACTGCAGCGTTCTTTGGAATTTCACCGGCGCAAGTGAACTGGCTTGCCATCGTCTTCCTGGTTGCCTGTGTCCCATGTGGCATAGTTGCCTCATGGTCCATGGACCGCACTGGCCTGCGTGTAACGGTACGGCCTTTCAGCCTTTGTTTCCCGCGTCTGTTGTCTCGAGCGCCAAACGTTAAATTGCAGCCTTGGCAGGCATCGTGCGTCTGCGGCTGCTGTTCTAAACCAGAAGTTGCACTGTTGTTTCGTGCGTAATTGTTTTCGTGCTTTAGTCTGTGTTCCTCCATATGTGTGTGTGTGTGTGCTTTCGTTTCTGCTTTTGTGTGTTTACGTTCATTTGCCGGTGTCGAGGCACAATACAAGCAGGGCGTCTGTCATTTACAGTGTGGTCCTCGTGATGGAACAGGGGTCACATGCCATGAACCATTGCAGATGGAAAAAGGTGAAATAAGGCCAGGCCACAGCTGCCAGTTACTTTAAAATGTGCGCTGAGCCATGGACCCCGGTGTTATTGTCTGCATTGCCCCCTTTTTTTCAGACTCGTCCTTTAACCTCCACATCTCCCCCCCGCCGCCCCGACTGACACGGCACTGCCCCGCAACTGTCCGCACGTATTTTACCCCCATTGATGTGATGTTTATTGCCCATAAACAAGGTCAAGGAACTCTTCTCCGCAAAGTGAAACCGGGGCGTGCCAGTTGACTCGCACGCGCTATCTTGGAACGGTTGGGCCGGAATGTCCGCGTAAGAAATCTAACGTCGCCGGCCACTGTTCTTCCCCCCCCCCGCAGCTGCTGCTCGGCTCGTGGCTGAACGCGCTGGGGAGCGTGTTGCGCGCACTGTCCGACCACCCGCTCATGCCCAAGGCCTTGAGGGGCTTCCCGCTGCTAATGACGGGGCAGACCATGGGCGCGCTGGCGCAGCCCTTCCTGCTCTTCGCCCCCACCAAGCTGGCCGCTGTCTGGTTTCCTGAGAACCAGAGGGCGACGGCCAACACCCTGGCCTCCATGTGTGAGGGCGCCCACTCACTCCTCTCGCTTTCTCCGACCTGCGCCACGGTCGCGTCTCGCGTGCGATTTACAGTTGTCGTGTGGAGCGGTGGTGCCGTTATCGAGCGCGCCGCACTATGAACCCGGTATTCTGAGTTCGATTCCTGGCTACAGCTGTCATCATTGGCAAGTGGTAGCTGCGTCGGTTTTGGGTAACCCCTCCTAAGATAATGTGTGCTGACAAGCGTGGAGAAGTATGGTTGCATAACGCCCATGACTGACAGGGCTTGAGGAGGCTTTCCTCAAGCAGTGGATAATCAAAGGCCATCAACTCACCTCTCTCTTGCCCCTAAGACTGCTACATTAATAAGTATTGATGTGGAATGTCATCAAACTGGTGTTTATCGTTGGTGTGCCTTGACACATTTGGTCATATTGACAATATTTTAATGCCCGCCTCTATAAATTACTGCCAGTTCCCTGTGCAGCGATGCATGCTGGTGTTCGCGGACACATTTTAAAACCGTCATGGCATTATACCAGCAAACATCAAGAATTCGTATTAAACGAAAATTTAAAATGATGATAATTAGAAATGCGCATGCACTTACGGGATAGCGCCAAAGCGTGAATTGGATGCAGCTCGCAGATAAAATGACTAATGTGTAATTACGTGACGCCGGCTTGCTTCGATAAACACCGTGTTTCTCTTGTGCCTCTCCGCAGCCAACCCTCTGGGAATTCTGCTGGCCAATGTGCTGTCTCCTATCATCGTCTATGAAGCAGATCAAATGCCTATGATGGTAATGCTAGCACAGCGTTCGACGCTCTTGGCACTGGGGTTCAACCTGGCCCGCAATCTTCCGTGGCTAGTGTTTCCTAGGAATGCTGTGTGTTCAGTTCAGATTCAAAAGGTCACCAGGTTAAATGACATATTACCCAGCCAAAGTGCATGCCCCGTGGTAATAAGTAAATTCCTCTTAAAAGGAAACATTATTTGACAGAACCATATAGAATCCAGC
>JAZEWU010000007.1:9460172-9498305 GCA_036362915.1 Geotria australis | reverse complement strand
CTGTACTCCCAACATCTATGCTGTCCACCTTCAATAAGCCCTGACCAGCAGGCGAAGTATGCCAAAATAACCTTCACAACCAACATGGCGTGGACAGGCCTTTGTCCAGCTTTGGACTGACAAAAGGGCCGTACTTTGTAACGTTAATTATTAGGGATTCGAGAATCTGCTGAAACACGCTACCCAGTGGAGGTTAAATCTGTGCAGGCTGTTTTCGCGTGTGGCGCACACGCCTGCCTCCTGCTCGTGAGCGCGTGCGGTAGCACGGGAGCGGTTGTGTGGCGGTCCAACGTCCTTCACCTCTCGCTAGCTCGGTGCCTGGGTCACTCGGACCCTGGTGCGGTTGCGATGCCCGCACACTCGATATCCTTGCCGTGGTGCCGCTCGCCTCACCGACCGCGTCGTGTGCCTCCCGCAGCTGTACCTGTACTGCCTTCCGGCCGTGCTCGCCTGCGCCCTGGCCACGTGTGGGGTGTGCAGCGGCTCGCCTCCCACGCCGCCCTCCCTCGGAGCCAGCCACCCCACCGGCGAGCCGTTCTGGCGGAGCGTCAAAGCGGTGAGCCCTGCGCGCGGAATCCTGTCGAAGGCGTACGCCGCGCCAGCGTGTCCGCCCGGTGACGCGTGTTATTATTATTTTACATTTATAACGCGCACATATTCATTTAATGTCGAAGATATTCATTCAACGAGAGAAGGACTCAGAGGCGCGAGGAAAGCGCAGAGAAGCGGAGGAGGCAGCCAGGCGGTTTGCCGGGTGTTTCTAAGCGTGTAAAGGAGGGGAAGAATCCTGCGACCAATTGGTCCGGCGAGGTCGAGCCGGATCGGTGCTTTGGATGGGCGACCGCGAGTGATAACAGGCGTTACAGGCCGCGGGGCTATTTTCTGGGCAGCAGAAGGCAGTGCGGCAAAATCCATTGTGCTGCACTCCTGTTCTCCCTTGGCTGTACCCCACCCCCCCACTTTACCAACCCACACCGACCAACCTGGTGAAGTGTCGGTCAAGTGACCCCCACGACCCACACGGAGTGGAGTGACAAAATGTTTGTGCGCATATGGTCCGTAACCAAGGGAAAGCAGGAGCCGGTTCGGTCGCTTTCCGCTAACCCCCGGGCTCCTGTTCCGTTCCCTGCCTTTCCCACGCACTTGAGGTAACCGCTACCCGCGTCGTGCCCCAGCGTCGGTGTTGATGTTGCGTTGTGCCTGCGCGTTACTCGTGCCGTGCAGGTGATGACCAACAAGCCGTACCTCGTGCTGTTCTTCTGCTTTGGCGCCGGCGTGGCCCTGTTCACCGCCTTCACGACGTTGCTGGAGCAGATCCTGTGCTCGCGGGGATACTCGGACGTACGGGGCTGCCCGCCGCGCTCGCCCACCCCTCCCTCCCAGCTGTCACTCACCCTCCTGTTTATTTAAACGAGGGTACTCTCTTTTTTTGGAGAGACTTGCCAAATTTAAACTGGCTGAATTGCGACGATAATGCCGGCTATGGCCAGATGTTCTCTTGTTACGCAAAGCATGTTTAATTTGGCTCTTCTCCAAGATATACAGCTTTCCCGGAGGAAATGTTTAAGTTCATATGACTAGCACCTAAGAGAATAGACTGGTAAGCGTAGACAATTCAGGGCAGTATTATTTGCAATGAGCGATCTTGCCTTGAATAGCCCGTAGCTTACAGTGCCACATCATCACGCCCGTCTCTTTAATACATCGTTTCCGACATGTCATTCAACCTCCTCCACTCAAATGTGAAAAAGAAAACTCGTGTAGACTTGATTCAATATGCAATTGTAAATGCAATTGTAATCCCAGCTGTTATAAATCGCATTTTAAACTCTATGTGCGAGTTCCTTTTACTAGCGTCATGCGTTATGTTATTTTGGATAGCTTACTGGATTTTCATTGTACATAGTTCGAGGTGCTTATTGTTTTATTATTCTAAACGGTTCGTACATTTTCCTTGCGTTTCTATGCAGCACCTGTAAACCCTGTATTTCAATGTAGTTTGCCGATTTGGTCGGCTTGGCATTGAGAACGAGGTTATTTGCTCAGTGGGCCTCACCCAACGTGCCGTAAAGAGCACCAATTCACACAAAGATACAGGACCTTGTGTGAGTACGCGTGTTCCCACTCCGCGACTCGTGCCATCTGCGTCACGTGCGATGTGTTTAGTAGTCATCGGTCGTGCGCGCTGTGTGGTTACATGATTTTTATACGAATGAAGATGATTATTAAACGTTAGGAAGCTGAATGGTGAGAATTTGAGTTGTGAAAACCTCCGCTTTGTTGCGAGATTTTGACTCAAACCGTTGGCAGCGGTTGGTTGAGATGTGAAGCGAAACCATCGTTAGCGATCCGTGTCTTGCTAATCAGGGGTCCTGTGGCCGGTGGTGTGCGCTCGTGTTTCCGCCGCAGGGCTTCTCGGGCATGTGTGGGGCGCTGACCATCGGGTTCGGAATCCTCGGTGCTGGGATCGTCGGCCTCTACGTCGACCGCTACAAGAAATTTGTGGAAGTGACCAAGATCAACTTTTGCCTGGCAGCGTTGGCGGCATGCATGTTTGCGATGGTGAGAGAGTCGCTGGTTTGCTTGGGCACGGCCCAGCGTTAAGTCTGTGCTCTGCTTAGTTTTATGCCTCTTGTCACAGTGACAGATATTTATTTGGGACTAAAGAGAATAAGATAGAAAAGTCATGAAATGTTAATAACAAGAGAGCGTCCGTAATTATTCCGGTAGTGCAGTTATCGTATTCCTAACCTACATTACTACTCACAGAAAAGGTCGAGAAACAGGATAAAAATACATTCACGTAAAGATGCTTTCAAATTTCCTCCTCAATTAAATATTAATGTATGCTGATTCGCA
Organism: Geotria australis; assembly: GCA_036362915.1. Lineage (NCBI taxonomy): Eukaryota > Metazoa > Chordata > Hyperoartia > Petromyzontiformes > Geotriidae > Geotria > Geotria australis. The sequence goes on along the minus strand of JAZEWU010000007.1, from coordinate 9,495,446 downwards.
GTATGAATGAAACGCCAGTGCAGCATTTACCAGCAGTATTCATCTCAAAAGTATATCTCGAGTGAAGCTAAAGAAATCTGACGAGGGGTGCATAATGGTGACGTTGGCGACATGACAGCTCTGAGATCAAGACTCGAGTAATTTTTCCATCATTGTCATTCCTTCACTCATTGCATGTTTGCTAAATATAAATGATGAGCAATCGCATGCCTTTATATTATTGGCGTGTCTGAGATCATATGCCGCTTAAAGTTTCCCACCGAGGAGAAACTAAAATGGAATTTTACTTTGTGCGCACACTGATGGTTGTTGCTGATTCACAATTTCTGCTGCTGCGACACTTGTGAATGCCATTAGTAAAGCCATCGGTGACTGGAACGTGAAAATTATATCTTTGGAATGATATAATGCCATTTTAAATTACGTGAGTGGCCCTGTTGTGCATTATGCCAGGGGTTCTCAACTTTTTGCACCTCATTGCCCACTTGCTGCACTTGGGCCTGGTCTCCACGGACCACTAGGTGGCGCTCGCGGCCCACTTGTGGGTCACGACCCACCAGTTGAGAACGGCGGCATTATGCTATTTTGGATTGCTTGCAAGATTTCCGCTGGACATAGTTATGATCATTCATTTATTGTTAGAAACCGCTTAATCCTGTACAGGGTTGCTATTGTGTATTAATTTATTCACTCTTATGAATAATTATTAGTCATGTTCAACGCAACTCTTGTAAATCCTCCCTTCCCACGTAACGTGCCACTTTGGCCGGTTCGCCATTGAACTAGAGCTTCATAGCTCGATAGGCCTTACCCAAACTAAACTCACTGGCTGATTTTGTTACTTTAAAAAAATCCCCTGCCCGTTTTCCCGCCGCAGGTGTGTGGCATGCGCGAGGAGCAGTACGTGATCGCCGTGGCGTGCTGCCTCTTCGGGATGTTCGGCTTCTCCATTTACCCCGTGTGCATGGAGCTGGGCGTCGAGTGCACCTACCCGGTCGGGGAGGCCACCAGCTCGGGCATCCTCTTCATCTCGGGGTGAGCAGGGCTCGACGGTCGGACACCTCGCACCCGTCTATCCCCGTCACCATTTTTCAATACGGTCTCTTCCCGTAAGTCTACACGCTTGTGCTCTGCTTCGAATTGAGTGAGCGTATAATAATAATAATTTTACATTTATAACGCGCACATATTCATTCACTGTCAAAGATATTAATTCGACGAGAGAAGGACTCAGGGGAAAAGAAGCCCGCTCTTAGGGTTAGGCTTCTTCGGCGTTTGAAAATTACGAACCACGCGCGCGCGTCTCCGGCTTTCTGAATAGAAAGCGGCGGTAAAAATATTCATCAGCTCTGGCCTGTGCGGTGAACGGTTTAAATCTCCGAAGCAGCCTGGACACGTCGGAGCATCGTCATGAAGGAGCAGCAGACCATGAGTCAACATTCCCCACTACCACCCTCCCCCTAATGGCATTTCTTAACCCGAGCGGCGGCGGCGGCGGAATACCCCTGCCCTTTGTGGGAACGAACGACAGGCACGTCCCGACTTGTCACAACTCGCCCACGTGCCCAGACTCCGCTCCTGCCCGCAGTCGGGCACGTAACTTTTCCAGCGCCTCCCCTCGTAAGCGACCCTGGCAAGCGATGGAGCCGGGCTGACGCGCCCGCGTTGGATCCCCGTGCCGTGTGTGGCGTGCAGGCAGCTGCAGGGCGTGCTGTACATCGTGCTGATGCAGGCGGTCACGCGGCCGCTGCCGCCCGGCGCCCTCCCCTCCGCCGTGTGTCATGGCGACGGCGTCACGCCGCAGGACTGGACCGGTAATTGGCCCCGATTGTTTCCGCTGGGTGTCCTCCGGGGAAGGATGTTGGGTTGGGGGGGCTGGTGATGGTGGTGAAGAGCTCTGGAAGAAAAATTAATTATAAAGCTTCGTCGAATATGCCTGCTTAAAATTGATGATGCCCCCATGCCTCCCCCAGCTTACCCCCTCGTCTCTATTATCCCCTTGCATTAAGAACCATCCCCCCAGTGTCTTTATCTCTGAACGTACCACTGGGACATCTCCACTCTCTAAATAAGGTCATGTTTGTAACAGTGTGACAGGCCCCGTAAACCTACAGAGACAAAACAACAGCCTCGTCGGTCGTCCAGCGTGCGTGCCCTTGCAGCAAGATCACGTCACTTGTTTTTCCAAAGCGCGTGGCTCTTGTTGGCGATGTTTTAATTTGTGTTTGCACGCTTGGTTTGCTTTGCGTTATAGATGGTAGCGTGTATATAAACTGTCAGATTATCTGTTTCCTATTAATTAAATTTGATCACCTCGCAGTTTTTTTTTATCTGATGCCGAGTAATATCCTTCCTGCCAACTTGTACACTCTTATTGTGTTCTGTGACTGTGTTGTCTGAGCCTCGAAATAGCGTTTGCGAATGTTTTCCAGGTCAGTTATCGTCTGCTAATTTTAAGTGGCGTGATTAGTGGATGCTTTCACCTTCATTTAAACTCCTGTGGCACCCTACAACGCGACGATTCTTGTTTTGACTTTTGTTGACCATTATGCACGTGGCGATAAACCCGAGTGACTTAATGAATCAGTTCGATTGTATTCAAAACGGACTCTTATTTTGAGTCTGAATTAGCTGCAAGGGTGACATGAGCCTATTACAAACAGCAAACACAAATAACGCGTAATACGTACACCCTTCCATGTGCGTTGTAAGCTTAGCAATCCATAGCAATGGGATTGAAGCATCAATCCACCCTGAGTAACCACTGTACTGGTGCAAAGTGCCTTTAGAGTCGTCAGGGATTTTCAGTAACTTCGTATAAGGTTTTGCAGACATTTACATGCAACTTTTTGACGTTTAATTTGACATACAAGCCAGGGGATAAATAAACATATATTAAACGAGTAAAAGATCAGGTAAATAGTAATGTCAGTGATAGTGTTCATATATCTCCTTAGAATAAGGCTGCCTCCTCCGCCTCTCTGCGCTTTCCTCGCGCCTCTGAGTCGTTCTCTCGTCGAATTAGTACCTTCGACAGTGAATGAATATGTGCGCGTTATAAATGTAAAATTATTATTAATAACACACAGGCCGGTCTACACAGCTAGCCCTAGGCCAGTGGTGACGGCAGTGGAATTTGTTTACGCGTCCACACTTAGGGCATTCGCGAGCTCCTTTGCCTCTGCTTACTGGGAATGTCATCTAGACACTGGCGGTGAGTCACGATAGACATTGGCACACCGCCACAGAACTTGTGATCTCACTAAACTAACTTGGATAGCGACCTTGTTGTTTTGGACCACGTGAGACGAGAGCGCATGTGTGCGGTAACCCGTGATGGCGCGTGCGTGTTCCGAGTGCCCGCGGCTGACTCGTCTGTGCTGGCTTTCCCGTCGCAGTCTCCGTGCTGCTGTTTGCCGGCATCGCCGTGCTCGGCGCGTGCGGCATGGTGGTGGCTTTCCGGACCGAGTACCGGAGACGGAGAGCGGAGGCCGTGGAATCGTCGGACAACGAGCCGCTGCTCCCCTGAGCCGGCGACGGTCGGGTCCGTCACCCACGACGGTCCCTCCTGGAATGGATGAAAGCCACAGTTCTTCCCACCCCAGCCTATCGCGGCTGATCTCATCATTGCATCTACACGTATACCAACATATACATTATTATCCACGCACAGTGATCCCCCGATTAACCTAGGCCGAGAATGAGCTGCGTGAGGCTCGGTCTGCTACCTCGTACGGGGGAAAAAACTTTTTCAGTGACACATTTATAAAGAGAAATTTCTCTTTGGAACTTCCTTGCAATTGGAATCGTTTACGTAATGACATGCTAATACTTATATCGGTACAGTAGAAACAAATATACACACGAATTATACCTTCTATCCTTTGCACCTGGCAAAAAAACAACGATTCTCCACTCGGTAATGTTTGTTTTGTATTATTAGGCTGTGCGTGGATACTGAGGCAGCAACACTTGATTGTAATTTAATTCACAGGGTATGTGATGGAGACGTGCTTCAGTGGACGAGTGTAAGTCAGATTTTGTTGGCAGAGGGACTTGAGATTTAATACCACTGTTGTTTTCGCCGGGCTTGGTTGCTCCTGTGCTGATGAACTGTGTCTACCCCACTCCCCCCCGGGCCACGCTACCACTGAATAATAATTAGCATGTGGATGCTGCATTGTGACGCCTCATCTTTCCGAGACGGGAGTTCACTGTAATTATTTTCATTTGTAAAACCATGTTTACAATGCGTGGGCCTGCCCAGCAGGGCGAGTGGAGACTCTTGGCACGATGCCCAGCAGTGGTGGCTGCCAAATCAGTTGCATTCCAAGCCCCAGAACAAACATCGTCCCTGACAGTGGCCATGGAAAGACAACCCATGCTTTCTTTCAACCAACTATTTTATAGTCTCGCTACGAGTTTTGGGTTCCGTTTTCGATTACTTTTGTCGCATCATCCTCGACGTGTGCGAGCAGAACTTTAGTTTTATTGGCCACATGGAATGATGCCTCAATTGTAGTAGTTTACAGCCCTTTAAGCTGATGCCAGACACTTTATATTTGTAAAGACCAATGATGTTAAAATGCTGCTTCATTTAAAAAATATATCAACCATAACTCTATGCAGTATGTCTAGTTTGATGAAAGAAAATATTTTTACAATTTTTTTGTAAATTTGACTTTTTTGGAAAGTGTTGTATCTAAATTCCTGTTTTGTAAATAATGATGACAATGTTGTTTTTTTAAACGATGGTGTATGATGTAAATAATGTAGGTATTGCACTATTTTCGCCCTGTCTGCCCTACAATTTGTAATTCGTTGTCGATCCATACGGTTCAGAGACTGGGCAGTCTGATTACTGTGATGACTGATTTTACAATAGCGTGGCGTTTAATGTGCCTGGCATAGATTAATCCTCGTTGTATAACTTACTGGTTGGGCCAAGATTAACGATCTCTCCCTACAATGCATCCACAGGACGAGGCTTAATCTCGTTGCAATACATATGCCCAGTTTGGTAACTAATTATTCCGAATAGTAATCTATCAACACTAGTAAGCACGATTATTTGTTAGGAGCAGAGAAAACATGGGCCAATGCAGATTTTCAGTCACCTTGCAAAGGTGAATTGAAGCCCTTGTGAAATTGCTTCTTGGTATGGGACACAAAAATGCTGATATAAACTCGAGGTTAGGGCCAGAGTGGTGGAGTAGACACTGAATCCAGGGTTTGTCTTTTGCAGAGACAGAACATGATCTGCAAGGACAGTGATTGATCAATAGTGGCAGGCAATTGACGGCAGGACCTCTAAGGCAACGGTCAGATTGCCAAGGTCGGGTTTGGCAAGCGTGTCGGGTTCTGGGTTTGCGGCGATTAAACTGATCCTCGTGAACGAGTTAACGAGCTAATCTCGCTTACCTCGGAGTTACAGAGTGGTGTCCGCACCACGTTTGCTTTGTACCGGCTGTGTTTAGAATGATTTGCATGTGATTTGAAGGCAGTTGGGGGACGATGGTGGGTTTCCTGTTAACCCACACTGGCGTGGCACTGGCAGGCACTGAAGGGTGAAATCTTTCGTCCTTGGTGTGTACTTGATGCGGGTCACCCCTACGAGTCACAGATTATGATAATCAGCTTACCGCCAGGATACACCTTCTATAATAAATACATTTATACTACTAATGTGCATAAGGCAATGCGAGCCACGGACTTGAGTTGACTTGTGTTATGATAGGAGGCTTAAAATATAGGATCATCATTCTGCATCAAGTTTGCTGCATCCCAATGACAGTTTTTGCTCAATGACCCTGGATTCACTTCTGTTTTGTTTGTAAATGTAAGACTGGAATAAACACTTGAACCAAAGGGAATTTGAAACCCTGAGTCGCTCGTTTAATGCGATGCAGCGTTTATGTAATGCATTCTGCCCTTATGCCCATGTACAACAACCGATAATTTGCCCTGCTTGCTAATGCTTTACAGACGTTAATAATCCTGACAACTGCTGGATTGGAGATACGACTTGGCAACGATCTGCGATTCACGTTAGCGTTCTAAATAGTCAGCTATGAATGTTTTCTTTAACCTGCGTGGACACAGACCTTGCAGATATTGCAAGTCAATATGCAAGGCATTTTGTAGGCCAGGCATTTTTTTGACCTACAAATATTAAAAATATGTTTTGTTAATATACAAGGGACCTAGTTGATCTGCACATGGGAGTGACACTGACAGCACTATACAGATAGATTCAAGAATATATGCTGTGCTACCATCTGGCCACCTCGGCTTTGCAGAATATCAATGACGTCGCTGCTCAATTTACCAAACATTTCCTCTTTATTTGCTAATTGTTTTGTGCAGAACCTTCTAGACATTCAAGAGAACTTGATTAGGATACATGTGACCTTGAGTCTGTTACAGCACGAGAGTTGCTCGGTTATTGTTGGACAATTTTATATGAATGGATTTCTGTGATAACGCCTGCAAAAATTGTAAGTACATTTTGAGACTCGGTGGAACCTTATAAAAAGGAAGTTGTATTTATAGTCTTCAAAACAACAATCCAACACTAGAGCTCAAATGAAATACTGTACTGTTCAAAATCACTCAAACACGACTGTACAACTGACATTTGTTGGGTGACATGAGGTTAAGCTGCTGCTTCGTTGGCAATGGTTCAAAAGCACACTTAACAATAAAAAAATGACACTAGACTTAAAAGAAACAAATATATAATTGGCAACGTATTGGGCAATTGCCCTTCTTCATAGCACGGGTGCTATGACTAATATGTTGAGTCTTTTCACGATTGTGACAGGTCCTATCGGAGATTTAAGTTACGTGGTAGAGAATGATGTCGGGGGAAATGAGTAATCACCCCTGTCTGCCCATAGGTCTCGTTACTTGTTTTGAAAGTTTGAAGCAGCTACTTTACATGGCTGGTCTCACAGCTCGTAACTATTCAGCCATTTCGACATGCCATTACTGTAATTGCAAAACGTTCCGTTACGAAGGCCGATTGACACCGCGGTGCATTTACAATAGGCTGCAGGTGAACCGGCTGCTGGGTCCAAGGCAGTCGGCCTTCCAACAACAGAGGGCGGAGGAGCGAGGCTCACAACTGCGAACCGAGCGCCCGGGGGCTAAAACTCAGCAATCTGGCACGGTAAGGGAGCACACGTGGTGCCCCAGTCAGTCATTAATTATTTGGCCGATAACATCATAATATATAGGAATCAGTGTGTGGCAATATGGCGCCAGCAAACCGCCTGGCTGCCTCCTCCGCCTCTCTGTGCTTTCTTCGCGCCTCTGAATCGTTCTCTTGTCCAATGAGTACCTTCGACAGTGAATGAATATGTGCCCGTTATAAATGTATTATTATCTCCTAATCATATTGCTGCCATACGCAAGAATAGCACGGCCCTTTACTCTTGCTATATGTGGCTCATAGCACAGGAACAGCTCTTAAAACAACATTTAATTTTGCAAGAAGAAAACGCACAACAGTTAATTTTGCAAGAAGAAAACGCAGGTGCCTGCAGAGAGGAATGCAAGCAACTCAGGCATATGAGAGAAAACATTTCGCTTAAAATACATCGGGCATTCAAGTTGCCGGTGAGGCAAGTTGTGTGTGCGTGCGTATTGTGGCAACATACACCGCGATCCGGGATTAGCTCATCGTGCCAAACACGATCCCTACCGCCTCCCGCCCACGGCTTCAACCCGCCATATTACTACTCCCGCCGCGCGTTCCATTGGCCGCGATGCCCGCAAGTGACCGCGTGTGCGGCTCGCGATTGGTGTGAACCGCGCTGCCCGTAGCAAGGTGGCGGTGCCGGCTTCACGTCGAGTCCCGCGGCGAGGGCGCGGATGTGACGGCACGGCCCCCACAATGCAGCGCGTCACGCGCCCCGAGAAGAAAGGCAGGAGGCGCGGAATGGCGGCCGCGTTTTTGAGCTCCGACTAAGCGGCCGCCTCTCAGCCACGACCGACACCGCCAGGCATCCTGTTCGAAACCCGCACCTCTCTCTCGTCGCGACGGCGTCCGAGCGATTATTTCTAAAACTTCCGTTGCCAATTTACGGGCCGGCGTCGCTAGTTTTGTTTAAACAATAACCCTCCCTCCCCCAACCCTGACCGCCCGCCCCGCGACGCGCGTCTCCACCCTTCTTTCAGACGCCGTCGTTGTCACTGTAGTAGTCGTCGTTTTGTTGCCGCGGTGGTAAAGTTTGCGCTCGGAAAATGGCGAGCGCCGGCGCCTCCAAGTCCGAGTTCGTAGTGGGCGGCAAGTACAGGCTCGTGCGAAAGATTGGCAGCGGGTCGTTCGGAGACATCTATCTTGCCATCAACATCACCAACGGCGAGGTAAACGCCACGGCGGCAGCGCCCGCGTCTTCCTCAATCTCGGCGGGGCTGCGCGTTTGCCACGCTTATTGCTGTTGTGGAGATGTGGTTGTACGCACTGTTGCGGTGACATTGTTACCGAGAGCGGTGTGTTGGAAATGGGGCCCGATCGCTGGGTTGTCGATTGTCGGATCTGAAATGTGGATACAGTATTGTGTGGATGCTGTCGCAATGGGTCGCAGGCTGCTGCTGTTGTGTTTCGCGTTGTTTTAAGTCGTTGTTAATGGTCGTGTCTTCCATGGTTGGCGATGGTAGTAAGGATGAGATCTAATGGATTTTGTGGTCCGTGCGGCCGATTAGAGCCATCAAAGCGGGCGCCTCGCCCCGTCAAATCCGCACACAAAGAAAGCCATGTCGGACTTCCATCGCGCTGCTGAAATCCTTCACGGTTTCGGAGGAAAGTCCACGGTTAAGAAACACGACTGATGTCAAATAATATTGTGTATTATGAACGGCGAATGTATTTGGTAACGTTGAAAATGTTAAGCCCTGGCTTGTTCGTTCATTCGCGTCAGTAGAAGCCTTCCCGCAACCACTCTTAATCGACACGGGGCAAGCAAGCTACGTGATGAGTCGCGGTTTGTTGCTCCATGGTGGCTTTTGTCCGCTGCCATTAGGCTCGTTGTGTACACAGCTACGGTTGTGTATAATGTTCGCCTGCGTTCTTTCTCTGTTCGTTGCCACAGGAGGTGGCCGTGAAACTGGAGTCGCAGAAGGCGAGACATCCGCAGCTTCTTTACGAGAGCAAACTCTACAAAATACTGCAGGGCGGCGTGGGCATCCCACACATTCGGTACGAGACAATGGCCAACCAAGCCTCATGGGGGGCTCCCCCCTTTCTTGATTTAATGTTTCGTCTGCATTGACAAAGGTAAAATACTTGGTCGCTGGCTACAGTGTGGTCGTGAATGTGACATTTGGGTACTGTCAAATGCTGCATTTTTCATTTATTCTAGCCAATTCTGTTGGTTGAGCAAACGCTTAACCTCATCCATATTTTTTTGCTACAAGTGGGCGTTCAGAAAGTGCTAATTATCCAATAGCCGTATTTTAAATATCCAGTGCATTTGAGAGAAAACAGGGCCAAAGTCCTCGGTTTTTGACCACCATTAACAGGTTGGCTGCGAGTCAGCTGTTGTGAAAATTGCAATGTTCGTGCCGTTTACTGCCTGAGGTATAACATTACCAGCAAAACAACGATGTGCCAACCCACTTGCAACAACAGGACCAACACACAGGACAAAAACACGATTGTCCTTAAAGCGAAATGTGATTCCATTGAACTGGCCATTATCTCTTACAAGACATGATGACTATGTAACTATAGCTACGCAGGGATCGTCATATGCGTGGGTATAAAGAGCTCAAGACAATTGAGCGTCATGAGAGAAAGGTAACCAGACTGTCCCACTGGGCTGAGGAACATCCAAGCTGTAACGCTGGCATTGTCCGGCATTGCCCCACTTCCTGTCCCACCTGTGGTGTAACATGAAGAAGCCACATCACCACAACAACCAGGGGGAGGATAACGTGAGCTCCCATGAGTCGCCTGTGTTTACAGAAGCCATAGGTGTTGATAGAAAAAAAACATCCTTTTTTTAATTACTCTTTGGAAGGGGAAAGGGCAGGTTGAACTTTTTGCCATCGGACTGAATCACCAGCTGAATTAAGATGTACGTTGGCGTCTTGTTTAATTTCGTACGAAATCTGTCGCCACGTTACTTTAGTGGTATGCTAATCTCGAAGTATATCCTGGATGCTTGACACCAACCTGTTTCACCCGTTAAGTTGACAGTATATTTATGAAACGGGTTGGACGGCTGACCTCTTTAAGTAAAGCTCCTTATGATACATTGCATTGCCTTATATGGCTGTTCCCTTGCAAGCATTGCATGTTTAATATAATTGTGCAATGTGTTATTGCATATATTACGGGGTAGTTGGTGATTGAGCACTGTGTGTGATCGTACCTTCTGTTGGATGAAAAGGAAAGCTATGCACATAATGTCATTAGCTCTACAGCTAATGGAATACAGTAGTTGAAATTGGCTCTATGTACATTCTCCTTGCTGCTTTTGAATACGGCCTAGATATGCTGTTAAGGGTCTGTTTAATGATGTCTAGTTAATAATTATACTGTGGTTTATTGGATTCACTTGTATTGCACTTTGAATCCATGAATTACAATTGATTCCAGACATGTTCAAGGCAGAATGTGGGCTGCGAGTATTGCAAAGGCATATACCAGCTTTACTATGTACAGTATATAACATCCTTCAAACCATGTTGAAACATTTCCTATAATTTCCCCATAGTTTTTTTTACACGGAAACTATTCATGCATTTTCGAGAATGCGGAAATGAAACTCGTCCATTTTGTTTACCGTAGACTTTCACCGGTATGAAATGACGGTTAAGCTCCATGAATTCTATTAACATTGCTTATTTTTTATTGTTAGATTCATCCCAGTAATTTGAACTGAGAATAAAATACAATAATTGTTTTGTTGTTACAGCTGGCCGTTTAAGTTTTACCTACGCAGGAAGGCTCGCATATTTCCCCCCAATATTGCTTTGGCACGTGGCTCGTGGCTAGCACAAATTGTCTTGTTGAGGCTTGGCCTAGATTTGGCTTCCTCATGGTGATTCCATACAGCGCCGAGCTCGCGGTTGCTGCGCGGCGCAGAAAAATAGGCGAGGGGAGTCACGGACGTGAGTCAGCATTGCTGACTATACCAGCCAAGGGGATTGGAGGAAGGGGGTTGAGATTTCCATATATGGTTTCCTTGTTCGGGTCGCTTGTGGGTGTAGCTGCCTCGTCTCAGCTGTTGTGCAGGGCCCTGTATTGTGTGGCAGGGGGAGGGGCCGCCGTCACTTGGAGACCACAAGTGGCTTGATTTCTTTACATGTTTATTTAAAGTTTTACTTGAGAGCAGCTGTGTTGCTTCTGCTGCGATGATATCTCACGTGGATTTGCTAGTGAATTAAAAAAAATAACCGGGTGACACCGCAGTACTGTAACATCGGGAATGTGTAATGCCACTGGACAATTTCATAGGCCCAATAAACCCTTAACCAAACACGTACATGATGGCTAATTGTAGTGTTGGACAAATACTTAATGGTGGATAATTGTTGTGTGGATATATTATAGGCTTTTCATGTGTGTTTTAATTATATGGACAAAATGCAAGCGCTTGGCCATTATACCGTGCTATGCTGAGCGGTGTGGCACACTCGTGTATGGATGTGTGCGCAGGTGGTACGGTCAGGAAAAGGACTACAATGTCCTCGTGATGGACCTACTGGGGCCCAGCCTCGAGGATCTCTTCAACTTTTGCTCACGGCGCTTCACCATGAAAACTGTCCTCATGCTTGCCGACCAGGTACCATACTTATAACCGTGCACTGCCCGCCTCGCTAGTTCAGTCCATAATTACTCTACCGCATACACGCATTTTGTGTAATTTTGGTGGCTTGCCCCACTTTAAGTTAACCTCTTGACATTACATCATACGTTAATGTTTAAGTCAACTAAATGCATAATTGTGAGTTTGCATGTTTAAGTTTCAGATTTTTTAATTATCTTCAAAATGTTACCGTAGGCCATCATTTGAAGGCTAAATGATTGTGTGTTTGGTGTTAACTTTCTCACCGCAGATGATCAGCAGGATTGAGTATGTCCACAACAAAAACTTCATTCACAGGGACATTAAACCTGACAATTTTCTCATGGGGATTGGACGCCACTGTAACAAGGTAACCGGATGAGATCATCTCCATGGCCCACTCTCGCCTAACACGTGGCCAGTTTGTGATGCTAAAAGCTTTGTTGGCTAAATAATAACTTGTTTTCCGTATCAACAGGCAATTGATGTATATTCATGTTTTAAAGATAGTTTTAGGTATCTAATTCAGATGTCCTGCATATTTATAGTGGCATGAGCATGTACTTATGAACAACGATGTTTTCCAATTTTTTGGGTTAAGAATTTTGGTAGAGATCAGCTTTCAAATGCATATACGCATGTACACTTAGGATGCAGTTTGCATGAAAGCAAGCTTAGTGCCTGCCATGATGACTGGGTTGTAGGTGGTTGTAAGAAAGGTTTGAGTGCCATGCGAGTAGTGCTTGGTGTACGCTGTGACCACAGTTTCCTTTAGTGATTTTTTCCGTGGTCCATGACGTCTGTGTCTCGTGTGCCATTTTAGACAAGTGCATTCAATTTTATGAGATGCTATTTATCAAACCACGTTTTGCAGGACATTTCCTTTGAGGTATCTAGAGTTATTTACAAGATAAGCCTTGTCAGGCGAAAGTGACGGATTGTTTTTTCAAGAAATACAGTCATGTTATGTTTTTCACGTTTCAAATCTACCCCCCCGTTGAGCGAAACATCTGCATTTGAAGAATAATTGCCTTACATTTTCCTCTTCCCTGCCAAAGTCTTCCTGAGGCTGATGCCAAAAATAGCCCACATCTTCCATGGTTGAAGTGCTTTGTAACTTGAGTACTGTAACCTTTCTTACAACCTTTCAACCTGTGTCCATTTTGACAATATCATACCAGCAGCAGTGATGGCAGTGATGTTTCTATACATGTGTTTTTATTTTTTGTATTTTTTATTTTTTAATCTCATTTTAAGATTTCTTTATTTTTTTTAAAGCATTTGTTAAACAAACTTAACAAGCTCATTAAATGTGTCATATTTTTGCTGTCATAACTGGTGCTGGGATATCTAATTGAATTTGATGCATTCTTGGCAAATGATTTTAAATATACGATTTCTGATATTGAGAATATTTTTCATTCAAATGTTGTGTTAAATATAAAGTAACTTCAACCAAGGTAAGATGGCTCATAACGTTGTATCAGCCCATGATGAGACTGAAAGTGCCATTTAATGTTATACCTGTAATGCTAATGTGTTTCCTCACACCTGCATGCCCTTGCTGGTGTGTGATGAGCGACATTTTCTGTAACAAAGGCCCCGCCGCCCTAGGGGTGAGCGTGCTCGGCTATGTTGACAAATTGCCACGATCTTTGATTGCCCAGTGCACGGAAACAACGGCTGGGAAGAGGAAAAGGAGCACCCAGTGTGTTAGCCAGTGTCTCGACCAGACGTCATTCTCAGGACTGCAACAGGTCTGCCCCGTTTCGCTTTTTTAAAATCGTAATCACGGAAATGAAAATGTGTTGGTGGTTTATTCCAGAAGCCGGATTGCGAATTCAGTTTAGTTAAATGCTGCGCCGAGGTTTTGCAAGTTAGGGATGTTGAATTGATAACGTTTAGCACGGGGCATGTAATATTAAGCCAGAAAAATGTCAATGTGAGGTTGGAATTCAATTGGATGCACAGTTACATTAAATTAGACGTAACGTGCTACTTTGCACAATTGTGAAGTTTTTAAAATCTAAAATGTTTTCATCCACCACTCAAACAGGCATTTGAATCGCTTAAGATGTTTCTGTTCGTTAATTTTCACGTGAAAAAAACCTAGCTGCAGACTGCAGTTAATGTGTTGACATTTTCATGGTTGAGGGAAATGGCAGTTTTTTCGTTGTGGCGAGGACCTGCGTTTGTATAATGTCACTGCTTTTGTGGTGTTGGCTGCCCTTGATGGTTTCAAAGGTTGGTATATACACGTGTTAAGGGTTACGGTTTTAATGTTGTAGATGATAATGCATTGTCTGTTTGCATCATCGGGCACATTGTAGTTTCTAAGTGACGTTAAGAATGTTCTTATACGTTAAAAGAAATTATTGATATAGCTTTTCACGGCTCGATATGAGAATTGCTCTGAAGAGCTGCTCTTTTAGATCGTCACATCGAGAGGGGAGAAATGCTTGACACAGTTATCCTGAGAGAACAGCTCTTAAGAGCAATTATCATTTAAAAGAATTTCACAACAGTAGATTACGGAACTGTTTTTACATGTGTTTTTAGAGTGTCGAGTCTGCCTTTGCATAAATGTATTATAAACTTAAATGTATTTTGCTGTTCAAAGAAAGTTGAAAGTTATTTAAGAGTGCAGTAAGCATATTTCATTTTGTATGTGTTGTAAAATTTCACTTCATATTTTGACAAGTGTTACAGTGGAATAAGCTTTGGTGCATAGGACTAGAAGCAGTTAAAGTGCCTTTTTGGCAAATGAAATCTTAACTCAATGATGGTGTGCAGAGACCATTTCCCTCATTTAGTTGTAAAGCTTGAATGTTAAACTTCGTTTGCTGTAAATATTTCATGTGGGTGTGTGGAGAGGTACAATGTTCATTCAGGTACAAAATTGGCACAGTTGATGTTACACAAGAAACACTTTTAACCATAGTTTGGAGCTTCCGTCTGTTATCTGATTATTTCTTTTTAAATTGTAGGTTTGTGTGGAAGCACTGCTTTTATACGTAGGACTCAACTCGTTCTCTGCAATTACGCTATTGCCCTTCACGCACCTATATTGAATTTCTGGGTATACTTGCACGTTAAGCATTGACATAATTTTTTAGTTAGGGCTTTAGTTTAGGTTGGTCTGGCCAAAGTGTGGCGTATAGTCGCCCTGTCTGCATTATTATGTGTTGTTGAACTGCTGATTTACTGCGAAATAAATTTCAAAAGCTGTTTTGTATGGGAACCGGTGGTGTAGGTTATGATCTTGATGGAGTTTTGCGATTCCCTCTTCAGCTGTTTTTGATTGACTTTGGGTTGGCAAAGAAGTACCGCGACAACAGAACCCGTCAGCACATCCCATACCGGGAGGACAAGAACCTGACAGGCACGGCACGTTACGCCAGCATCAACGCCCATCTGGGAATTGAGCAAAGGTAAGGTGTTGGGTCTTTTTAATAGAGCCCCATACGCTTCATATCGCTATTCCTGTGAAGTTTGTCCCGTTTTGTCATCATGACCATGGGGTAGTCTGCCTCCAGCTTGTACCTTTGGGGTCTTTGGAATGATGACAAATGTCTTTGTGGACAGATACCAACTACTGTCCCATATTGTTGACTCATGCCCATTAACGCTTCTCCCTAGTGGCCTTCAAGCTCTCAACAATGTTGATGACTACGCGTAAAATTGAATATCACTACACCGAATTGTCATACGCTAAATAAAATCGTGATCATCAGCCAGGAGACACCCACTACTAGGTGAACCCTTCCCAAGCCATAGCGAGCTCACAGACCTATGTAGCATTCCGTGTCACACCTGCACACGAGCAGATTAGACTGCTCCATCTCAACTGTGAACGTCCTCCTGGCCAGCGTCGCTAGTAGCGATGAGTCCTGCCGAAATCCACTTTTCTTCAGTCAGTAATTTATACAAGTATGTCCTTATTTACATTATTAAAATGTGTTAGCAAAAACTACAAATCCCCAAAATCAACCTTTGTGAAGTTTGCCATATATATGTTCAATACCTATGCCTAGATATGTATAACTTTGGACCAGATTGGTTATTAAATGTTTTCTTGAAATAAATTTACACTTAAATAAATGTGTCAGGCTGCACGCTGTCGATTAGCACGCCTACATTAGGAGGCATTCACGTCTGTTTAAGTATGGGTTGGTTGTGGATGTGTTTCCACGTTTCGTTGTACAGTTGAGTTCCCTAACAAAATGGAGGCTCGCTTATTCGACTGAAGATTCGTTTTAATTGTCAGTCTAATGGGTTGAATGATTTTACTGCAGTATGAATGCATTGCAAAGTCCTCAAATATGCTGATAGGCAGTATTACCGTTTGCCACATTTATAATGTTCTTAAAATAGAATTTTGACCGGCGTTACTTGAATACATTGGTTAGGTTATGTCATGCATGCCATACCACCAGCTGCAGAAGGGTATTTTGAGTAACGTGGATGCTTCAAGCTTCTGCTTGCTGCCTGCATTCTTAACACAAAGCTGCTGCTGTTTCCTGTTACATTGCTATCACCGCCAACATGATCCCCAGTCCACTTGCATAGTAGATAATGTCTGTGAAGCTCATGATTTAATATTTAACTATCCTTTGAGCACTTAATGTTCGTGTCTCTAAAATTGGCGTAAAAAATCAGCTTTTATCCCTTAACGGCTATGATGGTGTCACCCATCACCGTCTAACGTATTACACAACAATTACAGCATTGCAAATGTTGATAATTATCACTTTCCCTTTGTCGGTGTATAATAGTATCAAAGTAACATTTTACCAATCTCCTGATTCGATTTGGGGTCACGATTCTATTGTAGAATCAATACTGTTTTCCCTTGGTGCATACAGAATCAGTAATGGCTGCAATGTATGTGAATAAAGGGCGCAGGAGTTCAGTGTGATGCTGTGCATATCGTGTGATGATCGATGTTAATCGACGGGCCACACCGCTATATGGGCTCGTATATAGACTGCTTAGTGCCAAGTTGGAGTTCATTGCTCACTGGTGGCTTGCAAGAAGCTGCTTGTGCCTATATAAAGACATTTAAGTGGGCCCCCCGTGCGGTATCAGGCCCAGGGCAGGGTGTGGGGAAGTAACGGGCAGACCCTAATTATAGAATCACAACTACTGCTAAGTCAATTGGGGATGTAAAGATGTCCATGCCATGCTGTTTGCACGGTGGTTTATGTGCTCAACTATTAGCATTGTCAAACCGATTGTTTTTTTTGTACAACTCTTAATATGATTTTTTTTTTAAGCTGTAGACTCTTCCCATGTTTGTGTGATTGATTTACATAGATTTTATTCCCCTTTCTAAAATACTTGCGTTTATTTTTTCCCTCACCAGTCGCCGTGACGACATGGAGTCCCTCGGATACGTTTTGATGTACTTCAACAGGACAAGCCTCCCTTGGCAGGGCCTCAAGGTGAACCTTTCCCCAAGTGCCCTCAACATATGAGTAGCGGTACTCCGCTTGTTTCACGTGAACCCTGTAATGATCAAATACGTCCAACAGCCCAGATCATCTTGTCATTATCACTGTTTTATGTGGTACAACGTATGTGGCTTTTAAAAATGTTTGAAAGCTGACTAGGATATCAAATAATAACTTTCTTGTGTTGGCTGGATAAATACATTTATACGGAAGGTTGTGACCTGTTAGTTGGAAGAAATAATTTCACCACTGATTTATGGATTAATAACGATAGCTTGTGTCCAATGTATAAGTGCTGGATCAATGTAGGTCTACACACTGGGAATCATCTTACGGGTTCGGATTGACCTTAACTTTGGATTAGTTTTTCAACTGCTTGCTGCATTCAACAGTGTATTTAAGTAAATGTATAACAATACCTGGGTAGGTTTTAATATTATTCTTCATCGTATTGTTCTTTAGTTATATTCAGTGTGAATGTAATTATATAAGTACATTATGCTAATACCTAAAATGCCCAGACTCGCCTGCCAAAAGTTATGCTACCCTGTTCTCTCAACTTTTTAACCACTGCCTGCTATTGACATTGGCCAATTATAATTGGCCGTTATATCCCATGTTGTATTTCATGGACAAAATGTGCCCTTTATATTGGCAGCAGATCTAATTTTGAATCATTTTATGATGCAATGCAGAAATAACTTCGTTTATAACTGCTTAATTTTGACTTGAAAGAACTGGGTAAAACCTCCCTTTGTGTCTTCAGGCTGCCACGAAGAAACAGAAGTATGAGAAAATTAGCGAGAAGAAGATGTCTACGCCCGTAGAGGTCCTGTGCAAGGTGAGTGGCGGGGTGATGCGGCTTCGCTTTGCCGTAGCCGAGTGATGCAACAACTCGGAACGATCTGCATAGGTAATGCTCGAGTAACATTGCGATGCTCTGGTTATCGGTGTCGTGGACCGTGCTGATCTGTACAATGTGTGGTGTGCAGGGTTTCCCAGCAGAATTTGCCATGTACCTCAACTACTGCCGTGGTCTGCGGTTTGAGGAGGCTCCAGACTACATGTATCTGAGGCAGCTCTTTCGCATCCTCTTCAGGTATACAGTGCCACCTCGCACTCGGCTGTCACTCTCTCGCTTTCTCCTGTGCTTTTTTTGTTTCTCAGAATTTATTCTTTGTGTCACTCGCCGAGAAACCTTTTGTGCGTGTGCGGTGAATGATATTTAGCCCCGAGGGATCATAGCGTGAGTCACCGACTTGCCTAATAATTCATGGAAGCTGCCTTAGCTGGTGGGCGCGTGCTTGCGTTTCACCTGGCCTTGGACGCTTCCAGTTGTTCCTGATCACTGATTATTCATTGAGCTGGTATGCACGTCATAGCCCTGTTAAACGGCCCCCAACCCCGTGTGTTGCTTTTGCGTGTGTCGTAATCGAACGCAGGACTCTGAACCACCAGTACGATTACACGTTTGACTGGACGATGCTCAAACAGAAGGCTGCGGCTGCTGCGGCTGCGGCCTCAAACCCACCCGTCCCTCCAGCAGCGACTCCCTCCGGCAAGCCAGCTGAAAAATCAAAAAGCAAAGGTTAGCCCTGTGACCAACAGCGCGCCTTGAGGGAAAGGGTGGAGAACTTCTGAGCTGTGTGATATATTTTTTATTTTGTATATTTATGATTTAGTTTTTCTTTGCGGTTTCGACATACGATAGTTGTCCAATGTTATAGCACTGTCGACGCATTTTGTTAGGGTTGATGTTCACTTGTTTTGTAATTGTGTTCATTAAACGTTGCTTCTCACACCTTTTTCCAGTCTGTTTTACCACCGTGCGCTCCCTATTTTACTGAACTCTTGTTACCTTCCTGCAGTTATAACTTGCTTAGTTGCATGGATTCACAAATGTAAGTCATCCATGGTGACTAAGCAAGGTGAACCTAAACATTTGTGTTCACAGTACACTCTGCACCTGCCTATTAACATTATTGGGTTTACAGTGACAATAGTGGCTTCCTATCCCTCAATTCTTTTGTTGCAGGCTAAAGGGCCTCTCCGTTTCTCCTTGATTGCACAGATGTGGACAGATCTTGCTTGAAATCGCTGCTGAGTCTGTTGCACTCACGTGGGACATGAGGCCTCAGGCACTTCGCCTAGAACTACTGCTCGCTCAGACCATCGGCTGAGTTCTGTCCACGGTCCCTGTCTTGGTCGTACCCTTTCTGTGTGTCTGCTTTACTGCGCCAGTGCCATGCTATCCCATCCATAGCATGACGCGGGTATCGGCGCCTGTATTGGCCACGCTTTGCTTGGGATTTCTGTGATCCATGAATGTTAACTATGACAAGATGAACAAAGTACCATGGGTACCAAAGAGGTCTACTTTGTGTATTTGCAACACTTTATTTTAAGTGACTGAGAATGACAGCTGCACAGTTTAAACATGCTCCATTATGAGCTTGATGTGCTGTTGCCTTTGAACAATGCTGCTGGCAACTACGATGGACCTGGCACTTACAATAATCTGTTTACTGTTCTTTTTTTAATTTGTGTACGCTCAGTTAAAGTATTCATCAGTTACCCAAAAGCAAATAAAACATGCGCATATGGGGTAACATAAAAATCAAGCATCCGTTTGAATGATGAAGTATTAGCAGTGTTACACGCTTAAAGTGTCCAATTTTAATGCATTGCCCTTGCATCTATTTAAATGCCAGTGCTTGCTTTTTTTTCCTGCAGGAGAAAAACCAAATAGGTGCGGTGTCGAAGCATGCTGCACGCTCTCCTCCCCCCTTTGGCCATTATCAGTCATCGGGGTGGCTAACGCTCTCTTTTCTGTTCACAGCAGGCTACTGAGCTGCTGAGCAAGAACGCAAACTGAGCGCACAAAACGTTAAACCTGCATGTGTCAGTGGCGGCATGGCGCGGCCCTCCAAACCTCTGCTCCCCTTTTGAGTTGCTCTCCCGTGCGGCCCCCTGCCGGCCCAGCTCCACACAACCTGCTCAGACTTGTCCTTCCCAGTGTTGGAGATCCTGCTGCCTGGCGCAATGCCTCAGTGCCTCGGCTGATCAGGTCCCGGCTGTGAAGGATGCTTGGAATGTAGATAAGAGTACCCTTTTTCCGCGTGTTAAAAATAAAATAAATAAAACTTAATTCTAACGTTGCTAATTGCATTACATGAGCTTGTTATTTGAGTTGTATAATGTAAAAAAAAATTATCAAGACAAATACGTTTTCACTGTTAATTTGGAGCAGTTGAAACTGCGTTTGTTTTTTTTTAAGCCTGTTCCCGAAAGCTTCATGCTTGATGTGTGCATGGCCTCTCGTTAACATCATACCACATCTTCACATGTTTAAAAAATAATTCATGACTGGTTATGGCCACGATGTTATACGTGTGGCCTTGCGATCGGTCTAAGGTCAGGGGTTAAGTAAATAGCAACCTTCCCATTCGTTCAGGGAGTGACGTGCAACTATCATTGCATCTGTTAAAGGTGCTGCCAAACTCCATTGTATTGTTAAACAACTTGTTTCTTTGCGTGAATCTGGTTACACTTTGAAATTATCACTTCCATTGGGTGAACATTTTGTGAGTGACATCTGTGCTGCTTAATGTAAGTGACATCCTGGATTGGCAAAGCACTGTCTGATGGGGAGATTAACATGGCATTCTGCACCAATGTGGCTAGACAGAAAATACCATTATCTGTTTTTATAAGTTAAATACTGGAATGTTGTTTGATTCAGTTCATCTGTTTTTTTGCACCTAAACGGCCAGTTACCACGAAGATGCGATTAATATCGTATACGAATTTGGCAGTGTAGCTATTAAGATATTAAACATGTGTTTTAATGGGCTCTTCAAACAGTTGTTGGACATAACATTAGATTTAAATGCTGTTTTCATGCCTATAAAGAACAGAAATAAATTGTGTGTATCGTGTCATTTTGAAATTGCAAGCTTTGTGTTGCGATGCTTTAAAAGCATATCACACTGCATAAACTCGAATGTACACAATTGGAGGCGTGGTATATACCCTAACCACTTGTACATTGTAAATGGCTCTTGACTGGTGCTTACAGCCTACACTTGCGTTCTGAAGTATATTGATCTTTCTCCTCATTGATGTATACTTTACTGGCTACATGTATACTAATGTAAAACCTAGTAACGAGCATTTAAAGAAAAAGACATTTACTTTTTGTAAAGAGTTATAATATTCCGATGTTGACTAATTATTGTACAAATAAATGTGTGCTTAAACATTAGAAGTTAAACGTTTTTGTTTACACACCATTGCAAGTTTTGAACATAGATTTGCACATGGGTTTCACTCGTTTAAATCGACAGTGAGTTTAGTTTTTATTACTTATTGGTTTGGACGATTACTTAGCTGTTGTAATTTACTGTGCATCATACAAGGGGTAGGGGGGATGGTCGTGTTGCTGTGAGTGTGGAACTGCTGATGGCTTTGGAGGGGCTGTGAAAGGGCGAAGAAATCAATGCCATGTTCCGGAGAGCGTGCCATGCGATACTAAAGAGCCCCGACATGTGTTTTGTATGTACTGTTATAAAACGACGTTTGAATGCGAAAACCAACGTATGCATAGCCATTAAACTTTCAATAAACACTTCTCCAGCTGAAGCCCTTCACGTGACGTATGTGTTTACTAACTAATATACATTCACCCCGTTTTAAGCGATTTAATCTCGAGCGCTCGTTACTAGCACGGGTAAAAGTCCCCATCGCTTTGAGGGGGTTTTAAAACGACTGCTGACATTCCCGAGACGTATATTGCACGTTTCACACCGAGCTACATAACTCCTCAAAACACTAAATGTTGGTCGACACGAGTGTTCACCTGTGGGTCTGGTGTCGGCGGAGCTTAAACTCCGCACTTGGCTTCGCCCCACGGCCGTCGTTCCGTGTTTACCAACATTCCGAGAAGACCTGCGAATCAGGATGGTTAACTTGTGAAGCCGTCGGCTGGCCAGGCGTGGAGCAGCGAAAGCCTCCTTAGGCAGCTCAAGCTCTGCATGGGTGTATATACTGTCGTGCCAGAACCCTGTAGGCGGGGCGGTTGTTACCCTCCCCTCCTGTTGCGTAAATTAAAGGGCACGCATATACGCTCGGTGCACAAGCATACTATGTAAGACTGGCTGGTCGGTAAGATATGAAACGTGTATTTTAACGACGTATTTAAAGTTGTGCTACTATGAAAAGATCCGAAAATCTGGATTCCATGGTCTGTTAATTGATAAACGTGTTTATAGCCAGCTATATGAACCGAATGAAAAGGGCAGTCTTTCAAGGCAGGCCTGGGATGAATAATAATGGGCATTATTAAGGAATGCTTGACCAAGTCCATTAATGAGTGGCATGCTGGAGGAAATCGGAATACCAGGAGAAAATGAACCAAGCGTCGTCGGGGAAAACACTGAAACCTCCGCACAGACGGCTTCAAGAATCCGTTCCCGTGCACATACTGACATCTCGCAGCTTGATCTGTACACAACTTGGCACTGCTGAGTTGGCAGTCTCTCCATGGCCGAGCACTTGAGCTCACCATAGAGCGGCTACATAAAGCCCAGTTAACGCTGCAATGGCAGGTGAAATCAAAGAAAGCACAATGTTAATCCACTGCTGGATGAGGGGGCTTCTCCATTCCGTGCGGGTTGTGGTGGTTGTTTGACTGTGCTGTTGGTCACTTCTGGTTGGAGATGGGAGCATAGACGTGGAAGCATGGAGTACCGTGCAAGCGATGCCGCTGCACTGCCCTCTGCTGCCCGTAGCGTAACCCTGCAGCCTATAGCAGCCTGCCGTGCCTTGTAGATGTTTATTATTACAGCAGAAAGAAACCCAGTGAGCTTGCAAGCTCTTTACGGGACTCCTGCGACACAACAAACACGCGAGTTGCTGACAATAATTAAAATATATACAAGATTCATAAATAACCAAACATTTTAATCAACCAAAAAAAACATTTATAAATATCAGTGCACACATTTTTCAAATAAAATAGTCCAAAATACATAGCATTGCACACATCCAAGCGCGATCAAGGACGCACCCAGCTTGTTTTCCGAGACCAAAAGAGGTGGAAGCCGTACGTTTGCGTCTTCATCGGCGGTCCTGGGTCAGTCGTGGAAATTCCATATTCCCATGGCGGGGGTAAGTCTACAATTTGGCAACCACGGTTGAACAGGATAGAGTTTCACCCAAGGCTGTGAAGCTGATAATGAGCTGCACACGATGAGTAATGTTATGATGATTGTCATGGTCAGATAACAAAAATATTGATTTAACCTAGTGATGAAGATTAATTAGGTGATAATGCTGCTGATACTTTTGATGACGGTGATGTTGGCGGCGGCGATGATGTTGAAAGTTAAGGTGACAAACGTGATGGTAATTATATTGATAGTGATTAATGTATCGATAGTATTCTGCTAGTTGCTTTTACGGCGGTGTATGAAACATGATAATGTTGATAATAGCCTTTGTTCGCGATGATAACGCAGGCAAGGGTGTTGATTGAAATGTTTATGTTAACGCTAGTGATACACAAAGTTTTAACGACGGTGTTGATTCTGCTGCTGGTGACAATGTGACGGTAACAAGCGCGAGAGTGATGTTGATTGTGATGATTTGGACCGTTATAAATCTCATCATGGGTGCCATTAGTGTCAGTAATGATGACAATGGTGACAACGGCTGCTGATGCTCATCAGATATCAATTTCAGTTTCAACTCTCCGACTGTATGTCAAGCAGGAGAAAAGTTCAACTCTCGCTTTATTGATGTCAAAGAGACAAGGTTTTAGCCTTTCTGGCAATAATACAAGTGTTCAGATCTTCAAACACCAAATAGACACCTTTTTACAATTATTGATTCCTGCCAACCAGAACGCATTCACAAGAAGACATTTCATCGCAAGTGTTTTCATTGAGCGTAATCATAGTGGGGAGCGGTGGCGCAGTGGTTAGCATCCTCCTGCACTCTCAACCCGAAAACCCGAGTTCGCTTCCGGGCCACGGCTGACATCAGTGGCGAGTAGCAAGCACCTAATCTATCCTTGTCCCACTTCACAGATCTGACATTAACCAGCGGTGATGAAGTATGGTCAAACGACCCAGTGATTGGTATGGCATGGAGGGTTAAACCGCATTTACCCGAGTGTGGATTGTCAAATATCTTCAACGTCTAATGCGTGTATTAACCATTGCTCAAGTACCAGTGTCGTGATTTCTTGACTACTTGCAAAGAGAACGAGTACACTGTACGCTACTGTATACGCAGGCTCGTCAGGCCAACCCGCGGAATATGAGACGTGTAACCTCCCGGTTTCGCCACGCTCCGAATCTCAGAAGTTGTGTTCACAATGCCTCTCACACGCAACCATATTTCATCTAGACCGGCCATTCCCAACCGCTGGGTCGCGACCCATCAGTGGGCCACGAGCGCCACCTAGTGGTCCGTGGAGATCATACACAAGTGGGCCTTGAGGCGCAAAAAGGTTGAGAATTCCTGGTGTACACTACACGTACGGCAGCCACTCTTGTCAATCCACTGCTGGATGAAGGACCCACGCTACGCCGTGCGGCTCGTGAGGAATTATCGTGACCATACTTCACCACTGGTTATTTCAGTGAGGGTTGGTCTTCTTCTTCTTTGCGATTCTTCGAAGCGTGATGGTCAGCCTCTGGACATCGTTGAAGGCGAGGAACATTTAGTAATGGGAACATATAAGTATTGTACAACAGCGGGGTTTTGCTGCACTGCCCTCGGTTGGCCACAACTTTTCCCCTGTGAAATACTGTGCATGGTTGTCACCCATCCAGGCACTTTACAGGCACTATCCAGGCTCAAAGCTGCTTAGCTTTCAAGATCGGGCAAAGATTGGTTATAAGCGTCTGAACTACACTTCCTTGTATTTACGGTCTTAAACAAGCTACTAGATTCCTTGTTTAGATACTCTGGGTGTAACTCTAACTTCCTTTATTTATTCTGGAAAGCCTCACAGAGTCTCGGGACTCATTTGCAGGAGGGTCCTGCCACATGGGAATTTGGCCAATTGTATTCGTGAATGGTTTGGCTTTGTGTGGGAGCAAACCGGAGGGAGAACTGGCAGCAAACCCAGCATACGAGGGTGACGTACCGCCATCTCCTGGCCACACCAGGCAACCCCACGCCTACAACATCTGGCAAGCACCGATGGTCTCCCATCCCAGTCTTAACCAGGCTGAATTCTGCTTACATTCAACGTAACAGGTCCCGTTCAGAGTGATTTGGTCTCGGCGCCTGTGTCGTTGCGTTTTGTTTTTGAACTCCTACACTTTTGAATTTAGTTTTGAATAATTTAAACTATATTTAATTTGCATTTTCACGGCTTCACTTTGAGTCTTCATGTTGACTGCCAATGTCACGTTGCATTTGCACGGTTTGTTTTTTGCTGTATTTATTTGGCTCTCATTGTTTTTCTAGAGGGCGGCGCGGTGAGTTGCACTGCCGCCTCACAGCAAGAAGGACCCCGGTTCGAATCCCGGCTCGGGTGCTTTTCTGTGTGGATTTTGCATGTTCTCGCCGTGTCCGCGCGGGTTTTTCCCCGGGCACTCCGGTTTCCTCCCACAGTCCAAAGACATGCTTCTGCATCGGTTAATTGGCCTGCGGACTAAATTGTCCCCGGTGCCATGTGATGGTGATGGACTGGCGTCCGATCCTGGGTAATAGCCCTGCCTCGCGCTCTGTGTCTGCCGGGATAGGCTCCCGGCTCACCGCAGCCCTGTGCAAGATTACGCGGTTTCTGACAATGAGTGTTTACTAGAGGTCTCACTGAAATGGGATTTTAACTCCGCCCTTGCTGCTGTTGATGACGGTCCTTCTGGCATCGCGATTGCTGATTAAGATAATAGCTGATGCGGATGATGTGTTGCTCCGGCTGGCGCTATTGGTCACGACGGTGGTGATACTAAAGATGATGACGCAGCTTCTGCTGATGATGTTTATGCTCCTGATGCCCCGCTGACTGATGATGATGGTGCCGATCGTGCTACTGGAGCTGCTGATGATGACAGTGATGATGTTGACCATGTAAGGGCAGCGATGGCAATCCTAACGATGGTGTTGGAAGTTGAATATGACCATGGGGAATAATATATTATTGAATATGCGGCAGGGTGGCAACAGCGGTAACGTCTGCGACTCACAGAAAGAAAGTCCTGCCCGAGGCAGTTCGAATCCTGCCTCGGGCGCCTTTCTATGCAGAGTTTGGGTGTTCTCTCCCCATGTTCTGCGTGGGTTTCCACCAGGTTTTCCGGTTTCCTCCCACAACAACAAAAAAACCTCATTAATGAATTGGCTGATAACATTATAATATATAGGAAAGCAGTGTCTGACGGGTTGGCGCCGGCTAACCGCCTGGCAGACTTTCCTCCACCTCTGCGATTTCCTCGCGCCTCCGTATCGCGTCCATGACCAGGCATGGAAATTTCGCGCGACATGAATTGTATTATTCTTACTATTCATTATCTGATTATCACGATACGATTTCCTGCGGACTAAATTTCCCCCGGTGCCCTGTGATGGACTGGCGTTCCATCATGGGTGGTAGCCCTGCCTTGCTCCCTGTGTCTGCCGGGATAGGTTGTGGCTCACCGCGACCCTGTGCAGGATTAAGCGGTTTCTGAAAATGGATGGATGGAAGTAGGGATGGAGGATTCGGTTGAACAAGAAGAGGAAGGATGGATGAGGGATGAGGTGTAAAAAGATGAGACGAGAATGCTGATTGAGAGGTGAATGAAGAGAATAGGGATGACTTAAAAAAATTATTTGGCCGATAGCATATTAATATATAGGAAGCAGTGTCGCAATATGGTGCCGGCAAAACCGCCTGGCTGCCTCCTCCGCCTCTCTGCGCTTTCCTCGCGCCTCTGAGTCGTTCTCTCATCGAAGGAGTACCTTCGACGGTGAATGAATATGTGCGCGTTATAAAATTAAAATTATTATTATTATTAGGATGGGGGGGTGCGGTAGCCCAGTGGTTAGCGCGCTGGGTTACGAATCTGGCGACCCGAGTTCGAATCCCGCTCATGGCCAACACCAGTGACGATTTTCCGAAACCGGTCCTGGGCCTCCCCTAGGTCGACTCAGCCTCAAATGAGTACCTAGTGCGGCGTGTAAACATCGCCACTAGGGAGACAAAGGCGGCCGGGCGTGGTGCTGGTCACCCACCCCCTCGTGTGCCGTGTCGACCTTCATATGTGCTCGCTAACGGCACTTGCCCCAACAGTCTGTTAAGGCTACACGGGGGATCTTTCTTTGGGGGGTAGTGATGGTGAGAGGGGAGGATGGTGATGATAGTGATAATGAGACGGGGGAGGAAGGAGGATGGTTGTGATAGTGATGGTGAGGGCCGCGGAGGAAGGCGGACTGTGGTGGTGGTGAGAGAGGGGGGAAGAAGATAGGTGATAGTTGCCGGTGAGCCCCGGGGAGGAAGGAGCAGCAGGAGTACTGTGTGGTTGGTGGTGGTCGTGGTGAGAGAGAGAGAGAGGGGGTAGGGAGTGTGGTGAGGCGCGGGGCGGGCCCTGCCGCACACGCGGCCCCGTGTACGCGATGACGTCGCGACGCAATCGTGCCGTGTCCGTCGGCTGTTTCCATTGTTCGCGCTGAGAGGAAGGGCACGCACACAGAGGCAGAGTGGACATTTCGATAGAGCAGGTATGAGGAGATTTTATTCTCTCATCATCCATTAACTGACGAGGCGTCTCCACCGCCGGCCGCTTCCCGCCTTCATCATCCCCTCACAAACACAACAAACATCGCTCCCTGGTCTCCCCCCCCCCGCCCGCCCGCTCGCCTTCTCACCACTCGGGACGGCGCCCTCTTCTCATCGGCCCTTTTGTCGCCGCCGCCAAATTTTTTGGGCGCAAGGCTTCTTCCGAGGGACGGCTTGTCGGCGCGGTTTGGGGGCGAGACGCGGGGGGCTGACGAGGTGTAGAGCTGACGGGTACGGATTGTGGAGGGGAATGGGGGGGCGCGGGGGTTGGTAGTTGAGGCGGGGGAAGGGGGTCCCTCGTCTGGCGGCGCGCTACATCGTCTTATGCTACACTGCTGATGGTCACACTGCCTCCTTTCCTCCTGCTGCTGGTGATGCCGGTTCTACTGCTGCCGCTGCTGTGCCTGTTGTTGCTTGCCAGCCCTCCGTCTCGGAATCGTCACGATTAGAACCATCCACTGCTACCACCACCACCACCAACCACCATCATCACACAACCACTACTAACCAACGCTGACACGAGCGAGATAGTAACCTCCTGCTTGAACCACCGCTCCTCATCCGCTCTCAAGCTTGACAAACGTTTACCGTAAACCACTAGTAATCACAACCACCACTACTACCGACACCACCACCACGAACCAACGACAGCGACAGCCTCCCTCCCTCCCCCCTCATTCCTCTTCGTAACCTCTTCTCGTAAGCACACGGCACCACAACAACCACCAACACCGCCTCGTCTCGTCGCCTCTTCCACTCTGGGCTCGCCTGACAGTCGTGATACGCTCGTTCTTGTTGTGGTATGTATGTATGTAATGTTCGCTCAGACTGCAGGTCATCACGGTACGTTCCCTTTTAAGTTGGCTTCAAATCTACATGTTGGCTCTGGCGATAGCCCGGTGCTTGTGGCGATGATGTTGTAGTCAGTAGTGAGGTGTTGGTAGTTATGAGTCACTCTTGTGAAGTGCCTTCTGGCTGTTAAGTACCTGCTCTTCCTCCCTGTTGTGTATCCTCCTCCTCTCCCCACTCCTAGAATATACCACGACCCTCTCTCGTTTCCTCATAGCCCAGTTTCGCGTGGCTACTCTGCACACACTACTTGTTAAACGCCTTGATAACGCCGTGGTCGCATCTAGTCTATACATGCAGATGTGTTCGCTGAGCGTGTGGTGTTCATGGCAGTGGTAACGCTAGCGATGATGGTTGTGGTATTTGTCATCGAGATGTTGTTGGTGGTGGTAGTGACAGTAAGTGTTGTTTTTGATGGTGGCGGTCGTGGTGTTGGTGCTACCAGTGATGGCGATGAGACAGCTGAGTGGCGAGAGTTTGACGGGTGGTAGTTCTGATTGTGGCGTCAACGTTGGCGGTAGTGTAAATCGTGACATTGCCGGAGGGTGGTGGTGGTGATGGTAACCAGCAGTGGAGGTGGTGGCGTTGATCGCTTTGTCATTGGTGGTGTAGTGGTGGTAATCGTGGTGGTGTTTAGTTGTGGCGATATCACGGTACGCGGTAGTTGTGCCGGTGTCGGTCGAGCTGATGGTGCTGGTGTTGATGGTGGTAATGTTGCTGGGGTCAAGGTAGAAGCGTTCACGTCGCGATCCCTGTCAAGTAATACTTGGTATTTACCTGCAAATTCTACCAAAACACTTCGAAGCCGAGGAGCTGAAAGACAACGATGTCCAGAAGCTCAACAGATGCCAGAAGCCCCTCAGTCTGGAGCAAGAAGAGAGGCCAATGCCCGCCGCCTTTAAGGCCAGCACTGACTTATTATATCTCTAAATGTTGAAGGGCTGTCTGCGACTAAAGAAGAACTTGTTGCGATGGGAAACTGTCATATAACCATCACGCTTCGAAGAATCGAATTCGAATGTTGCTGGTGTTGTGGTGGTGGTGGTGTTGTGGTGGTGATCGCCACGTGTGTGAGATGTCAGTAGTCATCTGGACACATTGACCTCCTTGCCCCGAGTCGGTGGGTCAGCAGTGTGTCACACGCGGCAGAATTTCGTTAAGCGTGCGAACACCGTGTAGCGTGTTTGGCTTCAGCCTTCCCCATTTTGTCGTAATTTAATCATAACTCGGTTTGGCAACAGTTAATCATTCAATTCACTCCCCTATCTAACCTCCCATGTGACTCTTGGCCTTGACCGGTGCCTCTTAGTCTCATGAGAGGAGGTTCGGCTTGGTGGTGGCTTTGACATCCTCCACCACCGCCATCGGCTAAGGTGAACACATTCCTGGCCAGAACAGGGTTCCACCTCATTATAAAATACCTCACCAATTTTGTAGACGTTCCTTGGTAATTGCTAAAGATTCTAATTAATTGGTTAGGGTCTTTGTCGATGGTACTGTTAAAGTTTGAATCATTTTGTAAAGTTCGTTAATTGACTGCAGTGATGAGCACTTGTGGCTGATGAGTGAGGAAGGGGGTGGTGGAGCTGACTCAGTAGCCTGCTATTATCAGTGCTTGGGATTAGCTTTCAAAAGTTTTTGGACGTTTACCATGTGGGTATAGTTTTGATTTGGGTTATAATGCTTCCTGTTCCGAGCCGATACCTTTTAATCAACAAACTTTATCCAGTTTTGTGGTCGGTGTTGCTTGTTCATCGCGTTTGTGAGTGGGCGGTGTTCAATTTGTAAGCGTGGGAAAGAGAACAAAAACCACAGTGCGATAATTTTTGTCACGATAAATTAAAGCAAAATAAACGGCGCTCTGAAAATGGATGCACGCATGGAAAATGCAGAGCTCAGTTTGTAACTTGTGGTCTTACTGGTAACTTCACAAACTCGCCAACATATCGTGTCGATTATGACTGTGTGAAAGCAGCACTATCGATTTTAATAGCATTTATACGACGGATCCATAGCTCCCAGAGCCACTTCAAAGAGGCTTTGGGATTTGTCATCTGTTTTGACAAATGATAACCGAGTAACCATGGTTGGTGATATTTTTTGGCTATTTTTCTATATTTTGTTTATGACTCAGACACACAATATTCTGCTGTGGTAAATGATCTTGAAGGGTATTTACTGTCCACTTAATGTCTCGCTTTGGTAATTGCCTGTTAAAGTGGTCAGGTGTTGTCGAGAACAAAACTGTGGCCTCTGGAAATGTACTCCTTGGCAAGATCACGATGTTCCTGTGAACAGCTTAACAAAAAAACCTGGAGTTTTTTCCAATAAACTCCAAATGTGGTATGCAGCAAAGTCTCCCAATGTAGTATATCATGAACAAATATCTATTCCAGAGGTGCAGCAATTTACTTGGACGTGTGATGTGGGCCGCATATTGCGTTATGCCACTGTGTAGGTTATCGCGGTTGTACTGTACGGCTTGTCCGATTTGTTTTTGGGGTTCACCGCGTGTTGTGCATAATGCCTGCCATTTCGCTCCAAGTCAGTTCCTGAAGAAGCTCCCACCCCGTGGAGCGAAACGTCAGACATTGGTTCTCTCCGCGGCCCTTGTGCAGCGCTTTGTGACCCTCGGGTGGAAGGAAAAATGCTATTGTTATTATTATTGGGCCAAAGAATAATAAGCATTTTATATAGCGCCTTTTACCCGAGGGTCACAAAGCGCTGCACAACGACAGAAAAAAACAACTAATAAAAACCAAAGCAACAAACATTTTTTAAGGCTGCTTCGAATACACTGAAAGGTAGTGAAACTGGCAATCTTAAGAGTGGCACAAATCTGCCAGCGTCCCCTAAGATGGCCGGCACTTCCTTAAAGACAGACACGGAGGGAGACAGGGAGGGAGGGTGAGCGACAGGGGGGAGACACAGAGACAACCCAAAAACGTACCGGAGAGCCGACTGCGTTAACAGTCGCTACGGCTGTCTTCGAGGGACACATCTCCATTGCAGTGTGGGTCATCTGTACTAGGAAGCCAAGATGGCAGCAGTCAAGTTTAAGTTGTGGAGAAGGCAGCTAAAGTTGGCTGGTTCACCCGCAGCCTCAGCAGCGAGTTAATCAGCCAAGCCGGTCGATGTTTACCATGTGGACTGTGCAGATTCCTCTTGAGTGGTGTTGTTTGATTCAGAGCATGGCTTGTAGAGTCAGGGTGGTGAGACGCATCTCCCGGTCTGCATGAGTGAGGAGGGAGGACAAACCGCTGGTGTCTAACGCAGCGGTCTCTGTCCGACCGGTCCAGTACACACTCGGAATATTTACAAGACCAGGGCAGTGGTCGTAGCACAAGCGTCAGTGGAAGCAGAGGCTTTGTGGAAACTATAATCAACCTTGACCATTGCCAGTCCACTGCTGGGTGAAGGCGTCCCCAAGTCACCACCATCGGTCATGGTGCTGCGGCGTAACGATCGACCTAGCGCCTGCGTACGAGCCGATCTCATCGCTCTGTCTCTGTGGTGGACGTCCTCTTGGATGTGTTCCCTCCCTTGGCTGCCAATCTCACATTAGTTGCAAGAAATTGCCTTCTGCCTTCTATTGACATGTCCTGTTCAAGCCCACTTTTCTTATAAGTCAAAGTGATGTTGCTAACGTGCACATTTTCTCTAAATCCATCTGTTCCTCTCTCTGTCTCAATGTATTTCCAAGCATGCGTCTCTCGACTGCATTCTACAGTTTTGAGTTTTTGTTCCTTTTTCTTAATCATTGTTCATTATCCTAAGCCGTGTGTATCGTGTCAGCGTTATATATGCAGTCTGTAACAGTTCACATCTCAAGCCTCTGAGATGGGTATACTGTGAAGGTGGATAATTCCAGCTTAGAGAAACCAACAGGTGTGAGAGTGTTTGCCATTCCCGACTCACTTCGTGTGTCACCACCCTTTAAATTTCTCTCCCAGAGTGAATCAGAGGTCCCCAAGAATTAGTTTAATGCTGACTTTGCCCACTCTGCAGCCCGTTTTCTCGTTGTGCCTTGCGTCATCCGCCACACTGCCCAATGTTTTGCCGCACACGCCGGGAGTGACAACAGGAACCTGAATTCTATTGAGGAGAAGCTCCCAGCGTGCGATTCGATTCGGTTTCTTGAAGAAGAAGCTGCCGGCACGTGGAGCGAAATTTGGTACATCGTGCCCAACAACACACGGTTAGACCCGAAAACGCACCGAAGAGCCAGACAGCACAAACCGCATGACACAACGTACGCCGTACGTTATCGGCTGTTTGCAAATGCCCTTCGGAAGGCTGTGTTGCAGTGGGATCCGACAGCAATGTTGCTCCAAACGGGAACATTTTATCAGCAGTCTACAGTCCGCACTCGCGGAAGAGACAATTGCCCTCTGCAGTGGGAGACAGGGGTGGTTACTCCGTGCAGCAATGGGGAAGAAGTGTGTGCTGCATTGTTATTATTTCCTCTCGAATCGTATACCCGCACGCAGCACCCTCACTGATCCTCCTCCTTCCATCGGTCTCTTTGATTTGTGCGTCTGTGTGCGTGTGATAATATAATTCCTCATATTAGGCAGCAACAATATCAATCTAATGCACCGTTCCCAACGGAACAGGCGAGTAACGATGCACCGCTGCCAATCCCACCATTCGACGAACTTTCACGCTGTGTGGAATCGCGACTGGATTCGGTTTTTTCTTTTCGACTTATCGCCTTTGCACCATATCGTTCCTGTCGTATCTTCTCCGATGTGTTTCTGGGTCGTACTGCATGGTTCGATATGATGTCCCATATTTCACTCAATCATACTGGGACCTTAGGAATGACATTCCCAGAACGTGGAATGAAACGTCAGACATGGCCCCGAATGAAAACCACTACATCGGAGAAACGGACCGCACAACCGCAAAAACATTCCTTCTATCTCATTTGTATGGCTTTTTCACCCATTAGCCTAAATGTAACATTTGCATATCATTTGCACGCAATTAGCATAACTCGTAAATAACTGATTCTTACACGCGTTATTCCGTACATGTGTGTGTGAAAAAAACCTCCATGAATTGATGGATTGTTGTCCAATTTTTACAGGCCTTGGAATTGTATTCCCTACTACCTCTACAGATGCTTCAATCTAATTCTTGTTATTTTATTGTGTGTGTGTGTGTGGTTCGTGTGATGTTCGAATTCCTCACTTGAGGAAGCGGCAGTATAAACCTGCTGTTACCATTCACAGTGCAGCCACGGACAGCTGTGCCTGCCTTTATCGGGACACATCACTGCCTCTTGTTGAGTACAAATTTAATTTCATGCCCGTTTCGGAAAATTAATTTTCTCTCGCTCATAATATTAATACAAGCCACGGTGTGCTCTCAAGCCGCGCTACTTTACGCCGATAAGAATGTTTTAACGACGTTGCCGGATTCACGGCACATCTGACCCACTGCGTGCGGAGGTGTAAGCGGATCTGTAAAGAGGGTCGGATATGTGATCCACCTATCGCACAATGACAATTACACCACTCGCGAATACTACACTGGGTGCGAGCGGTTGATTGGTCAGGGCGGATATGCGACAGGCGGATGTGCGGCGTTGTACTCCGTTGCGAGTGTTGACGGATGCATTTGATATTTCACTCAGGGCACTTTGTGGGGCTTTTAGCCCGGTCACACAGACACTTGTGTTACACAGACAGCACTATATACAAACATTACCTCCGTCGTTACTTTATCACAATGCTTCTCCTCTCTTAAAAGCATTCTCACCGTGTCGCCCGCGACTTATCGTGAGGGCTTGCTTTGTTAACGTTTGAAAAATGTACACCGCTTACTGCTGTAAATTTCTTCGTAGGTGTACGGTGAAAGATTGTTTCTTTGTGAACGATGACACTAAAAATGAGTATCAGCGCTGTACTATTAGTGATGCTATTTAGTGAACACACATTTTTCACAGTCTCCCTCCGCAATTTAGATAACCACCGAGATTTGTGTTGACAGCTTTCAGTCCTATTCTGTGCTAATATCAACCTCTGTCATTTTCAGTCAGCTGCGTGCTGACCAGAGCACCATGGCAGCGCCATGAAACATTTAGTACTGTAATGGTAGAAAATTAAACAAATATTACAATTATAAACTCCAAGTGCCTTTATCATCAGTTGTGGCTAGATTCAAACTACACGCTTTAAACGTATTGTGCATTTTGAACTGAAGTGCGACCAAGTCTTGGGGCGCGATACGAGCAGGAAGACTTGCATAATGCGATCGTATGGAAGAGATGGGA
Source organism: Geotria australis (assembly GCA_036362915.1). NCBI lineage: Eukaryota > Metazoa > Chordata > Hyperoartia > Petromyzontiformes > Geotriidae > Geotria > Geotria australis. The sequence goes on along the minus strand of JAZEWU010000007.1, from coordinate 9,460,295 downwards.
TTACATTTTTGAGGCAGTGGGAAAATAGTGAGAGGAGACGGTGGAAAATACCACTTATGTTCAGAGTAAAACACGTTGATAGATCTGGAGTGCTTCAACCTGCTTTACTAAGATGCCCCTTGT
>JAZEWU010000007.1:9433699-9453290 GCA_036362915.1 Geotria australis | reverse complement strand
AAACCCTCGCTGTGCCTAATTCACGGACTGGTGTGGTGGCATAGTGAGTCCTGCACAATACTGCACCTCACCGTAACATGCTGCACGGGACCTAAAAATATTGCACGTGTGTGCACACGCACGCATATAGTTGTGATATAACGTGTGTGTGTGCGTGCGTGCCGTGTGTATATATATATCCAGTGTATATGTGTGTAATTGTGTGGGTGGGCTATATTTAATTATATGTATTTCATATTTCAAGTTCTTTAGTGGCTTCGTGTCATTTTAAATGATTGAAATTTTTTAATTATTTCTAGAAAACGGGGAATTAGTATTTCAGCGCTCAATTCTATAGGTGCCACATTCATAAAACAGTGCTCAGAGCACCGAATCATTTTTTGAACATTTTTGAAGTAACAGCTTTCTTGGCCAAAGGAATGTGACCCAACGTCGTGCGTGCGCGTGCGTTTGCGCAGGCATGATCGCACCATGCAGGACATCGTCTACAAACTCGTGCCGGGCCTTCAAGAAGGTCAGTCGCCGGTGTCGCTCGTCGCATGACCATCGCGTTACGTGCGGCGCCACCGCACTGGTAACAACAGTGATAGTAAAGGTGATGATGGTGGCGGCAAGCCAGATTGTGATGTTAGTTCCGGTGCGTGCATCAGGTGTGTGCAATGGATACGGAGCCCTCCGTTAAATCATCCGACGCTGTAAAAACGCCGCTGTTAGCCCAGCCGTAAATTTACACGCGGCAATTTAATTGAGAGCGTTGTCATCGCCTCTGCCGAGTGCGGCCGCTCCGAGAGGAGTCGTCTTGCAAGGTGACGACCCTGGTTACGTTTGCCCACGCGTTAAACGCAACTCGTGGCACCGCGGTATAGGTGTTGCGATGGATTAGCCGGGTCTGCCCATGATAATGTAGAATTATACATTGTTAGCTCACGACTATCAGTGGAAACGAGGAATGCCTACGAATGCCAACTTGACATAGTTGGAAAAGGCACAAATGTCAAGCGGCCAGCAATAAAGAACACTGTAAAAGTTATAATAGACAGTCAACACACATTTTCTTATTGAGCAGCGTTGCTATGAGAACCTGGGAAAGGAGGTGATGGGAGGGAATTCCAAAGCGGAGCATTGCGAGTTAAGCATAAAGAGATATTTTGACCTGTGGCGTGGTGGTGGTTGAACACCGTGTATTGATGAGATGAATCAGTCATTCTTGTAGACTGAGTTCTCAACATGGGTGGGGAAGCGAACCAGTGAAATTCACGGGCACAGTGCTCGTGGCGAGATTACTGTTCATTTGTCTGTTGGATAGCACCCTGGAGCATGCCCTGGGCGTTTTTGGAAGCACCACACATCTCACTCCTGGCGGGCACAACTTTAGTTTTAAGGGAAGTCGCTAAAAGAGTTGCATCACTTTCCACCGTGCCAAGACCATCAAATTTGCCACATTTGTCGGTGACCTTTAACCCCGGAGTGCAGCTGTGCTGGCTCAGTGCCCCACCAATGCCAGCGCTTAGCGGTGGCCGCCTGAGCCGCTCGGTGTCTCAGCGTGGAGCCGTGACTGTCGTCTGCCTTTCCCATAACTCCCCTCACTTCCCCCTCTGTGCAGCGGAGATGAAGCGACAGCGGGACTTCTACTGGACGCGTGGCCTGGAGATGCCAGGTGACGCTAAAGGTGAGAATTGTTTTCTCCCCATCCGCGTTCCCCTTTTTAGCCCACGAGCTCAGGGTACGCTTGGTCGGTACCACCTGGGGTGGATAATGTGACTAGTTTCCACCACAGATTAGTGTGTATACCATCTGTCTTATAGATGCATTTCCTATTTATTTAGTTTTTTACATGGGCTTGTTTTGTCTTCAAAACGGTATTTGTATAGAATAAACAAAGGTACCAATTTTTTGTTTTCACTAATAAAGCTACTACAGTGATCTTGGACCTTTTCTTGCCGTTGTACAAATAATGTAGAATATGCTTGTGGCTGCTTGCAAACTGGAACCTTTGCAAAAAGGTGTCCATTTAGTGTTTTAAGATCTTAACACTTTTTCTCATTGCCGGAAAGGGTTAAACCTCGTATATTCTACAGTGATCTTGCTATCATAGCTGTTTGTGATGTAGAGAAAAACACCTCAATGAAATCATTCTTTGCACCTGCCAACCTGGATGGTACCAATAAGCCGTTTGTGAGCCGATGGCTCAACGCCCACGTTATCCACAACTCTTAGAGGCAGCTTCCTCCCCACGCTCCGCAGCGTTCCCTCGGGGGTCGTCACGTGACTTCGCAATAGACCACACGTGGCTGTTCAATCTATGCATAATCGTCAATGGGTCGTGGTCTGTCCACTGCTGGATGAAGCCCTCCTCGTGCCGTTGCCTGCCGTAGGGTTTGAGTTTCACCATTATTGATCGTGCTGGTCAGTGCAGGTTTGTATAGGCAGCACATATTGTCTTTCCTCTTGCAGAGTTTTTGACAGAGTATCTAATTTGTATGGGTGCCTTTATCCAGGGCAGCTTCACAGGTCTGCAGGCACTGACTCTCCTTTGCCTGGTCAAGCCAGTGCCCCTTTGAATAATAATAGTAATGCCATTATTTACTACCCAGAAAAGCCTAATAAGTCTCTAGACTCTTTCAACGGGCCGGCAGGGTGGCACAGTGATAACATCTGCGCCTCACAGCAAGAAGGACCCGGGTTCGAATCTCGGCTCTGGCGCCTTTCTGTGTGGAGGTTGTGTGTTCTCCCCCTGTTCGGCGTGGGTTTCCTCCGGGTTCTCCAGTTTCCGCCCACAACTTAAAAAAAAAACACTCATTAATTATTTGGCCGATAACATAATATATAGGAAGCAGTGTGTGGCAATATGGCACTGGCAACACTGCCTGGTTGCCTCCTCTGCCTCTGCGCTTTCCTCACTCCTCTGAATCGTTCTCTCGTCGAATGAGTACCTTCGACAGTGAATGAATATGTGCGCGTTATAAATGTAAAATTATTATTATTATTAACAGTCGTCACACATTGAGTTGCCTGGCCTATTTAGATTTTAAACGAGTCTTTTTGCACGTTAGTAGGAAACTGGGAGTGTCCGCAGTCTTCACAAATACATTTACAAACCAGTTTTGTGTGTACTGCCTTCTCTCGGACGCCCCGGCAGCCTAGCGGGTTTGAGAATTTCACACATGGGCGCGATCCACCGACCCTCGCCTCACAGGTGTGCGCGCTGTCACTACGTCTGGTCGCGACGGCTGCTGACGAGCACAGCTTGTAGCCGCAGACCCCTGGTCAATAACGATTGTGAGCGTGTCATCCCGTAATGAATTACAATCACGGTGTAATTGCAATTTTCGGCTAACAATGCTGCTGTAATTGTTATTATAATTGACCCCAGGTCCACTTTGTTGACGGTGGCGGGCCGACCCGTCAGCAAATCCTGCGATCGCGGGTGGCCACGTGTCTGGGCGGGCCCCCGCAATGATTCACCATCACGGATTAACTAAGAGTCAATTAATTAAAGAGGAATTGGCCAAACACCCCAGCTGGACCGTTCTGAAAAATGTCTCGAGACCCGTTAAGGCTTTCAAAGATAAATAAAGGGCATTATTAGTATTGATTTTCAATTTGTGAAGTGTTGCTGACACTGCAGCAAATGACAGAGAGTGTATATTACATGGATGGTGCCGTCTGTTTTTGCAATGTGTGTATAAAATTCTGTGCTCAAGCGCAGAGCTCCTCTGAATGCCTTCTCACCGCTAACTCAGGTCCTGTGCAGACGGGTGCAGATGGAGCCATAGAGACAGACAATGACGAGCTTGCAGAGCGACCTGGAGAGAGACGCAGACTTAAAGAGAGACAGTCGCGGAAACAAATGGCCACAGGGTAGAGACAGAGAGAGATTTGTACAGAGCGACAAACAAAGACAGATAGTGACAGCTGCCGTTCACATTAAAGTTGTGGTGATGTCACCACAGCTCTTGTTACCAGGAAATTTGCACTTAGAGGCCATGTGATGTGTCAAAGGCTCACTCACAGATCACGGGACAGACCCAAGGCCTTATGGGTTACTCGACTGAGTTGACTGACAGATGCACCACTAAGCTGTGCGAGCGTCACTCCTCTGCCTTCCTTCAATGCTAGAGGACGGCTGCCGCCCACTGCTCAGTAGTGTCTTTTACCAGTCCCATAAATCTTGACAGAAATCGCTAATACCGGGTGTCGGCAGGTCTACGTAGCTCCAGTTGCGCACCACATCATCATAGAGATGCACACAGAGACCGACAGAGATATACAGAGGGTGAGATACAGAGATATTTGGGAGCCTCTAAATACGTGGAGGCCCTGTGTACGTACACTTGTTGCACCTGGTGCGTGAAGTCATCCGTGTCTAAAACCCCATTAGTGATGTCCATCGACATACCCAAACATTCCCCCCCAGTGCCACAACCGTGTTGACAGCAGCGGCATTTGCACACACTCTTGGACTTGGGGATTCCTTACGGCGCTGCATTTGTCGCGATTTTTTGGCACCAAGTGCTGCTCGTGTTTTCGCACGTGTTACGTGGAGGCTTCTGGACACCCGAGTTGTGTTTTTATCGTCGCCGTGATGGGCAAATCCCGGCGGCGGCGTGAGCGCGGGGTTGCCCGCGCGCGTTGGCGTTGCGCGCCCGCCACCGATGTGCCGTCATCGCGTAAACTTCGAGGAGGCTCGACGATCCGCGGCGCAACGTGGGCACCGCAGCGTGCCCTGTGCCCTCGTGTTCTAATATGTTCATGTTGTTTAATTACGTTGCTAATTGCCACAGATGGGACCTGTTAAAGTTCAACTAATGGTATTTCTGCCCACACCAGCAACTTCTGAGTGCCCGCCGTCTCTCTCTGTCACCGTCGGAGTGGCGGCGGCGGCGGCAGCGTTATTGCGCGCGGTGTGCGCTGAATACGTTATACCTCCAGTCAGCTCGCTCGTCTGAGCGGCTCCCACGGCAGATTTATGTTGACAGACTAAGTGAGTGGATTTTTTTAAACGATAAAACCACCTCTGGGGCTAAAAGACACCAACTAAGTAAGCACATTCAACTGTTTTTTTCAGTTTTAACTTTGCCTGATGGGAGGAAGATAATTTTCCGCACTATCTGTGAAAATATGGATTCGTGCCACAGCCCATTTAAAAGGGCCGCTGGCTTATTTTTCTTCCCTTTTTCTGTTCTCTCCAGCGAGGAATGTGTTTCTTATCCTATTCCAATTGTGCTGTTGGCATTGAGACAGAGAAATTTCCATTGGGAACGCTCGCTGGAAGCGGCTTATCTTTCAGCGGCTGTCGGCACCGCTCCTCAACTCCCGAACGCGTGTCCGTCTCGGCGCAGCACCACGAGTCGCTGCAAAACGCGACGACGCTTGCGCTTCCCGGGGGGCCATCGCACACCTTCCCAACGGCGCTTCTGCGACCCTTTCGCTCAACACCGACTTTTTCGTAAAATTAACTCGAAGGCTTTCATGACCAATGTTATCCATAGTGAAGCTCTGTTTATAAGTTTAGGTCATGTGAAAAAGTGTGTCAGTGTAGTGCACCCGTCGATATGTTGGCGAAAACGAGCGAGCACACACAGCACTTACCTTCAAAGATGGTACTGACATTTCGCTGAGACTTCCACTCGGCTTCATCAGCGAAACGTCGGTACCATATTTTAAGGTAACTGCTGTGTGTGCTCGCTCGTTTTCTCCAACATATCGACGGGTGCACTACACTTACACACTTTTTCACATGACCTAAACTCATAAACAAAGCTTCACTACCGACTTTTTCATCGGTTTATTTTCCCATTTCTGGGACTTGCACATGCAGCAATTTCTGTAGCCCCCCCCCCCGGATCGGGAGAATTATTTCCAGTGGTTTGCTAGGAAGTCGTCGGCACAGAGCCTGGCATTTGAGGGAGCCTGTGTTCTCTTGTCATTGGTCGCGGGAGCTTAGGGTCCCACTGTGGTGGAAGTCCTCGGCCCCGGAGGCTCGTGGCTCCGGGTGCCCTGCTACGAAAGCATCTATGCAGAAGTTGTCAGAGGCATTTGGGCCCAGCGGTTCGGCAAGCTGTAGTGCCACGAAAAGCTTCCGGCTATCTACGCGGTTGCTATAGACATCCTGAACCGGGCTGTTGAGATCTGTAGATGCTACGGTGGTGACACTGTGCACCAGGTCTTGTTGTATCGCAGGAATCCCTCCTTCAGAGCTTGCAAGCTCACTGGGTTTTTTTTATGCGGAATTAATAAACAACTATCTATGTCAGGAACGCCTTATTGGTAAGGGTGCTTTTTCATACTTACTATTTGAAGGGCTGTCGAAGGGAGTCTGGAACTTGCTGCTTTGGCCTTGGAGAGAGTTCTATTGGAAGGTGCACAGCAGCCAATGATCATAGCCATCCAGGTGGTTTCAGCACCTGAGGCAGGCAGAAATCAGTGGCATGTGGCTTGCCGCTCACGTCCATTGTGTAAACACTCTAGCTATTCTTTTGTAGCTCTGAAAACTTGAATCAAAACCAGGGTTTCAGTGGTGCCGCTTAGGTGCTCGAACAGTGTTAGCCCCCCTCCCCTCCCAACCCCCCCAACCCCCCCACCCGAGCCAGACGGCCACTTCTGCGCCGACGCTGTCTAGAAATCTCTCACTCACGATCGTACAACACGGACGAGCACCGGCTCCCGGAGGATCGTTTTCCCAATTTTATTTTAAAGCGCGCTTGAAGCTGCTGTGGAGCAGCGCGCCCCGGCTCAGATAAAACGGGTCGGTTGTGCTGAGGTTGTGAGGCCCAGGAGGAGTCTGATGGTCCCGTCAGGGGCGTGTGCTACCGCTCACGCGGCACGGCGGCCATCTGCGCCTCGAACACGGTGCACTGGCGTGCGGGAACGAGAGCGAACTGAGTTTTAATAATGATAATCGCTCTCAATAGCTGTTCTTTTGCGACGTTTCGCCTCCCACGTTTGCCTCCAGAACGCCAGATGATGCCTCCAACGTGGGAGGCGAAATGTCGCGAAGGTTTAGGAACGTTCAACACGGCTGTCCCGAAAGAACAGCTGTGGAGAGCAATTCTTAAACATCAAGCCGTGAAAACCTGCATCGGAATATTAATAAAGTTCAGCTCTTAGTCAATCCAGACAAACCGCCAGATAAAGGACGTCCCTGAGCAGTGTGTGCCGCAGTGGTTAGCGCAATGCACCGTGAACCCAGCCGTGGCTGTTTGGTAACCCACACTGAACACCAAAGTAAAGTATGGTCAAACAACTGAAAGTGCTGTAAACTATTTTTCATTGTTAGCTATAAAACTCCACTCAAAAAGCAAACCGCTCTAGTCTTGGAGATGTTTGCCTAGGCTGTGTATCCGTCAAAGCCTGTCTGACAAGAGAGTGGCCATAACACTGCATCCGTCCATAACTTTAAAGTATTTTTTTATCATTAATAATACGTGAGGCCTGTGTTGGACACCATAGAGCACACAGCTACGGCGCGGATATGTTTGATGAGAGGTTTTTGCTTCGCTGGTTATGTCTTCATTTAATATGGAAAGTCTTAGCCTCTTGACTTTTTGTCGGTTCTCACAGTAGGGGTCTGACGATTGCTGCTGTGTAAATTCATACCGCGTAAATTCGCAGCTACATTTTAAAATTAAACAAATTCGGACAGTGACGCTGGCACACGATGGTCCATTTTTTAGAACGACGTCGTGGAATCTTTAACGATCTCCGTGAACTAGACGTCGCGTTGTACTTTTATGATTAACGCCCCCGCAGTATTTAATCAGGGCGGCCGCTGAATTCGCACCGTGAATCTCTGCAACGGGCGGCGAACGCGCTGCCCGAGCTGCCCGATCGCCGAGCTGACTGTAACCGTGCTCGCATCTCGCCGACCGCGGCGCTGTGTCTGACCCGCGGTGTGCGTGCAGGCGAGGTGAACGGGGACGAAATGCCGGAGAGGAAACCCAAGGCGGAGGAGAACGGAGACGAGGATGACGGAGACTACCACCGCACGGACGAGCAGGTGTGACGCTCGCTGCCCTGGCACCGACACCTCACGACACCCTGTCCGCGGCTTTCTCAGTTTCTCCGGCGCTTTCTTTGCCGACAGCTGCGCCTGCAGCCAGTAGCTTGTTCTCCTGAAGAAAATTGGACCTAGACATCACTTTCCACATGTGACCGCACACACTCCGATGCTTGGTCTTGCTCGGAGGCACTGCGGCAGTCTGTAGGGGTGGGATTGGAAAAAAAAATCACCGTGGGAACACACCCACCGTCCACGTCCCCAATAAAGCGGTTTTCGAGGGGGTCCTCTGCCAGACAATTTTGAGTTTACGAGAACACATTTCATGCATGTCTATGAATTCTCAGATGTAAAATCACCATCCACATTTAAGACCACAAAAGCCTAATATGTTCTATTGCATTCCCGCCCAATTCCACCCTTAGCGGTCTCGTTAATTCCATCTTGTCACAATCACGCTTTGGTCTGTGCTGGCCAGTCGTAGTCATCGTGCCTGAAGAGCTTCATCCGCTCAGTCATCGTCGACTAAAATTAAGAGCAATTGAATGAACGCCTCCGTGGCCGCCGTGTTTTGTCGCCCGCCGCTCCCGTCGGCAGGTGAGCGTGTGCCTGGAGTGTCACAGCGGCAAGCTGAAAACCCTCAAGCGCAAGTGGATCCGCTGTTCGTCACAGGCCACGGTTCTGCACCTCAAAAAGTTTCTCGCCAAGAAACTCAACCTCCCCTCCTTCAACGAGGTGAGCGAGGGCGGCGCGACGGCGCCCGCCCCGTGGGTTTGTCCGCGGCGGCACGGCGGGTGACCCAAAGCGCTAATGGCCGTACGGCAACATTTCTCCGGCAGATGCTGTTATTGTCCACTTACGGCACGCCGGCCGGTGATTGTTATTGACTGTCGTGTCAGGAACAAATGCGCGTCGATTCATGGGACGTTTAGCGCCGCGGCTCCCGTGCTTGCCGCAGGGCCGCGGTTCCCTGCGTGAGCGCGCGGTCTCGTTACGGCGCGCCGCCCGCCCTGCGCGGACACCGCGGCAGCTGCTTCCGTCATTAGGGCGACGCGCGCGGCCGAAATGCGGACGACTTAGCGGAGGGGAGGCGAAGGAATTACAGAACGGCGGGGCTTACCGGGCCTTGCTTACTAATCCCGTCGTGGCTTAAGAGGTGCTGCGTTCCCTTTAGCGGCGAAGTGTGTCGGAGTGTTGGCCTGAGTTCGGCCAAACCGCGTTGCTTGCTTACAGCAAGATGGGGTCAAAAAAAACAAAACCACTCTATACTATGGGACCTTTTTTTTTTCGAGTGTACAAATAATGTAAAATATACAAGATTTTACCTTTTGCCAAGACAGGTAAAACCTTGTACAAGGTTTATACATTTTGCCAGAAAAGGTAAAACCTTGTATATTTTACAGTAAAACCACTCTTGTCTTGTAGCCATTACAGCACCTCACACTGATTCCGTCATCTCTCCACGGACTACCAATCCAATCCCAGATACATTTTAAGATCGTGCTGACTGTCTTCAAGATTCCCCATGGACTCGTCCCTGCCCACCGCTCCCTTCCCATCTTTTCACCCCGCTTCTTGAACTCTCCATACCTATCCCTTTTCATCTCACTTCACTCCCGTGTCCACCCACTCTCCGCTCCAGCAACCACAGCTTTCTTTTTAAAGCCCCAAGTTAATATTTACTTGGTGGGAGGTCGCTCATTCTCCTCTGCTGCCCCTATGGTCTGGAGCTCCCTTTACCCCCCAGCCACCCGTATTGTCATCTTCCTGCACCTGGTAAAGTCCAGGCTCTAAACCGCTCCTTCTCTCTCTGCCTGTGACTGCCTCTCTGTACAATAAACGCACAGCACCGTTCCTGTACGGCATGTTGAGATGCGATCGCGTTTAGACACTGTATCAATCCAACATTGTATTGTGGTTTCAAGGCTGTCTTGACACGCGTTTGAAGCGTTGTCACTGAGAAAAATGATTTCAAATTCACTTTCAAGTGCTCAGCCGTTGCGATTTAGTGGCATCGACGTGGTGACGTTGTGAATGTGAGTGCCCGTACAGCACTCACATTTAAATGCTTCTTTAAAAAAAAACTCCATAACGAAGATTTAAACGCAAGTTTAGCAGCTCGAGACACACCCTGAGCCATGCGGTCACGGAACCAGAGATACCCGTTTCTGTTGTTGCGGGTTTTTCCTTTAATAAATTGCCAGCAGCCACCCGTAATGTGCTACAATAATGGATTGATTGTCTTATTAGGACATTAATCAATATGTCCAGACGCAATTTGTTTTATCTAACTTTGCCTGGACACATATATATATAGTATACATATCTGGCCAACTTGACGGTAAATCAATTATCGATTCAGAGCAATACCAATCAATCCCATCCAATTGGTCGATTATAATTAACGAGCAACAATCAAACCTATCCCGAGCATGCATGAAAAATAAAGAACGTGGTCCGATATCATCCATTACAATTATCCACACTGACTCGGAATCAATTAGGATTTTTCATGCATGAGAGTGCGTGTCTTGCTCTCTGGCTGCCTGGGTGAAAAGTGGTGGTGCTGTGTCCTTGCCCAATCCTGCCTCAGCCTGCCTCAAAAATTCAACAAACACATGGCTAGTTCGATTCGATTCTTCGAAGCGTGATGGTTATATGAAAGTTTCCCATTGCAACAAGTTCTTCTTTAGTTGCAGACAGCCCTTCAACATTTAGAGATATAATAGTCAGTGCTGGCCTTAAAGGCGGCGGGCATTGGCCTATTTTCTTACTCCAGATTGAGGGGCTTCTAGCATCTGTTGAGCTTCTGGACATCGTTGTCTTTCAGCTCGGCTTCGAAGTGTTTGGTAGAGTTTGCAGGTAATACCAAGTATTGAACGCTTCTACCTGCACATGGCTGCGTTGGCAAAGGCTGGGAGCCCAGACTGGAAAGCATGCAATTACAGTACAACAATAGATTTTTTGCTTCAGTGCCCTCTACTGCCCAATACATAGCCCTGTCAGCCTGATGACAGTTTGTTCATGCGTGGCACAGTGGTCAACAATCCAAGCACTATCCAAGCTCAATCCGGCTTTGCTTGTAAGCTCTGTCGAGATCCGGCGCATGTCAGGCAATTTGGCCATAGGTGTTTATGAGAATTGCTCTTCATAGCTGTTCTTTCCGGATAGCCGTGTCGAGTGTTAGTAACATTCGAGTGTCGGTAACGCTCGACACGGCTATCCCGAAAGAACAGTTGTTGAGAGGATTTCTCATACATCAAGCCGTGAAAACCCACATCAGCACATAGGTGTTATATCACTCGGGATAAACGCGCATACGCAAAGTGTACAAGCTCATCGAGGGAGTGCAGAATAAGGCACCGTGCTGAGCGCCGACGCAGATGACGCTGTGTCGCTCTCCACCGCTCTGCGCACGCGCTGACAATCCGCGTTCCGTTTGAATGTGCTCGTCATTGAAGAGAGACGGTTTTGGCTTGCGGAGTTGAGCGTGTGTCCCCCGCTCCCCGCCCCTGTCTCTACAGCTCGACATCCTGTGTAACGAGGAAATCCTGGGCAAGGACCACACACTTAAATTCGTCGTCGTGACGCGCTGGAGGTTTAAGGTAAGTGGCACGGCAGCGACAACGATGATGATGATGATGAACATTCGGGGCTTGGAGAACCACACTGGTGGGGGGCACTAAACTGGCAATCGGAAACTTGTGACACCACCGCTGCGTGGGTATTCACGGTTTTGCTGTGTAGATCTCCGATGTGTTGTCAGGTCGTGGCGCTTGTTATTTGGCACACAACATCCAGCGTTTCGCTGCACATGTTGGGCAGTCAATCACGTAAGCAATGTGATGGGTCAACCCCAGTGTTATCCCTGGGGAGTGCCCAAACGCGCTTACCCGAGTCGGGAGAGGACCGCGTGGAGGTTTGCGAACGCGGCGGTGTGATCATCTGTCCGCCCAGCTGGGGGCGCCACCGCCCGCGTTATCACTCCCCCGGCCAAAGAGGCCGCGTCGCTCCACGCGAGCCAGGCCCTCCGGGGAGCTCACTCGAGCCGGCCTTGCTGCCGCCGACACGTGACAGCTGCTGCCAGGGAGACTGCCGAGCGCCGAGGAGCGAAAGCCGGGGCCGTGTTAACGTCTCGTCAATTGAAATTGATTGCAGCGATCACGACGTATGAATTCCATCGCTAGAGAACCGATGTATTTTTTTTTAAATGTGTGTTAAATGAAAATTAGATAATTTTACGTAGAGGTTAATAGCGTGCACAAAACTGTGCAGACGCGATAAACGAGAAACGATACAAATGGGATCGTAAGAATTAGATTGACTGAAGGAATACATTTTTCAAAACCACATTTTTTTTCGAGAAGGAATGATTTTGATCACAACCTCACAATCTGGGATTGTGACAATTGAACGATTCTTTGGACGATAGGCGTGAAACGTTAAGATGCGAACAAAATCAATGACATGTAAAGCTGAAGGTGCAGATTGTGGGCTGCAAATTCTATCGTGGCACATTAACTAAAGTGGCAGCCAGGAGTCTCGGTTTTAAACGAGTTGCCGACCCAGCAGTCTAGGTTCTAAGTAAGGTGCAGTTATTAAAACAAGCACGTTTAGATTCAAAATCGGCTTGTGAAACAACAACAAAAAAGGGAAATGTGTTACAAAGAATACATGCAGAGCCTGCTTCGTAATGTTCCGGAGCCTTGTGGCTTACCTGCAGCGATTGAAATGTGTGTGTGTGCATGTGGGCGTGCGGAGAAAGTGGTAGTGTAGTGATTAGCGTACTGCGGATTTGAACGTCGTGGTTGAATTGTTGGGGGGGGTAGGGGGGTGGTGGTGGTTATAGGGAAGATATTGCAAGAAAAAAGCTTCCCAAATCTTGAGTTATCTTCGGCAGTCCGTGATGGAAATGTTCGAAACAATCACAACCAAGGGCTCCACAGCGCGGATTCGTCCACGGCGCTCATTGTCGTTAATGTCGTTGTTGTCATGGCCGTGCACAGAAATCTCCTCTCTTGCTACACTACCGGCCGAAGATGGAGCTGCTGTGAGAGCAAGGGACACTCATCATCGTCGTCTTATCAGCAAGCTCGCGTCCGGTCGGTTGTTTGTATGTACAGTGTAAAGAATGACTGTGTGAATAGGTATGTGTGTGTTTGCGGTTGTATGATTGGGCACGGGGGGTGGGGAGAGTGTATGTGCGCGCACCTGCGCGCGTATTTTCGTTGCGGTTATGTATATTTTTTTGCACGCGTGCCTGCGCGTGAACGTGAACAACAATCCAGCATTGCCCTCCTTCCACGGTGCTCACGGATACCAAATGACGCCCGCTGTGTCCGCCTCTCTCGTCCGTCTTTCCAACGCGTCCCACGGCCGCTCTCGTGGCCTCCGTCGCGGCGTCCCGTTTTTCATTTTGAACCTCGCGATTATCACATTTTTGTTTGGGTCTTCACGTGCGCGACACGGGGATGGGTGTGGAGGGGATTCCCTTCGTGCGTACCTGTCTGTACTGCCGCCGCCGCTGCTGCTGCGCCGTTTGTTTCCTTGTGATATTCACAAACGCAAACGCGCGAGTCGGGGTTTGTTTGAATGTGGTCGTCGAAATCCCAACACTACTGCTACGCCGGTGGAGCACGTCGCGCGCCTGGGCGGCGACGCAGCGACGAGTCGTCGCGCGCGGGACGCTCTCTGCCGCGACGCTGCGTGTCCTCCAGTCAAAAGAGCACAAATGTTTTGGGGGAAAATTTTTATTCTCTTGTTCTTTTATTTTGCAAATTAGGCGGCACGCTGCGATCGCCGACAGGCGTGGGGGGGGAGGGTGTCGGGGGAGAGAATGCTGTAGGGATAATTACTAACAGCGACTGCCAATTTCTTGTCACACCTCAAGCTGTTCAGTCTGAAAATTCTTTCATTAAAAAAACTTCCCAGAACAAAAAAAAATAAAAACCCCTACCTGATATTTCATGTTCACATTTTGACATTTAAAGGTCACTAGCTAGGGAGGGGGAGAGAAAGAACATAACTACAAACCAGTGGCAGCGGGTTTTCTTCAGCCGCGGTTATGAGCAGAGGGGGGGTGGGTGGGGGGGAGTTATAGGGGACAGCTCTGGGCAGCGACATTGTGCGATGGAGCCTCCTCACCCGTGCTTCTTGCAAAGTGATGTTTGCGCCGCTCCTGAAACGCGTGACCTCGACGTGGCCTGGTGGCCGAGGCCGGCGCTCGATTGAGATAGAACTCACTTCTTGAGAATTTAAATCTCTCCACATCACCAATAGCCATATGGAAATCCAAGCCTGGAAATGAATTAGGCAAGTAACGATTTCCCGCTTCCCCCCCCCCTCCCCCCCCCCCCCCCCCCACGGTGTGTGATTAATTAGTACTGGTGCGGCAACGCGATTCGAAACAAGAATCAATTGTTTTTCTTTTACATTGCGGTGCACACAGCATGCTTAGCGGCTGCATGGGTTATCAAAAATCCCATACAGCGTATGCACCGATTGAGAATTATTTCAATTAACGAAATTGATGCATCGCTCTGCGTGCCTGCCGAAATTCGTCGTGAATTATGTTTAAATTGGTTCCTGTGCAACACTGACTGATGTCGACTGACGCCCCTTACTCATACGCACGGGTGACAAGCGCGGGCCGGTGTTCAGCGGTAGAATACAGTACGGTACACACAGCGCTATTTGAAATTGTGAGTCTAGACATGACCCTCATTTCTCGACCCGGGGACTTTAGCCGGAAGGAGGCAGGAGTGAAATGTCCGGCTGTCGGGTCGTCGCAACGGGAAAAACTCTCCCCGCCTAACCGTTCGCTCCTCCGCACCGTTAGCTCGGTCGCGATGCACAGCGACTCGCGAATGCAATAGCGTCAAAGAGCACATCCCTCCCGTCGCGTCGCCGCCCGTAGCCGGTTAATAATACTAATAATACAATTTATAACGCGCACAAATTCCCCACCCAGCCGAAGCGAGACGCAGAGACTGAGCTTGTCGTTCACGGACGTCTCGAGCGATGCCGATGCCGCCGGCGAGGTACACGCTGTTCCGAAGTCCGGGGGAGTCGGGGGGTTGCTCTCACCCGGCGTGATAATTTCTCGCTGCCGTTATCTTAATCGGGCAGCCGCACGTGATGAGCCGCGTCGTCTCGGAGAATGCGAGACGGGAGCCGCTCGGCGCTGAGCGAGGGGGCCTGCCGCATCGCCGCTAGAACGAGGCGGGCGCTCCTGTCCCGTGGTCACAGTGGGCGACCCCTTGGACGTCACGTGGGATGTATTACAGTGGGGAATCTGCCCCCACGCTCGTGGGGAGCGTTGCGTGAAAGTTGGTCCTGCTCACTGAAATAATTCGGCACAAATCGGAATCAGCATTAGGCGCGCCACGTTCACCGTCCAAATCTCATCACTCTCCGTCCTGAGAACGGAGGAACTTTTTGATTGGCACCGACGGCTGTTACTGCCTCGGTGGTCGGTGTTGATTATTGGGTGGACGGGTGGACGATTGGGAATGGCAGAGGGTGGAGGTTGACTACAGCATCCAGAACAGGTTACTGCTTTCTCTCTTCTCGATCTGCTCTTTATCGTCTGGTCTGCCCCCCCCGCCCCCCAATTAGTGTGTCGCAATTGCCCCACGCCTGCAGCCCACTCTTACCGTCTGCTTGTACTTGAGTTCCAAACATTTCTACAGATCCCGTCGGGGTTGCGTTTATGACACTATTTTCCACTCGCATTAACAGAAGAGGCACTTCCTGTTCGCACTACTTCGCTCGTCTGCAAACAGTCCCAGGCGTCTCTCCGTCTCGCGTGGGGAGTCGCCTCCTCTTCACGATTAATCGCGAGGGCTACGCGGTAGCCGGATAATTGGGAGGGCTGTCTCTTGGGCCGATATAAACCAGCTGTGATGTTTGCACTATCGTTCAACTCGGCCCCACTCGTGGCTCCCTGCAGTATTGCGCCGTGTCGTCTTCTCTCGGTATATATGGTGCATTGTGAAATTGGAGTTGGAAATGTATTGGGGAAAACGTTTTCATTTTTGTACAGACCCACATAGTATATAAATATGTATATTCTGACCTTTGGCTTGCTGCAAAAATGCCATTTGTACAACGGGAGTATTCAGGTTTCAAAACCATTTTGTTTTTGTTTTGTTTATATACAAGTGTTTCATACCAACTTGAGAGCCACACATAGGAGTGAACATTTCAGACAGCCACCGCTTGCGATCGCTTTCATTACTGGAACACGTGTTGACTTGAATTCGCGACAATTTACCCGCGTATCGACTGCGGATGGCGATAATGGTAGTGTCAACAGTATTCAACTCACTGCCGCAAATAACTCGTCTCCCGCTGCCCACGGGCAGAGGCTCGCAGCGACTCCGAGGTACCCGAAGGGCAGCAAGCTTTTATCTTTGCTAATTATCGCCCGTGATCGCGTGAATGGCGGCTTGATCGCTCTTGTGCCGGCGCCGATTAAGTCAGATCGGCAATCGGAGCCAACAGTTTCGCCCTTCGGTCACCGGACTCGCCAACGTCCCGTCGATGAAATCGGCCTTGCTCTGTCCTCACCGGCCACGAGCGCCGGCGAGCGCAGAGCAGATATGTTGCAGGAATCCCACAAAGAGCTCGGAAGCTCACCGGGTATTTTCTGCTGTAATAATAAACATCTATCTATCTAGCTCGCGCCTCGGCGTTCCTGCGTGAGAGCGGGTTCGCCGTGCCTCGCGGCGCCAGGAGAAGGGTCCGGCACGTGGAGGAGAGCGAGGGATCCTCGCCGCCCTCGGTGCTAGCCAGGGCTCGTGGCGACCGGCGGCTTGCCGGTCGCCCCTCGGTCCGTAGCCTTGTGTCCAGGTATTTCTGTGTCTCCTGCTTTAACCGCCACCTACTTCTAGGAAGACGCAGCGCACACAAATGTACTTCAGCTCTTGTAGATGCACACCTGGACCGTGCGTCGTCGGCAGCGGGGCGTGATGCTTCACAGATCCGTCAGATTGTGTTGTTTGCAGCGACCTAGATGTTGCGCGCTGTCTTATAGTAAATAATCCCGGCAGCTTGCTGGCCCCGCGGGGGTCAGTGCTGGTGAAGGCACCAGCTCGCCAAGCCGCAGGCCAGCCGCCCTGGCTCCGGTGACCCCTGACCGGGACTAGGCCCCGCTGACCCGTGACCGGGACTAGGCCCCGCTCATCATCCTGATTCGCACTGGAGATGATCGGAGCAGTACCCAGCATCATTTTTCTTTTTCTGAGCCAAGCGAGCTCACGTTTTTTTTGCCAGGTTAATTTATTTTTTATTAAAACAACAAAATGAAATACGTAAATTATATATATATAGTAACAAACAAATCTAAAAGCACATCATAATTTCATATCTGCCATTTATGCATATTTTCCTTTCACGCTGAGCCGTAGCACGGTTCACGAGGTTCCGCTCACGGGCGTTTGCCTCACGGCAGCTTACTCGTCCACGTTTCCGAACGGACTGAGCCGAGCGATCGAGAGAGTGAGGGAGCGAGCGAGAAGCGTCCCGCCGCCGCCCGTGGGCCGGGCACACGCCTCCCTGCCGATGTGATAATTCCACCGAATAGATTTCGCATTGCGCTACCGCAAACCACAAGATGCCTTTTCGTACCCCTTGCTGGGATCATATTTGCGCATCGACTAAACAGCCGGGGCTGCTGGCTGCCTGATTCGGGAGCGTTGCGCGCGGAGCCTCGCCGGCGACGGCGCCGCCGGTGAGGCCGTGTGCGCGGCGCGGGTTTTGGAGGCGGTCGGCCGCCTCTGCCTTGCGTCTCGAGCCCGGAGCGGCGGGCGGCCGGATTACCCTTAGCGTCAGATCGCAGGTGCATGCCAGGTGTTGTAAATTTGTACGTTATTTAATTTTGAAATTGTCTGTAGCTGATACCTCAATCAGAAGTATAGTTTTTTGTAATATACATATTAGTGAGATTGCACTATTGAATGATTTCCCAAACTTATGATTTTTATGTTAAAGTAAAACATATAATATAAATAGGAGATATTTGTGAGAGATCTTATACGGAGGCGGTATATAACGGTGAGGTATATGCGATAAAACAAAAACACGTTTTGGTGCTGCATTTAGGCTCCTTCTGTTTTGTAATTCTGGGATTTTGTTTTGGAGGGGGAGGTGCATCGTTAAAGAGGATTAATCTAATTTCAGGTGGCTCCTTTATACGTAAACAAATTACGAAAAAATGTCGCATCACTTCTCTCACTCTGCCTCTGTCAATGAAAGCCCTTGTTGAGACCGCTGTGCCCATCGTGATGCGTGAGATACCAGGCTACCCCTACTCTCTCTCGACCCAGAATTCCCTGAATCCCCTCTTTCTTCTAATCAAGTTTACTCGGTTTCCTGTTGGCAGCGGCCAATGCCAAGCAGAGTCTTTACAGCAACACGAGAAGATGTAATGTTATTTTTCACAACGTTTTCTACTTACAAACTGTGTGTTCAGGGAACACGGTCCGACTAAATAAACTCGCGCTCTTATTTGCTCCGATATCGATCCGAAAAAAATAGCAAAAAATATACAAAAATTAAAATGTCTCGGAGCATCATCGACTACAATTTAAACAAATATATAATTATAATAACAGTAACGAAATAATAAAAATAACTATTTTACACTGTTTTACGAATATATTGCTGGTTTCATTTTTGAAATCATTTTCTCAAGTTTTTGTATACAGTACTTTGGTTCTGTGGCGGACGGAGGGGAGGTGACTCGTGAACAATTTACATGGCCAAAGCCAGCTCTGCAGTCTCTCTCTTTCTCTTCGTTGCGAGCTCCACTTTTATACCAGCCGGCAATTTCCGAACGCAGCGTTCGGCGTCCTTCGCCTGCACAGTGGGGTCTCGGTCGCGTGCGTGCGTGCGTGCGTGCGTGCGACGGTGCGTGGGAGAGCGCGTCTGTGCGTGCCCATGTCGTGCGAGTTGTCGCCCGGGTGCCGTTTGTGCAAGCCATTTATTTATAATTCGTAAGTTATGCTTGTGACGCTCCGGGTTAGTCTCGCTGTGTTCGGTGTTCCGCCTGTTGGGGGGGGGGGTTAGAGGCGGTGGCCGCGTTGGTGGCTTGTCCTTCGTTTTGAGTAGACTCGCTTTAGACGTGCCGCCGGGGAAACGTGCACAAAACCTTTCTAGAGAAGCGCTGCGACGCTGGAGGGCCCGGGGGGGGGGGGACAAAAATTCAAAATCACAATTATGTTACGTTGAGAGAGAGAGAGATAACAAAAAAACTTTACGATAGCGTAAATAAAGAGAGAATGTCATAGAGTATTGTCCGGCTGTGTGAGATTGCGCGAGTGGTGACATGAAGTGCATTAATTGTGTTGATGCTCGGAGCAGCAGCAGCAACGCAACCCGGAGTGCACGCTCACAAACCGCATTACCTCAGGGGTCAGCCCCGACGCCCAGCAGCCCGCTCGCCCGCTCGCCCGCTGGCCTGCCCGCGGCCACGGGACTCCCCGCGCTTGACCCTCGCGCCGCCCGGCTCCGGGGTCACCGCCGGCGGGTCGGCGCGCGACGTAAGCGGGGGCGGCACGCGGCTCCACCGTTAACGATTCGCGCGCGCAG
>JAZEWU010000007.1:9412016-9427587 GCA_036362915.1 Geotria australis | reverse complement strand
ATCTTGAATTCAATCCTGTATTTAACAGGTAACCAGTGGAGAGACATCAGGAATGGGGTTATGTGATCACGGAAGGGTGTGCCAGTGAGGACTCTGGCAGCCGCATTCTGCACACGTTGGCGACGATTGATCAAGTAGGCAGGGATTCCAGGAAGCAGTGCATTGCAGTAGTCAATTCGTGAAGATATGAAGATGTGTATTAGCTTCTCGGCATCAGCAGGTGACAGGATGTTGCGCAGTCTGGCTATATTCCTGAGATGAAAATAGGTTTCCTTCGTCACCTTATTGATGTGTGTCTCGAAAGTGAGTGAGGAAATCAAGAGTCACACCTACGCTTCGGACTGCATTAGCAACTTCAGTTGTCTGGCCGCCAAGCATCAATTGGATAGGTTCAGCCTTAGACAATTGCTGTGGGGTTCCGACGAGCAAGACCTCAGTTTTTTCACCATTTTAGTTTTAGAAAATTTGAATTGAGAATGGATGGATCTTGGGAGCTGACTTGTCACAAAAACCATGGTTTACGTGGGTCGCGCCTCACCCTGTCCCTACCCACCAGTGGCAGGCAGCCCTGTGCGACACTTACATCTGTATTAGCGGCATTGTGCTTTGATCTTTCTCCCTTACTTTTGGTTGTGTTCACCATTCACCAGCTGATGTTGCTTGTTGTTTTTATAATGCCACTTGAAACCCTAATTATTGACGTAATTTTTTTTCCCCACAGACATTCTTGAAGACAAAATAACCTGCTGAAATAAAAACGAAAAGCAGCCGTACCAAGAGACACAATCGAGTCGGAGCGTAGATCCGCCAAGTGAGGTCTCGTTGAGCGCTCAGTGGTGAGAGAGAGAGAGAGAGCGAGCGAGGATGGCCAACTCGGGGCTGCAGATGCTGGGCTACGCGCTGGCGATGTGCGGATGGATCGCCATCATCGCCGCCACGGCGCTGCCGCAGTGGAAGACGAGCGCCTACGCCGGCGAGGTCATCATCACGGCCGTCAGCATCTACGAGGGGCTCTTCATGAGCTGCGCCTCGCAGAGCACGGGACAGATCCAGTGCAAGGTGTTTGACTCCCTCCTCGCACTGCCCAGTGAGTGCTCGCACGCGCACGTAATAATAATTTTACATTTATAACGCTGTGTGGCACATTCATTCGCTGTCGAAGGTATTCATTCAACAAGAGAACGACTCCGAGGCATCGCGAGGAGAGGCGGATGAGGCAGCCAGGCGGTCCGCCGGCGCCAACATATTGCCACACACTGCTTCCTATATATTATGATGTTATCGGCCAACTAATTAATGACGTATATTTTTAAGTTGTGGGAGGAAACCCACGCAGAACAGGGGTAGAACACACAAACTCCACACAGAAAGGCGCCCAAGGCGGGAATCGAACCGCCTCGGGCTAGACCATTCTTTCTGTGAGGCGCAGATGTTAGCACTGCGCCACCCTGCCGCACACGCTCGCCTTGTAGGGCGTGTGCCGCTCTCCGTGGTGGTGATCATCGTATCAATGTCCCTACCGAGGGGTAATGTGAGGTGCTGTCATTAATAGCTCATGTGGAATTGACAGCTTTAATAACAATGTGACATTCACATGGCTGGCTTGGCAAGGTGAGGTTGTGATTCAGACAGAATTAATGCAGACTTGTAGGTTTATAACATCACGTTTTGCTGGTGAATGATGGAAGTCTGCTTGGCTCCAAGCATTCTTAGATAGATGGATAGATGTTTATTATTACAGCAGAAAAATACCCAGTGAGCTTGCAAGCTCTTGACGGGATTCCTGCAACACAACAGACACACGAATTGGCAAAAATATAAAAATGACAAATTAACCAAACAAAAAAATACTATTTTTGTTGCAAAACCTCCCACTGGGAAACTGTAAAGTGGAATTCACAAAAGCTGATGGATTAAATGTTACTTCATGCAAGCATATTAACAACAAAATCCCCCTCGCATCCTAATTTATTACTATTAGTGATGTGCACATTTGACAAAACATTCTTTTATAAGATTGACCTTAAAGCTCGATACTTTTTTTAATTACATGCTGCCTTGACATTGTATCCATTGAATCTGCAGCATCCTTGTGCCGTTTGTCGATTGGCTTAAGTTGCAGAAAAGGAGTTGTGCTCCACGTTTTTTTACTTTTATATCAGAGAGTGGGTTCCAGTCTTAGTTCATTTTAATCGATGTGGAAATTGACAGTTACGTCAATGCTGAAGCTACCTTTCATAGAAAGTTCAAGTTTATTTAAGCGGTTTCTCACAATGAATGGATGGGGTTGAGCTCTGTAATGACCAACCCCACCGGTCCGGATGATGTCCCCTCCCCGTCTGCTTGGGTTCCCCACGTCGGGGCTGTAGTGCTGTGTCTCGGGTTCGAGGCACACGAGCACATTGGAGGGTTGCTCTTTGGCGTGTCCTCAAGTGCTGTCTAAAAAAACACGCGTACAGTGTTGATGGCAGTGGCCCAACCGCTCAATGAAGAAGACTTGCCTGCAAATTACGCAATTAGGATTACGCACGGAAACATTGCTCTCGTTTCCAAAATCTTTGCATGGCTAATGAAAAAAAGCCTTGAGACGGAGGCTTTCCTGGATAAGCAAGTGTAATAATATTTGTTTCTGGGCTGTATGGGTATCTTAACACGTTTGCATGTTTAAACGTGCTTCCCTTGATCAGCAGTCCAGAATTCACAATGGAAGTTACACATTTCATTGCTATGTGTTTGTCTTTCTACAAGATGACCCCTCTTGACACCATGAAGTGGTGTTTATTCTAACAACCTCTGAAAGATTATAGGCTTGGTCAACCCTTACTGGAGTTTTAACTCTCCCATTGAAAAGCAAATGGCCTACCAATGCGAACCTGGTCAGATCTGCAAACGATTTAAATCGAGGGGTGTTGCCCAGATGCATCCTTGAGCACATAATGTTTTGAACGTGCAGTTGTGAACATTGGTTTAACACGTTTATTCTGGTTGTTGTGCTAACTCACAGCTGAGTTTTCAAGTCTTATCCCTTTTAATTGAAATAATGCAGGCGGTTTTATATCTGAAAGTATGCACGTGGCATTGGCCGTACTGTATATAAGGTGGGGGGCGGTAGCCCAGTGGTTAGCGCACTGGGCTACGAATCTGGCGACCCGAGTTCGAATCCCGCTCACGGACAACACCAGTGACGATTTTCTGAAACCGATCCTGGGCCTCCCCTAGGTCGACTCAGCCTCAATTGAGTACCTAGTGCGGTGTGAAAACATCGCCACTAGGGAGACAAAGGCGGCCGGGCGTGGTGCTGGTCACCCACCCCCTCGTGTGCCGTGTCGACCTTCATAGGTGCTCGCTAACGGCACTTGCCCCAACAGTCTGTTAAGGCTATAACGGGGGTCTTTGTCTTTGTCTTTGTTGACTGTATATAAGACCAGTGCTAAAGGTACTCATTGCGTGCGGTTGTCAAATATTACACCATGTACCGTTAAACATTATTACTCAGCATTACGTTTTATGGTGTCCCATGTTGCAACGGGACGATCAAAAGATGCTTTGGTCAGATGGGGCTACAAGACCGGCCCAACCACCTGTGAATGTGGAGAAGCAGACCATACTATGGAACACTGCCTTGTCTGTGCTCTACTACCCAACCTCTGCAGCTCAAAAGACCTTGCGGAGTTCAATGAAAATGCAAGGGGCTGTGTAAGAAAATGGGAAACTGTAATTTAACATCGCGCTTCGAAGAATCGCAAAGAAGAAGAAGAACGGTTGTGCATTATTACAGCCCTTCCATCCCATTCTAACACATTTTATACCACATACATGGCAGCGTATACACCGAGCAGCATGTCTTTGGACTGTGGGAGGAAACCGGAGTGCCTGGCGAAAACCCACGCAGACACAGGGAGAACATGCAAACTCCACACAGAAAGGCACCCAAGCCGGGATTCGAACTTGCTGTGAGGCGGCAGCGCGACTCACCGCGCGCCACCGTGCCGCCTCCACTTCAAAACATGTTGGTCTATATTTGGTTGGGCGGTGTTGGCAGGCACTGTGATAATCCTTGTAAAGGTGAGACTGCCGATTGTGTGTGTGTTAGCAAATGCACTGCAGGAAGATCTGATTTCTGGAGACCAATGTGCTGGTTGTGTGTGCGTGTGCAGCGAGGGTGCAAGTGGCCCGGGCGCTCATGATCTGCTCCATCGTGGTGGGCCTTTTTGCGCTGGGAGTGAGCGCCGTCGGCATGAAGTGCACACGCATGGGATCGGACAACAAGGTCCGCAAGAACCGCATCGCCATCGTGGGCGGAGTGGTGTTCCTCGTTGCCGGTGAGAGTGTTTGCGGTGACGTTTTGTTATGAACACAGCGCTGGACGGATAAAGCTCGGCAATCTGGCATGGTGGTGAGCAGAGCTGGTGCCCCAGATAGTCATCTCAGTCGGCCCGTGGCACCTGGGTCTTTCCCATGACCTGTCGGCGAGCCTTCGACACTCTGCGTGGCATCGCGGTGTACCTGGTGTGGCACAGGCAGTGTGGTGACGTTACCATCGCTTAGTAGCGAACGGCGGTTATTGTTGTTTCATTACCAAGTTAGCACCGCATTTGGATATGGTTGGAACATTTTTTTGAGGGACTTTTTTGGTGGTGTGAATTCACAATGCGCCATCTTGCACGATAGTGTTCTGTGGGGCATCTCTGACTTGCTCCTGTAGTATCACTTGTATGTACGGTTTATAGTTTCTCTGTGTGGTCTATAGTTTATCCTGAGGGAAGGCTTTTCTATGATCAAGGGCACTTTCTATGATCGAGGGCACATACAGCTCGTGTGCCCTACCTCTATAGAACACGTATAGTGAAACTCATTGACTGGTCTTATATTCGCCTGCATCGTACATTTATTTTTAGTCCCCAAAAAAATCCCTTTTCTATAAAAACATTTCTAGGACAAATGTGCATGGCTCATTGAAAACATTCTGTCTCTTCCAAAAGCACTGTCAGTCACCTCAAGGTTCAAAACAATTCCCCGTTTGCCAGTCTGCTATAGTCGCCCTCATTGTATGACCTCCCTTGCACCTCCATCAAAGCCTTTGTCAATGTTTCCATTTCCTCGGTCATTGTTCTGCTGCCCTCAAGACTACCGCCATCGCATCCACCCTAAAAACCACCCTCATTGGGCCCCCCACATCCTCACAAACCACCATCCAATCACTCGCCTCGGTTTCATTAGGAATCCTAGAAAGAGGTTCTATTTTCTCACCTTTAAGACAATTCTCCCTCCGTGGTATTCATGGCTGAACCCAATCTGGTTATCACTCAAGCCATTCTACGGAGATGGGCGTCCTGTGTGGTCAATAACCGTCTCCTGTCTTCACACTTCATCTTTCCCTTTTTTCCTCATGCCCCAAAACATTTCTGCCTTCATCATGGTGCTTCTTCTAAGTCCAATGTGTCAAACTCAAGGCCCGCGGGCCGAATCCGGCCCGCCACGTCATTTTATGTGGCCCGCGAGAGCAAAATAAAAGTTTTGAACAAAGTTAATAATACTAATAATAATTAATAACCTATTTAATATTTCTCTTTATTTACTTAAAAAGTGTGATCTTTGATTGATGGAGTAATGTGGGTTTCTTAACCTGATAAATTAAAAGGATTTATGTTATAATAACAGAAATAAGTTAACATATATTTTTACATCGATGCAAATGCATACAATTTTGTAACGTGAATAAGTAATAATCAAATAAAGACAGTTATTTAAATATGTTGAGTAGTTACATTTATACTGTCTTACAGTTACAACCGGCCCTTTGAAGGTAACCATAATGCTGATGTGGCTGGCCCAAGGTGAAAATGAGTTTGACACCCCTGTTCTAAGTCCTGGGGTCCCTGAGACTTACTGGAAATACATATTCCCGTGGCAGCTAAATTGTAGACAAATTAAACATGCCAGTGTCATCTCATCGATGTTGAACTTGGTCTCGGTCAGCCAATATTCATGATATGCTTATGTGCACAGTAAAGCATGTATACGCAGTCAATGGAGTGTACACATCATCCTTACAGGGGTTAGGTAAAACTATTCGTAATTTGTGGTAAAACAAACAGGGTACTGATGTAGGTTTTCACAGCTCGATTCATGATGGTTGCTCTTCAGAGTTCTGCTTTCGGGATAGCCGTGTCGAGCGATATCCCTCTCTCCCTCGCAAACATTTCGCCTCCCACGTTGGAAGCATCAAGAATTAGATAGTTAACGTGTTTTTTTCCCATCCATACATTTTCTAAACCGCTTGTTCTGATGAGGGTCGCGGTAACATGTTTTTTCTATCTAAATAGATACGTTCTTCATAGTACAGCTCTTTCTATGAGTTAGGTCACGTACAAAGTAAGTGTCGCAAACCCGCCTCCACCCGACACAGCCAATTAGTAAAGGGTTGTCACGTGAACAAGACGTGCCAATTCGTTACCACTTCAGCACGCCAGTATATTGGAGAGCGAGCCCACAACATTTACAATGAAGGTACGACGTTTCGCTGATAGTTGCAATCAGTTTCATCAGGAACAAAGGATCTGGCTAGATCCTCATAAAAAGAGCTTTACTATGGATAACATTGGTCACGAAAGCCTTCGTGTTAAAGATACGTTCTTGTTTGCGATCCTGTGCTGCTCTTAAGCTGAAATGACGTGAGCTCTCGGCCTGCTGCTGCTGCTACCTGTGTTCCTGTTTGTGGGTGTGTGGGTGTTTGTGTGGGGAGCGGTAGCCCAGTGGTTAGCGCACTGGGCTACGAATCTGGCGACCCGAGTTCGAATCCCGCTCACGGCCAACACCAGTGACGATTTTCCGAAACCGGTCCTGGGCCTCCCCTAGGTCGACTCAGCCTCAAATGAGTACCTAGTGCGGTGTGTAAACATCGCCACTAGGGAGACAAAGGCGGCCGGGCGTGGTGCTGGTCACCCACCCCCTCGTGTGCCGTGTCGACCTTCATAGGTGCTCGCTAACAGCACTTGTCCCTACAGTCTGTTAAGGCTATATAGGGGATCTTTGTTTGTCTTTGTTTGTGTGTGCGCTTAGTGTTTGACTCAACCTCCTGATGCACGGGTTTTCCCCTTGCGACCTAAGCTCAGTGGAATGTATTATGGCGACTTGGTGTGCTGCTGGACGTTTAGCTTCGTCTTTTGAGGAACTTCGTCCTGGTGCATGAAACTGTGCAATATGCAGGCAGGCGCTAACCTCAACGTAAAGCTTTGAATCCTATAATCATAGGTTTTAAGTCGAGCCACACTAATACCTTTCAGTGCCACTTTACATACAGTCCAGTATCGTCAGATCAACTTCCTATAACAATTTTTTTTTATCATTCTAAACCCATCCATTCATTTACTGTCAGAAACCGCTTAATCCTGTACAGGGTTGCGGTGAGCCGGAGCCTAGCCCGGCAGATACAGGGCACAAGGCAGGGCTATACCCCTGATAGGACGCCAGTCCATCAGAGGGCCCCGAGGGCAATTTATTTAGCAGGTCAATTAACCAACGCAGCAGCATTTGTTAGGACTGTGGGAGGATAAATAATAAATACAAGGACGTTTAAATCCATCCATCCATTTTCTAAACCGCTTGTCCTGGTGAGTGCCGCGGTGGCAGCGGTCCAAGGAGAGTGGACCAGACATCCCTTTACTCAGCAACAGATTCCAGCTCTTCCTGGGGGATTCCCAGGCATTCCCAGGCCAGCCGAAGGATATAATCCCTCCAACGTTGAACATTTAAACCGGTTAAACACTTGCCAACCGACTGTGTTTAAGGCTAAACGTGGGCCTTGTTGTCACTCCGTGTGTCGTGTTTCAGGGCTGCTGTGTCTGACGGCCACGTCCTATTACGCTGCCGACATTGCGCGGGAGTTCTACAGCCCCTACACGCCCGTGCAGGCCAGGTGAGAGCGGCATTCGCGTGAACAACACTGCCACCTACTGGCCCGTCACGGGCCCTTAATGCAGGCGCTACAGCCTCTGATGGGTGCGACTGTTTGATCATCCCAGTCTCATATTTAATTTTACATACGATTCTGTTGCGATAAATCTTTCATTCATTCATTCATTTTCAGAAACCGCTTAATCCCATACAGGGTCGCGGTGAGCCGGAGCCTATCCCGGCAAGCAAAGGGCGCAAGGCAGCGGATCACCCAGGATGGGACGCCAGTCCATCGCAGGGCGCCTGTGGCAATTCAGTCTAATAAGTGCCCGCCTCCCGAGAAATCGCTGACGAGCCTGTATAGGGTTTGGCCTATTATGTGCACGCATCCACGGAGGTCCATCGACGAGCCCGTATTGGTTTTGGTCCAATAAGTGCACGCATCCCCGGAGGTCAGCGCTCGTCAGCATGTATTAGCTCTAGAATTACCACAGTTATCCAAGCAAAGGAACCATCGGAATGAACCAGACAAATCGCTCCACCAACTACGAACGGCCATGCACCACCACCCACGGAATCGAGAAAGAGCTGCACGCAGACATGCATGGCTTGCGCGTCACTAATTAGTGACGCACGCAGACATACATGGCTTAATCTTTGAGACAAGCATATGCTACTGGCAGGATCAACCAGGTAGCTGGCGGGCTTTCGCGAAGATCTCGGAAAGCACGCCGCCGGTGACCGGGCGCCCAGCCTCGGCGGCTCGCCCGACTCACTAGCGGCGTCTGCGGGCCACGGCCTGCCAGCGGCAGACCGGGAGCCTCTCTCCTGCTGCACGATTGTGCACACACAAGGAGAGAGGAGGGTCGGCACGCGCGTTCCACAAAAACCGCCGGGACCCCCTCGCACACACCAAGCGAGAAACAAACTGTCAACGAGAGCCGGCGGCACCGCCCACATGAAACGGGTGTGTTTCCGGGGGGTGGGGGGCGAAGCGCTCTCCTCGCGGGCAACCCTCACGGCACCGAGTGCTCACGAAACACGGTGGGCTTCTCTCCTACGAGGACAAGCGAAATGCAAACACCACCAGGCAGCAAAACAACACTGTTTGTGTTGTGTGTGTTCGCTCCTCGCCTTAGCCCGTAGTAAGTAAAGTTGCAGGCCACTTTGCCCCGCTGGACCGGCAAAAAAAGCCTAGGGGAAACAACCTTGAGACTGGGGAGGCTTATCAGCCCGTCGGGGGCATCGTCTCTCATCCACGACAACACCCGTGAACGAAGGACCGAGGGACAGCCTTCGCCACACACTCTGGTGGCGAAGAGGCTCCTCGGGCCGAGATGCACGGTTGTTTTAGAAAAATCCTAATCTCTTTGTCACATCCTACAAACTTGAATATAGGCTGAACGGAAGTATCATGAGCTAGATAAGGCCTTTTGGTCTCTTCATATTTGGAATATTCCCCTTTTTCCAGCATTGTCAGAGTATTCCAGGTGTCTCCAACGAAAAAACCCCAAGACTTTCCTAAACAACCATTGAACGTTAACACTTTAAGTCTTGTAGAGTGATTGAGACCCAGCTGTTCTTTCTGCTATCCGGAAAGAACAGCTCTGAAGAGCAACCATCCTGCATTTATTGCCATCTGTCCGTATTGGGTAGCTGTGTTGTGAGTTTCAGGCTGCCTAATGTAATCATTGGACGTGTGCGTGTGTACATTCTTATCACAGGTATGAGTTTGGGCAGGCTCTGTTTGTGGGCTGGGCCGGTGCGTGTCTCGTGCTCATGGGCGGCGCCTTCCTGTGCTGCTCGTGCAACTCCAAATCGTCGGGGAAGACGGGGCGGCCGCGCGGCCCCCCACGGCGTGGGCCCCCCAGCTCCGCGGGCTCCGCCCAGAAGGAGTACGTGTAACAGACGCGGCCGACCACTCGAGTGGCCGTCATTTTTAATTTGTAAAGTTCGTGTGGTTTTTTTCCCGTTCAGTGAAAGTTTTTGTTGTTAATCCTCAATGAGAATATTAAAGTTCTTCTTTTATTATTGTTGTTCTGTAAGGTTGAGAAGATCCCAGTGTCTTATATTGAGCGATTTGGCACCATGATTTTGCGACGGCTAACACATTGAACATCAAAGTTGTTGAAACTGGCTGAAAGTGCAGGATGTTAATTACAACGTGTGGGCTAATGTATTTGAAGTCATAAGTTGGCTCCTGCGTCTCTGGCTTGATGATCTATATGAAGTGGATGTAAATACTTGTGTTCTCACAGCTGTGGCGAGTGATGTGGTCCCACGCACTTGTCATGCGGAGTGTAAAATCTACCAAAACAACTTTGCCGAATGTTTTTTTTTTAAGATGTATTTAAACATTTTTCGCATATGTATCTGATGAATTGTGATGGAACCTATACAAAGTTGTATGAAGGGTCTTAAATGTAAATCATAATACAGTACTGCAGTTTGCTAGGTTCCAATCGTGTGGTAACTTCACGGTGAGCTTTTAAAAAACATACAGAACTTCAACAATTGGAGATCATTTGTGTCTGACGGGATAGGCTTCGGCTCACCGCGACCCTGTACTGGATTAAGCGGTTTCTGACAATGGATGGATTGTGTGCAGACCCTGACCGTTTTCTCAACACGGGTTCTGGCGCTGCATACTTTAGACAAAAGCGCGCACGAATTTCAAGATGCTACCAAATCTCAGAAGCACATCATCGCTTCTTGACTGTCGTAGCCCTCTGTTTGCAGTGGTCTCACCGACATCAATACAGTAGTCTTGCCTTTCACACTGGTTAAATCGCAACTAAATGGTCAGACATTTTGTGCTGTGTGATGTGCTTACACCAGTGGTTCCCAAACTGTGTGCTGCGGCGCTCCAGGGTGCCGCAGCTTCCTCACCAGGGCGCCGCGGGATATTCCACATTTTCCATATATGCCATATTTTCTGACTTTGGGCGCTGTGGAAAAAATCCTGATACTCTAAGGGTGCCGTGAAGCGAGAGTTTGGGAACCACTGGCTTACACCATTACGTTGTCAAGGATTTAATTGTGTATTTTACATTTTCATCGTTTTTTTTACTGAAGTACTTTTTTAAATAGGCGTTTTGTGATTGGAAGAAGCTTGTTTAGGCTGTACAGGTGTTTTGTACCGCGCAAAGCAATAACCTGGTAACCATTTGAAGTAGCATACCGTTGGTTTGCCTTAATTGCATCATGACGTATAGGTGGTGGGTTGTATGACTTTTGCATATTTTGTTGATTTATTGGGTAATAAAATTGCACAAACAATGGAGTTGTATTTTATTCCCCCGCAATTTTTTCCGTTTTCCATGTCAATGTACTAACAATTAGAAAGAAGCCAAGGGTATAATAAGAATGTTGTCGACCTTGTGTAATGGGAAAAACATATTAAAGTTCAAAATTATTGTTGACACTTTATTTGACTTAAAAAATTGCCAACAGCTGGCCCAGTGGTTCAGAGGTCAGAGCACTGCATTGCCACTGCTGAGATTATGGGTTAAAATACAGGCAATTGGCTGTTAAGTGTAGTAAGGTGGTCTCGTCACTAATGCGTAAGAAAATCTATTTAACTTGATGCTGCACTTAATTCAGCAAGATTCTAGCTCCGTGACTGAAACATAGCTGCGCGGTGAGTAGCACTGCCGCCTCACAGCAAGAAGCGCCCAGGTTCGAATCCCGGGTCGCCGGCCTTTCTGTGTAGAGTTTGCATGTTCTCCGCGTGTCCACGTGGGTTTTCACCGGGCACTCCGGTTTCCTCCCACAGTCCAAAGACATGCTGCTGCATAGGGTGATTGGCCTGTGGACTAAATTTCCCCCAGCGCTGTGATGGACTAACGTCCCATCCTGGGTATAGCCTTGCCTTGCGCCCTGTGTCTGCCGGGATAGGCTGTGGCTCCCCGCGACCCTGTACAGGGCGCACTTCATCGACAGTGTGAGGGCTCCTATGTGTCGTTTAATGTGTTTCCATTGTTTGAATGAGGCCGCTTGGGACACTGGTCCTGGCCACCGGCATCCTGAGCGGTGAGCAGCGGCTGCCAGAACTCGCGGCTGCCAGAACTCGCCCCCGCCACCCGTGCCTCGCAAACAAAGAACAGAAACTGACCAGATGGTCCTGTGGATAGGAAGCCTTTCAAGAAGGGAAACGGAGCAACGGGGAGTTCGTTTCTGTGGACGAGCTGGCGTGCCACCCACCGCGTTCCCCTGGTCTCCCGTGAGACAAAGCGGTCGTTAAATTGTCACTAGAGATATTATTCTCCGTCAGCAATGAACAAGGTTTGTCCCCCCTCCGTGACCCATCGCTGCCCCTGGTTTGAGACCGAAATCAGCCCATAGTAGCACGCCGTTCTGTGGTCTACTGTTAAAAATAAAAGGACAATTTACTGTTAATTAGACCTCACCAAGACAGTAGCTGTCAGGTGTGGTGCAGGACTCTTGAGTGGAAGTCTGTCGCTGGGAACGTTTGTTTTCTGCACCTGTTCTATTGTAAACAGTGCACGTTGTGGAAAAGTACAGATAACGTTAGTTCAAAATGGGTTTCTTATGACAGTCCTATTGGAGTGGATATTATATGGGGCATATGACCACATTTTTGTAAAGTTATATCTATTTTTATTTTCATTTATGTTTGTCAAATCGCATGTTGTGTCAATGCCGCAATCCCGTAAAGAGCTTGCACGCTCCCTGGGTATTTTTCTGCTGAAATAGTAAACATCTATCCGTCTGAGGTGCGGTCTGCCTTTCCAAGCCCTGATGAAGCTAAGTGGAAATCTCAGCGAAACGTCGGTACCATCTTTGAAGGTAAGTGCTGTGTGTGCTCGCTCGTTTTCTCCAACATATCGACGGGTGCACTACACTTCCACACTTTTTTCACATGACCGAAACTCAAACAGCGCTTCACTATCTATTTTGTGACGTCGCTACCTGAACACGCACCGCGCGTGGCGTCATCCCGCCGCATTTTAAAGCGGCGTCACATCCGTCACAGGTGGGAGGGGACGTGACGTCATCTCCAGCCAGGTGAGCGAGGAGAGGCGCGAAAAGAGGTGAGTGTGACAAGAGGTGCGCGCGAGAGGAGGGGAGAATGAGACGTGGCGTCACCGACAACGGGCCGAGGAGCTGAAAGACAACGATGTCCAGAGGCTGACCATCGTGCTTCGATGAATCGCAAAGAAGAAGACCGAAAACGGCGGAGCGTCAGAGAGAGGGGAGGTGAGGGGAGGCGAGGTTGAGGGGATCCGCGGTGCGCCCGAATGCGCGCGGGAGCGACCGCAACGGGGGAAGAGCGCGGAGCGAACATCCAGCCAGCCAAACCCCGTCTAAAAAATACAACCCCTACCTAACTCTGGCTATGATAGTAACCTTAACCCTAACTACAACCTCAACCCTAACTTCAACAATAACCGGATCACTAACCTCAACCACAATCCTAACCAAACCCCCAATCCTAACCCGAACTCTGACCCCTACCCTAAACTTGCCCATAACCTATACCGCAACTAAACAGCATATGTCCAACTGTGCCTGTATTGTACAGGCCTATATGACTAAGGCATAAAGATTCCGCATATAGCTTTAAGAGACTGGGGTGTCAAGTGCTGTTGAAGAGCACCTGTGAAGGACAGCACCATGCCGGGCCGCCTTTATCTCCTTAGTGGCGATGTTTACACACCGCACCAGATACTCATTTGAGGCTGAGTCGACCTAGGGGAGGCCCAGGACCGGTTCAGATAATTGTCACTGGTATTAGCCATGAGCAGGATTAGAACTCGGGACGCCGGATTCTTAGCGTAGCGCGCTCGCTGCTACACCACCGCTCCCCACATATGACTAAACATGACTATGACTAACTATGACTAACAACAACAAACAACAACAACCGTCTTTCGCCACTACATGTCGGTGACGTCACCACGTCGCCTGTGCCAGGCCATATGCACCCCGAGGCCACGTGAAGTGTCGGAGGCTCGTCGACAGGAGGTCACAGGACAGACCCAGACATGACTAAACACCCCGACAAACAAACACCTACTAAATGGCGGTGACGTCACAACCTGACTCGACCAACATTAACAACACTGTTTACATGCGACACCTCCAGGGTACAGTGGAACACACCCAACAACACGCTATCTGTGAGCACTGGGTGCAGCTACTGTTCACCTAACCACAACTATTTACATGCGATCCCGCCAAACCTGCTCACGCCATCCTCACGTGTTTTCCGCGTGTCTTCTACAGCTCTGCCTGAGCGAAAATAGAAGTTATCCTCAGGGGCAAGACCTGGTGGTATTAGCCAACAGCCCTCTTTGCTAGTGCAGACCCGAACGCCGCAGGACAACAAGGGGTTGGAAAGTGGGCATTAGCGGAGGTTTCTAAAGGAACACTGAAAGCGAGGCGAGCGAGGATGGCCAACTCGGGGCTGCAGATGCTGGGCTACGCGCTGGCGATGTGCGGATGGATCGCCACCATCGCCGCCACGGCGCTGCCGCAGTGGAAGACGAGCGCCTACGCCGGCGAGGTCATCATCACGGCCGTCAGCATCTACGAGGGGCTCTTCATGAGCTGCGCCTCGCAGAGCACGGGACAGATCCAGTGCAAGATATTTGACTCCCTCCTCGCACTGCCCAGTGAGTGCTCGCACAACATTGACAAAGATCCCCCTATAGCCTGAAAACAGGTTGTTGGGACATATGCTATAAGAGGGCACAGGGCACCTATGAAGGTGACACACTGGACAAAAGGTGGTGGTGTGGTTAGCACCACGTTCAGCCACTCTTTGTGTCCTAGATTGTGACTGTAACTGCCGTAGCAGGTACTCATTTAGGGCTTAGATGAAGCCCAGGACTTATTCATATATTTGTCACTGATGTTGGCTCTGACCGGCAATCGAACTCTGGAGTTGCAGTTCGTAACACAGCGCGTTAACTGTTGCACTACCACTGCCCATGCACCTTGTGTGGTGTTCAACACTCTATGGTGATGGTGATGTCTCCAACAAGAGCCTCCAACGACTCTGTGACAATGCAGGCCGTTAGGTGCTTCATTGTTGTACAGTACTTTATGTTTTAGCTTTTGTCACTTTGGTGACCTGGGTCACTCACAAAATAAACAATCCTGGTTTCTTGTGTTCTCACTTGATTAAATGAGGTCGTGCCTGTAAAGGGAGAAGTAATTGGGCACAAGAAGTGCTTGTTACTCAGTGGGTGCGTTTTAATTACAGTTACTGAGTTTATATATATATACTGCACAGTGTGTTTAAACCTCACCGTGCTGTGTCGGTCACGAGGATTGTTCAACCATCCTTCATGCCGGGTCAGGAAAGTGCGGGCCTAGGACCCGTTCATATATCGCTCACCCCCGATGTCAGCCATGGCTGGATATTGTACTCGGGGGGGGGGGGGGCTGCTTGCAATGCACAGTGCGCTTACCACTTGCGCGACTCCACCACCACTAACCTTTTATGAAACAATGTTTTAACGCGTCTGCGTACAGCGAGGGTGCAGGTGGCACGAG
This sequence comes from Geotria australis, assembly GCA_036362915.1. NCBI lineage: Eukaryota > Metazoa > Chordata > Hyperoartia > Petromyzontiformes > Geotriidae > Geotria > Geotria australis. The sequence goes on along the minus strand of JAZEWU010000007.1, from coordinate 9,412,167 downwards.
GGCTGATGATCGGCTCCATCGTGGTAGGCCTCTTTGCGCTGGGAGTGAGCGCCGTTGGCATGAAGTGCACCCGCGTCGGATCGGACAACAAGGCCCGCAAGAACCGCTTCGCCATCTTGGGCGGGGTGATTTTCCTCGTTGCCGGTACGTG